>JACTOM010000902.1:56915-77097 GCA_015832385.1 Elymnias hypermnestra | reverse complement strand
GGACTATGAGAGTGAAGGAATAGAGAGTGCACTTGTGTACTATGCCTGCCAATCCGCAGTGGAGCAGCGTGGTGGGTCTATGCTCTAAAAACCCTCGCTTCTTGGAGTGAGGAGGCCTGTGCCCAGCAGTGGGACGTTAATGGGCTGCTACTTACTTACTTACTTTTTTATATTACTTAACACATTCTACGTTGAGATTTTCAAATCAAATCAAATCAAAATATCTTTATTCAAGTAGGCATATTACAGCACTTCTAGTAGGTATTGGGATACCTGTGTCAGAAAATCTCGTTCTCTCCAAAGTATTAGTCACAAAGTTATAAAAATAACAGACAAAAGTTTTAAACTTAAAATTAATAATAAATAAATAAAAATTAAAAATTTGCAAGCCGATACGTATGTGTGTATGTACGTGCGTGAATGTGTGCGCGTGTGTGTGTATGCGTGCGTTTGTATGTGTCTAATTATCTGTAAGCTACTACTATACCTATTTTTTTTTGACGTCAGGAAATCCTCGTGGTTACCTGCAACACCACGGGAGGCGTTGCAAGTTATGGCGGACTTTTACCGACTAAAACCTGACGGTGCTCCTCCCTATGTTCGCTGGCGCAAGCAAGGGATCAATTGGAATACGTCCGCACTTCCGCCTACGATGTGCCTTACAAGGCTCCCCTCGATAAAATTCCTCCACTCGTATGGTATGCCCGGAGCACTCGACATATGACCTGCCTTCCCTCGCTTTCGTGCAACAGGCCTCGTACTTGTTGCCACAAGTTAACCCTAAGGGGGTAGACGTCGATGATGGGCCGCCCATTTCCGCCCCGGCCTCCTCCTACCTACCTCTCTGAGACGTTCCGCCGCCTCCTTCTGCGACATCACATTTTCACAGAAGGAGACCATCGCCTCCCAACAGACTTCCCTACCTACCATGGCGTTGACCACAGCGGGTAGAGAAAGGTCGTTCCGACTACTGCCACGAGTGCTGGTCGTTGGTCAACCCACCGTGGACATGCAGCGAGTGTGTATTCAGCAGTGTCTTCCACCGCACCACACTCATGACATTCCTCCGTCGAGCTACTACTATACCCTGCATTCAGTGTTTATAATCTTACCAATATAAAGATTTTACTTTGCATCGAATATATATCTAACTAAATATTAAATTGTTAAAAATAAATACAAAACCTTCTTCTATAATGTCAGAGAAGAGATTTATTTGTAATACTTTATTGAGATATTGTCTAAGATCTTTTCGTCCAATATATCTCAGTGCCAGAAGACCATGGTCTTCGTTGTCCTACGGATCAGAATGTTGGCTGTCGGATGTTGACTATGGGCCTCATTAGTAAGCTCAAAGTCAGCGTGCGATGGAGAGGGCTATGCTTGGAGTTTCTCTACGCGGTCAAGTCAGAAATAAGGAGATGCGTAAAAGCTCCAAAGTCATGCCCTAATGAAAGACATATCCCTAAGAATCACGAAGGTGATATGCCAATGGTTGAGGTACTTAGTCCGAAGGACAAATGGACGTTGGGGCCCTCAGGTGCTGTAATGGCGACTCCGCACCGGATGGAGCAGTGTAGGTAGACCTCCCACAAGGTGGACCGACGATATAAGGAAGATCGCCGATAACAGTTGGAGCCAGGCGGCAAAAGATCGGGCTTTGTGGACATCATTAGGTGAGACCTATGTCCAGCAGTGGACGTCCCACGGTTGAAGTGATTGAGTGAGAGATCTCAGAACATCCCTAAACACAACACTCTGGATTTCGACTCGGGATACATTATTTTCTATAGAATGACATTCTTAACTTCGTTAAAATATATAGATTTTACTTTACAACAAATATATATCTAATAAGTAGCAAAGCGGCTCTCGGTAGCCCGCTTTTCGCCCCCATTAGGAACGTGACGCGATGGATTGCGAANGAAAATCTCGTTCTCTCCAAAGTATTAGTCACAAAGTTATAAAAATAACAGACAAAAGTTTTAAACTTAAAATTAATAATAAATAAATAAAAATTAAAAATTTGCAAGCCGATACGTATGTGTGTATGTACGTGCGTGAATGTGTGCGCGTGTGTGTGTATGCGTGCGTTTGTATGTGTCTAATTATCTGTAAGCTACTACTATACCTATTTTTTTTTGACGTCAGGAAATCCTCGTGGTTACCTGCAACACCACGGGAGGCGTTGCAAGTTATGGCGGACTTTTACCGACTAAAACCTGACGGTGCTCCTCCCTATGTTCGCTGGCGCAAGCAAGGGATCGGAATACGTCCGCACTCCCACCTACGATGTGTCTTACAAGGCTCCCCCCGATAAAATTCCTCCACTCGGATGGCATGCCCGGAGCACTCGACATATGACCTGCCTTCCCTCGCTTTCGTGCAACAGGCCTCGTACTTGTTGCCATAAGTTAACCCTAAGGGGGTAGACGTCGATGATGGGCCGCCCATCTCCGCCCCGGCCTCCTCCTACCTACCTCTCTGAGACGTTCCGCTGCCTCCTTCTGCGACATCACATTTTCACAGAAGGAGACCATCGCCTCCCAACAGACTTCCCTACCTACCATGGCGTTGACCACAGCGGGTAGAGAAAGGTCGTTCCGACTACTGCCACGAGTGCTGCTCGTTGGTCAGCCCACCGTGGACATGCAGCGAGTGTGTATTCAGCAGTGTCTTCCACCGCACCACACTCGTGACATTCCTCCGTCGAGCTACTACTATACCCTGCATTCAGTGTTTATAATCTTACCAATATACAGATTTTACTTTGCATCGAATATATATCTAACTAATTAATTTTTTAATTCCTAATATCGTTTATGTAGAATGTCCGACATTAGTCAATTTAAAAATACACTAGAGGTATTGAAAGAATTTCTTAAATCGATTCAGTAATTTTTAGAATGATTATGTTAAATTCTTAAAAATTCAAAACTATCTTCTATAATATTAGAGAAGAAATTTATTTTTAATAGTTTTTTGTCTCAGAACAAATTGAGATTTTTTAATTCGTCACATATTTTGAATGGAATATACGACACCGACTCCAAATATAACAATACGAAGAACACTATGAAAGAATACGAAATTATTTCTTACTTTTTAGAGCATATTAATGTATTTGTAAATTGGTTTTGAAGGCGGTTCTTTTTTGTTAAAATTTCTATTTATTTTGTGATTTTTAGTGAATCTGAAGCAAACTAACATATTTTTCTCAATATATGTACACCTAAAACCCGTTTCTCAAATGAGATAACACCAACAGTTTTAATGAAACAACTTTACAAAGTTAAATTTACATTAATATCGCCACACCCGGGAGCGAACCCGAAACCCTTATACCACCGCTTCACACATAATTCACCTTTCAAATATTGCAATGCAGCAAGAAACGTAAGGTCATTGGCATTTGATTATAGACAGTTAAGATTTTGCCAAAAATCACACTCTTACTGTAAGCCGTTGAGGAGTTCCATTGATCTTCATATTTTACTACGAAAATCACTTGACCATACCGAAGTTACGGTAGGCAACTCAAATACCTGGCTATGGCCTATAGAAGATTCTGCCGAGTTTCGTTAATTTGCTCCTAAAAATTGAAGAGTTCCGTTACTTTGTCATGGAATCCATCATCAGAACCTTACCAAACTATCACAAAACCACCCTTGAAGTATATCCTTTCTAATAAAAAAAGAATCATCGAAATCATTTGGCGTGATCTTGAGTTATTCGTCCATTTGTTGCGCACATGCTTAATGCAAATTTAACACATCCGGTTTTCTCATGGATGCCGTCATCAGAATTGGATTAAAAAAAACTGCGAACCTACGATGAGCACCATCTTTCATTTTAAAAAAAATCATCAAGATCGGTCCACACAGTCGGGAGATATGAGGTAACAAACATAAAAAAAAGAAAATACAAACGAATTGATAACCTCCTCCTTTTTTTGAAGTCGGTTAAACGTAAAGATTAAACGATGGAGATAATTTTGCCAATAAACATTTTTCAACTGAACCAGGATTTGGCTAAAGTTCACTGAACGATGTACGTCATGGACATATCCGTCATCGCATAAGTCTTGACGACGACGTGAAAGATTTTATTCTTTATTAAATACTAGCGGCCCGTCCCGGCTTCGCACGGGCAGACATAAATAGGTACAGATATTTAAGTTATAAGCATGATAATTAAAACAACCATGAATTGACAAATATTATGAAAAAGTGTGATTCCTAATATTAAAACTAAGTAGCTCCGAAAAGAACTTTTTTCATTCATAATGGTGGTTTTGGTTCATAATGGTGCACCCCCTTTTCCCGCACTGCCCCTCTCTCGTCAAGTTAGTATTTTTATTAACCGACTTCAAAAAAAGGAGGAGGTTATCAATTCCTCTGTATTTTTTTTATGTTTGTTACCTCATATCTCCCGTTTGGGTGGACCGATCTTGATGATTTTTTTTTAAATGAAAGGTGGTGCTCGTCATAGGGTCCCATTTTTTTAAAACCAGTTCTGATGATGGCATCCATGACAAAACCGGATAAGTCGTCTGTGCGTTTTATGTTTGTTTCCTCTTATGTCCCGACTGAGTGGACCGACCTTGATGATTTTTTTTTAATTGAAAGGTGGTGCTCGTCATAGGGTCCCATTTTTTTAAAATCCAGTTCTGATGATGGCATCCATGAGAAAACCGGATAAGTGTTAAATTAAGCATGTGCGCGACAAATGGACGAATAACTCAAGATCATGCCAACCGATTTCGATGAATCTTTTTTTATTGGAAAGGATATACTTCAAGGGTTGTTTTGTAATAGTTTGGTTAAGCTCTGATGATGGAATCCATGACAGAGTAACGGAACTCTTCAATTCTTACGAGCAAATTAACGATACTCAGTAGAATCTCTTAAGATCGCCGGATATTTGAGTCACCTGCCGTAACTTCGGTAAAGTCAAGTGATTGTCGTAGTTAAATATGATGATCAATGGAACTCCTCAATGGCTTACAGTAAGGGTGCGGTTTATGGCAGAAAATATAAGTGTCTGTAATCAAATAGCAATGAGCTTACGTTTATTGCTGCATTGCAATATTTACAAGGTGTATTACGGATAAAGCGTTGGTAATTGCGTATTTTTGTTATTGTTGTGAATGCCATATAAAAGACTGGTTTTTTAGGTGTACCATATTGAGATAAATTTGTTAGTTTTCTTCAGATTCACTAAAAATAAAAAAATAATTAAAAATTTTAACAAAAAAAGAACCCCTTTCAACGAAGAACTCTAAAAAACGTTACGCAATTATTATTTACTTTTTAGAGCATATTAATATATTTGTAAGAATTTGTTTCTTTTTTTGTTTAAAATTTTTATTTGATATATATAAGATTTAATAAGAAATGATAGGTTTAATTTCAGTAACAATAAAACTAAATTGTGTATTTTACAGTCAATGGGAAGACGAAAAAATAAGTTTAATTGTTAACACAAAAAGCTGTAGCCAAAATGTCTTCGTTTTTTGGTATATAATTAAAATGAAGTAGGTATTTGCAGGATTTTTTGCATTAATTTTCTGCTCGGTTGCGTTTTTTTTCATGTCCTAAAGAAACTTAATTCCTCATTAATTGTTAAATGAGATCTATAGTATGATAAACTTTTTTATTGCTTGACTGTTCACAACTGATGGTAAGTCATAAATCAGTTACAAAGTGACCGTTACTAACGGTGCGTGTGTCGCGTTGCAGGGTGTTAACTTTTGTTATTTTATAGTGAGTGTTTATTATTGATTATTTGTGCTTTTGATTATGTGAGTGATGTGAAAAGCAATGCAAACCCTTGAGGTAAGGTTTAATTTTAAAGATATCAGCCTATAAATACAAGACAGACTTTTTTCACTATCTCAAAGTTATGCGCAACATGACGCTACACCAGAGTCTTAATTTAATAAGCAAAAGATAACATTGTATAGCTTAACTATTAGCAAACATAAAAATCATTGGAAGGAGGACCTCGGGTCTCCATCTGCAGGTGTGATCACGGTTGCAGCGGTGCGTCCATTCTTGGGAGATTGGCTTCCCAGGGGGCACGGTACGCTAACCTACAGGCTGGTGCAGGTGTTAACTGGACATGGTTGCTTCGGCAAGTATCTGCACCAGATTGTAGGCTGCGAAGAGTAGTAGTAGTAGTAGTAGACTGCTTGCCGTATTTGTGGGGTGGACGTAGACACTGCGCACCACATAGTAGCAAATTGTCAGGCTTAGGGACCTCAGCGTCACATCTTGACATCGCTGATTGGGAGTGACCTCTCACTCCCCAGCATTGTGGGCGCTTTGATTGGCGATGAGTCAAGTTGGAGAGCAGTGACGTCCTACTGCGAGGCTGTCATCTTGCAGAAGGAGTCATTAAAAAGGCAAAGGGAGGTTATGGCAGACGCTACTCCCTCTCGCCGGAGGAGGGGGGGCGCTAGAAGGCGCAATTTTGCTCGCCTGCTCTCCCCAAACTAAACTAAACCCTTAAGTCGGATTCATCCGGGGCGCCAGAGCTGAATGCGCCAGCGAACATCTGGACCCCAACACATGGATGAAGAGGGTTCCGCTGGGTTTTAGTGGGTATCCTGGTACGACAAGCGAGTCCCACATTCCCGGATGTTTACACTTTACACTTCATCCGGCGTGCATAAAGCATTTCCCAGCGAAGGAAAAAAAAAAGTCTTTCACGGACATTTAAGTCCCAAGAGCCACTTTAACGTCATTAAACCCGCTGGACAATAGACGCAAAATCGTCCGACTATTCAATTTGGTCTGCTTGTGAATATTCAATTGATTTTGAACTTTGTGCAGCGGTAATTCAGTGCATATTTATTCTTTGATGTTGGGAACACACCTACATTGCTTAGACAACAGTAAGTACTTGTAATTTATTATGAATTTTATCGAATAGCAATAAAGTTCAAATTGATTCTACATTTTAGTTAGAAAACTTTTGTATGGGAAACAGAAAAGGGCGGTTTTTAGGGTTTTTCCCTGCAATTATTCGAACTTTTCTCGCCGTAAAATCCATTCTTGGACTTCAATGAATATTTAAAAAAGAGAATTGTCAATATTGACCCAGGTGTTGTTGAGTTCTGCTGTTACCAAAACATTTTGCGATTCATTTTTATATTATAGAAATGTTATCGGAAATCGTTGACAATGTCATTCGACATTGTCTATAAGATTCATTTGCTTTGGAACTAAAGTTTGTTCGCGTTAAGAATGCGGTGAGTCATCATTCTTCGCCGACCATACCCCGCCTCTTAACCAATCAAATCTTTTCAAATTACAAGGTCAAATTGACAGTGACCAGATGAAAAATAATGACTCACTGCATTCGCAACGCGAACGCACTGTAGCCCTGTAACTTAGTGATAATTGTTATCGGTGTGAGAAATATAATATACTAGCGGCCCGTCCCGGCTTCGCGCGGGTAGACATCAATAGATTCCTTATACTAAAACTAAGTAGCTCTGAAAAGAACTTTTTAAGTGAAGCATAAAAATGTGTAAAAAAAACTGGAAATATTCAATGTCGCTTGCGTCCACTGCCTGCCTGCCTAAGGTAACCTGGTTCATAATGGTGCACCCCCTTCTCCCGCCCTGCCCCTCTCTCGTCGAGTTAGTTACTCGATGCGCTGCGTGGCGGCCGCCGCCGGCATGTATTTTTATTTTAATTTCATGATATCTTTTGAATGGACTATCCGATTTCAATAGTTCAAAAAGTAATCATCAGGTATTGAGACAGTCTTGAATATGAAATTATTTATTTGGATAAAAATTTATAAATGGTATGGATAACACGGTCTGATTTTGATTAGCATTTCTATCAATTTGTAGTGTTAGTGACGCAACTACAATAGCTAGACATATGGTCTTGCAAAGTTTTTTGTAGATATTGATATATTCTATAATATTCTCGAAAATTTTTTTGTCCTATCATTAATACTCTTCACAGCGTATGCGATGAAAGACATTTTATGGCTAATTTTTTTACACCTTCGGTTGATTTTAATTGAAATTTCTAAAGATTTCTATAGTAATCTAGTACTAAATATAGCCCATGTTACTCAGTGATAATGTAGCTTTCTAATGAAAAAAGAATTATTAAAATCAGTCCAGTACTTTTTGAGTTTATTAGTTACATACAAAAATACAAATCTTTTCTCTTCATAATATTAGTGTAGATAGGGAATATAATTTAAAGTATGACAAATATAAGGATCTGAGTTTTAATCGAATACATCACAACCCCTGGACTCAAGCCAATAAAAGACATCCGGAATGACTATCAGCTAGTACATTCACAATATCATTAGGATTATGTTGAATAAATATTAATATTAAGATTCAATTCACAACGTTATTGAAAGATGTTCGTAAAAAAGTTTAGTTACTTTTTGTTATAATAGATCTACGATTGAATATAAATACTAAAATAAGTTTGTTTGTTACGCTGTTTGCATTGAATTTATTGTTAGTAGCAATTTCTTGCCAGGTGGAAGGAGTTACCGACATCTTTTTCGCTTTTCGAGATCCGCACACTGTTGTGTCGTCCGCCATCTTGGATTTAAAGGTGATTTTTTGTTTATTCAATAACTTCTTTATTTACAACTTTACGTGAAAATTGATAATAACCAAAGTTGTTTGGAATTAAATTTTCTACAATTTTGGTCATTACCAATTTTTTCCTAGGATCAATATTTTACGATTTAGGCCCTAATGAGTGGGTGATTTCAGTTAAAAACTCCCTTATTACAACCCTAATAATCATAATTATAATAGTTTGCTTGTTATGTCATTACGTTTATGTGAAAAAGAAATTATGTTTGTCTGTGTTTATATTCATGATGGTAGACAGCAGGTAAAAGATTAAAAAATGCACATTTTACAGAAAAAAAAACCATATTTAACCCCCCGGGGCTTCTTACGGCGGGCCCGTGAGTAATAACGATTAGAGCGATAGGGGGGTACCGTACAGTATCCTGGAAGGCAGCGACTCTGCTGGCGGGCGATCTCCCTTGAGAGTTGAAGGCGGAAGTTCTCGCAGATTTTTACTAGTGCAGAGTAGCTACGAGGGCCAGAGGGAAAACACCTGATGCCGACGAGATCAGGAGGGTCAAGGTTATTGCTAACCAAGCCTTGAACTAAGCATGGAAGGAGGATCTCGGGTCCCCAATAGCCGATGGGGCTATAATAGCGGCACTCCGCTCTCATTTAAAGCAATGGCTGGGTAGACGACACGGAGAGCTTTCCTATCGTTTGGTGCAGGTGCTAACTGATCATGGGTGCATTGTAAAATACATGCACCAAATCGATGGCTGTGAGCCCTTGCCTCGAGGTGGTGTTCTTATGGACACAGCACACCGCATGGCAGTCGAATGTCCCGTTTGGGGACCTCAGCGACATCTTCTGATGTCGCAGATCGGCGCCGACCTCTCGCTGGCGAGTATTATAGGTACTATGCTTGTCAACGAGCAGGCCTGTAATGTTTGGACAGCGGTGGTCTGCTTTTGCGAAACCGTCTTGCAGCATGGCTGCATAGCAGTCGTTCAACGGTTCACCAAGAGGAGTTGCGAACGGTGAGAGTAGGGGCCCGCACCGTTCTGTTATAGACAACCCCGGAAGGAATGTAGCTTACGTGGCCTTAAGGTACATTGCAGTCAGACCACGGGATGTGTATGTCATCGCACAATGGCGGCACGGGACGAAAGTTCCTACGGACATCCTGGTGCCACCTTACATGTGCCGAGGAGGGCCACCGAGGGGGTTTTAGTGGGTATAATTCTATATCATCTGGACTTTCCCCCAAGAGGCCAGGTATCTCTAGACGGTTGAAAATAAAAAAAAGGTCTGGAATACTGTAGCCATCTTCTACGAAACTATCACTACGTTAAAGGCAGCACGGCAAAGAGAGAGGGGAATAGGAAACGGGAGACGGAGGTTTATCCAACTCCTCACCCTGTACTGTTAAGCCGGCTTCATTTGGAGGGCCAGAAAGGAATGCCACAATAAACCTCTGGTCTTCCCATTCCTAAATGACGAAGGCTCCGCTGGGTTTTACAAAAAAAGCCCCCCGATGTTTCTATGAAACTTTTATGGTAACGTTTATGTAACTTGTTATTACGTTTGTAAGATAAACTATTGATAACTTCTGGTATACAGAGAGATGTTATAAAGGCAAAAGGAAGTTAAATTTAATTTTACATAGACGGAGTGTCGGATATCATCTAGTATTTTTTAAAAGAAGGTCAACTAAAAAGACCCGTTTTTCTTATTTTTCCTCGACCATCATTCATCATTCAATCGAGCCACTGGAGCGAGGTAGCCTTGCGCTTTTTGCGATTATCTTCCTTATCGTGACTGAGACAAAAACCATTTGTTTACATTTGTGCAAAAAAAAAAATACAAAAATAATTTCATTTATTGGCTTTTTCTTTTTTCTAATTATTATTAACTAGCCAGTGGAAAGTATACTTAGTCGAACTATAGATTTATTTACGTTGACATAAAAGTTTTCGCTTTCGTAGATTTAGAAAAGGCGTATGAGCGAGTGGTGAGGAATGAGCTGTGGTCAACGTTATCTACGTATGGGGTGAGCGGTAATCTGATTCATGCATTGAAGTCTCTCTATGAGGGTTCTAGTGCTTGTGTCAGAATAAACGAAAGAGGTGTTCGACAGGGATGTGTTGCGTTACCATGGCTGTTCAACCTATACATGGATAAGTGTTTGACAGATTCAAAAGATGTATGTATGGGTTAAGAATGAATGAATTACTCGTCAAATGTTTACTCTACGCTGATGATCAAGTAATACTTGCGTCATCCGCTAATGAGCTACAGGAGATGGTAAATATTATGAATGATGCTTTGAAAAGGAAAGGAATGAAAGTAAATGTAAACAAAACGAAAGTTATGCTTATTGAAAGAGATGTATCTATGACGAATGACAATATTTTGATAGATGGGGAACAAGTGGAAGAGGTGAAAGAATTTGTATACTTGGGATCTAAATTTACAAAAGATGGAACATGTGAAAGTGATATTGAAAGGAGAGTAAATGCAGGGAACATGGTAAATGGTGCACTGCGCGCTCTTATGAATAGCCAGATGGTGTCTCAAAGGGCCAGACTGGCAGTGCATGCTGGAGTATTGGTACCAACACTTATGTATGGTAGTGAAAGTTGGGTATGGCAGAAGCATCACAGACGTAAAATAAATGCGGTAGAGATGAGAGCGTTGAGAAGTATGAATGGATTAAAACTGAGTAACAGAGTAAGAAATAGTGTGACAAGAGAACGTTGTGGTATAAAAGAAGACGTAGTGACTAAATTTGAGAAAGGTATGCTTAGATAGTTTGCGCATGTAGAGAGAATGAGTGAAAGGAGACTGACAAAAAGTATTTATGAGTCAAGAGTGAATGCGAAAGTTGGAAGGGGAAGATCAAGGCGAACGTTCATGGACCAAATCCAGGACATTTTAAATAAGGGCCAAGAGTACTCTAAGCCGACGAACTTGTATGAAAGGTTTAATGAGAATGTAAGAAGCGAAGGAGATATGCAAGGATCGTGGCAAGTGGAAGGACGTTGTCTCTATGGGAATGAGGCGTGATGCTATGTATGCATGTATAAAAGTTTAATTTCACTTTTTTTTTACAGTTTTTAATCACTTCCTTTCAGATTTTACTTTACAACGTAACATTATTTATGTAGAACGTCCAACATTAGCAAATTTAAAAATACTTTTCAGTTATTGAAATGATTAAAATAAAAGCAGGTATGTCGGTGGGTATCATTGGTATCCTTGGAATATGAGCTAACTTACCAGTCGCAGGCCCAGATATAAGGCTCGCTGCAGTTTTTGTCCATTTTGAATGGAGTGTCCGATTTTAATAATTTAGAAAGTATTTTATAGGTATCGAAGCGGTCTTTATTTCAATATTATTATAATATTCAATATAATAGCATAAGGATTAATACAGAGGTATGAATAATATGGTTTAATTATTGTCGGTACTTTTAACAACTTTTTAAATGTGCAATTAGTGCAATTAGTATGCCGAAGAATAAGAGATAAGGCAGCATAAAGCATAGGCGCGTAGGATTCTAAGCCGACATCGTCATTAATGGCATTCATGATTTAATTTCCATACTGATACTGTGGGCGTTTCAGACGCGCGCGCGCTGAGCCGCCCACAGACTGTTACGTGGTCGCTGACTATGGGCCTCATGCGGAAGTTCAGAGTCACTCAGCGTGCGATGGAGAGGGCTATGCTCGGAGTTTCTCTACGAGATTGAATTAGAAATGAAGAGATCCGTATTAGAACCAAAGTCACCGACATAGTTCTACGAATCGCGAACCTGAAGTGGTAATGGGCGGGGCACATACTCCGAAGGACCGATGGACGTTGGGGGGCGAAGGTGCTGGAGTGGAAACCCCGCACCGGACGGCGCATTGTAGGCAGACCCCCGACAAGGTGGACTAATGATATAAAGAGGGTCGCCGATAGCCGCTGGATCCAGGCGGTGCGAGATCGGGCCTTGTGGAGGTCATTACGTGAGACATATGTCCAGCAGTGGACGTCCATTGGTTGAAGCGACGACGACTACGACTGTGGGCGTTAATATGTAATGTTGGTGCAAACACTATTAATTATCTCAGATTACAATCTTCAGTTACTTAATGTTCGCGATATCAATTTACACAACCTCCTAATAATAATAGATAGGAACGCGACAGTTTCAATAATCGACCGCTCTGGCGGACTGTCACCCGAGAACTACCGAGAGACTCGCGCCGGACTGCCATTATTGACTCTGTCCCACTCCGACAAGTATATTAAATGATAAAATGCCACATGTTATTTGCAAATATTAAAACTACCTAACCTTCAAACGAATTGGCATTAAAAACGCTGCACATCTCCGTGACGCTAATCTCGCGTTTCATCTGTAAACATAATGCGCCTAAAGAAGTTTGACTTCAATTGTCCGTGACAGTATTTGATATTGTTATTAAATTTTTACTCTTTCTTAAGCGACACAGACGAAGCTTTGCAAGTCAGCTAGTATGTAGATAAGCACACTATAAAATACATAACATTATGTAGTTATGGACTTTTATGTGTATCATCTGAATGACTCAATAAACTATGACTAATTGTGTTTTATAATTCTGTTATATATTGCTCAATAGAATCCATAAAGAGGTGAAACGATTATTTAATTAATTTATCAGCTCGCTTTTTGTTTTTAATAGGACAAGCGAATTAAAAATAGTATACTACTACAGTAACTCATTGGTCTAGTGGTTAGCATGTTTGACTACAGACATGAGGTCCTGGTTCGAGTCCTCCGAGAGCACGTTAAGCCGTCGGTCCTGCGCCTCATCTCTCTCCGCTCGTGTCGAATTTCCGTCACATCGGACTATGAGAGTGAAGGAATAGAGAGTGCACTTGTGTACTATGCCTGCCAATTTGCAGTGGAACAGCTCATATGAGTGAGGAGGCCTGTGCCCAGCAGTGGGACGTTAATGGGCTGCTACTTACCTACGAAATCTAGCTTTCTTAAAGTCATTAAGTAGAAAGAAAACTTTAAGCTTTATAAATGAGCTTTCAGTAGATAGCGCTGGTAATTAATCAATTTAAATTTGAATAAAATGAAGTGTGTGATAAATAAAAATGCCACGTGTTTTTTGTCACTATTAGGAATTATTATTATAGTATTATATTATATAATATCATATTAGACGGGAGGATAGCCATGAATGAAAGAGGGCCATAAATATGATGGTAAGCGGCAGTAAAAAAAAGGGTGGATGAACTGCGTGACAGAGGGTATGTGTGTAAGGGATGTGAATGTAGAAATGATAAACTGATAGAGTGAAGTGGGGAAATGAAACATGCTGTGCCGACCCCACCTAGTGGGATAAGGGCCAGGAAGATGATTAGTATTATATATCAAACTCCTCCGAAACTGTTTTATGTATATTTGCTAACTCTGAGATCAGGTCTTAAAGTATTTCTCTTCCACTTATCCACCGCCTCATTCGCCTCGCCAAACCCGATTAGACCACTATTGTATGTGTTTATGTCCAGAAAGTATCTAACCTGGAATTTAAAGGAAAAACCAACTAAAGACAAACAATTTTCCTATTTATTTGTACACCAATCGTATGTTTCGTCATGATGAATAATACAGGCCTACGTGACCATGTCCAGGACGGGGTTTTAACATTATCGTCAATGCAAATGGACACAAAGGTTTGAATTATTTATATAGTGTTATTCTACGTTTCGGATAACGATTCTTAAACCTATTTGTCTTAAAAATACTCATAAAAATATCCTTAAAAAAAACCACAATGCACTTGTGTTTTTTTTTGTTATAGTCCGAACTATAACTATTATGTTTCTTGCCGGTTTAAACCGGTGGTAGATTTGTTACTAATAGACAGAATAATTCAATTCAAGTCTTCGTAGACACGCCGGCATCAACGACATCATCAGAAGGACTCTTGTCACCATTAACGTGCCGGCTATTCTCGAGCCGAATGGACTTGAACGAGATGATGGTAAGAGACCTGATGGTATGTCGCTGATGCCTTGGAAAAAGGAAGGTCGTTGGTGGGTGGATGCTACATGTGTTGATACGCTTGCACCGTCTCACATTAACGCTACCTCCAAATCAGTGGGAGCAGAGGCATCATTAGCTGAAAACGCCAAGAGGCGCAAATATGAGAACCTTGCTTAAGAATACCTATTTGTGCCTTTTGGCGTGGAGACATTGGGACCGTGGGGTCCTGAGGCTAAAAGCTTTTTGAAAGAAATCTCATCTCACTTAGTTGATGTCACCCGTGACCCTAAGGCCGGGTGGTACTTCGGACAGCGTATAAGTATCGCTGTCCAAAGAGATAACCCTGCCAGCCTTATGGACACCCATCATGCTTCTGATAGCGCGTTTTTATTACTTTTATTTTTTCTGTATTAATGTTAAAGAGCTTTCAGTGTGTATATAAATAGAGGATACTTTTGTAACATATTAGAATCCTTGACTTATGAATATTTTTATGAAAAAAATACTCAGTTTAAGAAACTTATACACAAAATGATATAATGCAAAAATTGTACTGAAAATAGCAACAGTTTCTTGCCGGTATCTTCTTGAAAGAATCAGCCTTCTGGAAGATTCATTGACAAAGGACTTGACGATTTAAAAGAACTTGTTAGCCTTACTTCAATGAATGAAGAATATTAAATTTATTTTCAGATACCTCCACCGGGTCCACCTTTTTTGTCGCTGGTAAATGCCTAACTCACCTGGGAGGAGGGCGATATCGCTCTAATCTCGAGAGGGGGACCTTATACTTGGATGAGATCACTAGTGCGTCCCATTTCGCATTCCACTCTTGTGACCTGAATAATGCCGACTAAGAGAATCTACGGTTTACTGAGGGGAATGGTGACACCCATCCTCCTTCGATAAAGAGGGAGAGCATCAGCCGCATCCTCCCTTTGCCTCTCATATGCCTCCTATAGCGAGATGACGGTCTTAAAAAAGAAGGCAACAACTCTCCACCCAAACTCAATGGTCAGCATTATACCAACTATGCTCTCCAGTGAGAGGTCTCCTAAGGCAATCTGCCACTGTATGTACAGGAGCAACTCACTTATAACAGACAGGCGTTTCCTCTCTACCTATCTGATGCAGATATTTGCCGAAGCATGCCCGGTCAGCAGCTACACCAGATGGTACAAGAAGGATCCGTACTTTCTAATGATCATTCTATATGCTGACTGATCGTGATCACACTCACAGTTGGATACCCGAGGTCTTGGCTCAACTTTTGATTCAGTGCTTTGTTTTCGAGAGCCCTGATCCCCCGAACCTGTTTGTCGTAAGGTACATTAATTCTGGAAGCGCTCGCAGTTATTTTACACAGATAGGCGATCAGTTCCCAAGGGGTATTGTCCACCAAGAGATTCTTGAATCCACCTGGAGACATTGTTATTCTCGAGATTGCCCTAGTCAAGATGGTACTCTAAGTACGATACGTCAAACAACTAGAACGCTACGATTTGTTCATTTGATCACGTGACATATCGATGTTATACGCCATTCCTCTGCATTTTAAGCATTCTTTTGGCGTTAGAATGTAATTTTATATAGTAGCCTAGGTTATTAAACCTGTAATTGGAGGAGTGTTGGTGCCAACACTTATGAAGAAGCACAAAAGTAAAATAAATGCAGTAGAGGTGAGAACGTTGTGGTATAAAAGAAGATGTAGTGACTCAAATTGGGAAAGATATGCTTACATGGTTTGGGCACGTAGAGAGAATGAGAGAGAATAAAAAAAAGTCAAAAGGATTTATGAGTCAACAGCGAATGGAAGGGGAAGACCAAGGCGAACGTACTTGGACCAAATCCAGGACATTTTAAATAAGAGCCAGACCAAGAGTACTCTACACCGACGAACTTGTATGAAAGGTTCATGAAGAAGATCGTGGCAAGTGGAGGGACGTGGTCTCTGCCTACCCCTATGGATATAAGGCGTGATGTGTATATGTTAAACGTGTTGGGTAATTTCCAAACGGCTTGTGTTTTTTTTAATATCACTATTCTTCCAAATGCGTATCCTAGTAACGTGTTTGATCCACGTGATCAATATGCCACTGAAATTAATAAGGTAAATAGGTCAAAGACGAGCACCGTCGGGAAGGTTGTTTGGTGATGATAGCATACACCTCCATTGGTTGAACCGTGTCAGTGATCTATAGATCAATATTTTGTAACCTACTTATGATTTTTTGTTCGAGTACGTGGAGAACAACGTGACAAGTTCAAATAATCATATTTCCTTATGATTTATTCGTGGCGAACAACGTGATGAATCCAAAAAACATGTCCTCAAGTGCATAAATAAAAACGGTGTGTCAAGATGTAATTTTTCCTAAAACGTGGTACCTTTTTAGCTTCTAAACATAAATTGATAATGAAAAAACCCTGTCTTTTATGAGTGAGGAGATTTCTAAGAAAGTTGTGAAAGGATAAATTTTGGCGATAACTTATTATTGAAGATAAGAGGCGTCCATTATTGACTTTGAAATAATCCAAACGATGCCCCGAAATCCCACAGATTAGTAAGGCGAATGGTTTTAGATCACTAAGCTCATTCACTCAGCAGCTGATATTCAAAAGTATTCGCAATTGACTTGAAATTAAGGAAAGTGAAAACTTTTGAAACGTAGACGCTTTTTTCCTAATCCCCACGAGATTGGGACCTACGCGATTGACAAAGCAAAACACTGTAACTATATACATATATATCATTAAAATTGGAGTATCTGCTTGTGTCTTTGCGTTACTAAAATGAAAATACTGAACATGAAGCTGGTGTCCCTCAAGGCTCAGTGCTGTCACCTACACTCTTCATCTTGCATATCAATGATATGTTTTCTAATGATAGCACAGGGGACGCATGATACACTGGTCGTGTACCAATGGGGGTACAAAAATCATCGTACACTTCAACCCCTCAAAGACCAAGGTTTGCGCATTCACTGCGAAAATAACCGCCTTCGACCTCTCACTTCACTTCCAGAATACTTCCCTCACAGTGTCCAAAAGCATTAGCATTCTTGGAGTTGACATTTCGAATGAAGTCCAATTCCGTGATCACTTGGAAGGTAAAGCGAAACTCGTTTCCAAAAAACTTGGGGTGCTTAACAGAGCTAAACGATTCTTCACAGCCAAAAATCGTTTACTCTTGTATAAAGCTCAAATTCGGCCACACTTAGAATACTGCTGCCATCTTTGGGCTGGTGCACCCCAGTATCAACTCCTTCCATTTGACCGGATTCAAAGTCGGGCAATTCGAACTGTCGGCAACCCCCAACTGACCAACAAACTGGAGACTCTAGACCACAGACGAACCATTAGTTCCCTCTGTGACTTCTATAGAGACTATCTCATCTGCACACACTCTGGACGAATGGCACTCGTCAACGGCTCGGTTTGCTCGATCTTCTTTGCCGCGTACCTGCAAAATGTGGAACCAACATCCAGCAGCAGTGTTCCCTCAAGACTTCCACATGCAAATGTTTAAAAGGCAATTGAACTTCCACCTCCTCGGCGAAAAACGCCTCGGCAGCTCTTCCAGTGCTGCAGGTGTCCATGGGCGGCGGTGATCACTTACCATTAGGTGACCCGCCAGCTCGTTAGCCTGTTATAATTATATAAAAATCTAAAACTGATTCTTTTTTGTTATTCTCTGTAACAGCTGAATCGATTTCGACAGGACTTTCACTGTCGTATAGCTGATGTTATTAAGATGTAGCTGCTTATATTTAAAAAAAAAATTAAAAGTGCGTGCGTATAAAGCACACACACAAGAGAAACTTCATTGGCAAACTAATTTTTAAAACTTGTTTATAATAATTCAAATCTAAAACTTTAAATTTTCGAGACTTAGAAGGATGGAAAAAGGAAGATAAGAAAATTTATTTATTTATTAATTTATAAAATCCGCAGCCCTCTTAAAACTGACATATAATCTAATTAAATTAACTTAAGGCCAATTAGATTGCGTGCGTGCGTGCGTGCGTGCGTGCGTGTGTGTGTGTGTGTGTGTGTGTATGTGTGTGTGTGTGTGTGTGTGTGTGTGTGTGTGTACTCACTATTTAAATTCATTAATTTGATTAATTCTTTTTTAAACTTTAGTTCGTTGCTGTGGAAGATATCGAAGTCAGAGTAAGATTCGTTATAATTTCTTTGAATGCGTCAAATTATGGAATTATTTGCATAATTTGTTTGACAATGTGAAGTAAAAAAGAGGGGTGTTTGGCGCGTTCTAAGTTTAGGTGTGTGAAACCGGAGAATGTTTGATGTTAAGTCGATGTTATCATATTGACCATGGCAGCATCCATACAGAAACAGCATGTCTAAAAGTGATCTCCTTCTCTTAAGAGACAATAGATTATGAACGACACAAAGTTGGGAATAATTTGAATTCATATCTACTTTATGATGTGAGCGGAAATTCAGATGTTTCAAAAATGTGATTGTAACTTTTCTATACTCTATAAGTAAGTAGCAGCCCATTAACGTCCCACTGCTGGGCACAGGCCTCCTCACTCATACGAGAGATGGTTTTAGAGCATAAACCCACCACGCTGCTCTCTATTCCTTCACTCTCGTAGTCCGACGTGACGGCAATCCGACACAACCGGAGAGAGATCAGGCGCAGGACCGACGGTTTAACGTGCTCTCCGAGGCACGGGGGTGGATCACACCGCCAACTTCCCAACTTCCAGCAAATATTGAGAAAATCTTAATAGGAAACTCAATTTCCATTTTTGGATTGGCCCGACCCGGGACAAAAACCCAGGACCTCATGTCTGTAGTCGAACATGCTAACCACTAGCCCAATGAGCCAGTTATATACTCTATACTCTATACAAAGACACAAATGTGTCTTTATAATATTAGTTTTGATTACGTTGAGTAGAGAAAACGAATGCAATTAGATTAATACCTTCAGCTTGTTATTCCACAGGGCATTGTACCTTTATTGTGTGAAGTATGAATAAATAATAGGTTATTTACGCGATAGAGTGCATTGTAAAAACAAATATACGGCAAATAGAACCAAGGTATTTTATTATTCCTATGGCGACAGTGCATTTACCTATTCACGTGTTTATTACTTAACTAGTTAAACGACACGATGTTTCGCAGTAGATCAGTTTTATATTGTGAATTTAAACTTTTATTTATTTTCGCCGGGAATGCCTTTAGCCATCTCGATCAGACCTAATATTTAATCAGTACTTCCATGGTACTGATAATAATACTGCGGCGCTGGAAACCCTTTTTAAGCGTTTGGAGTGGAACGGACTGGGCATCAACATAAACGGCGAGTACATCACAGAAACTGCCTCATTGGTCTAGTGGTTAGCATGTTCGGCTACAGACATGAGGTCCTGGGTTCGAGTCCTAGGCCGGGACAATTCGAAATCGATATTGAGATTTCTATTAAGATTTTCTCAATATTTGCCCGAAGTTGGGAAGTTGGCGGTGTGATCCACCCCCGTGCCTCGGAGAGCACGTTAAGCCGTCGGTCCTGCGCCTGATCTCTCTCCGGTCGTGTCGGATTCCC
>JACTOM010000902.1:45237-56711 GCA_015832385.1 Elymnias hypermnestra | reverse complement strand
ACGACTCCGAATATAAGAATACGAAGAACACTATAAAAGAATACGCAATTATTTCTTACTTTTTAGAGCATATTAGTATATTTTGAAGGCGGTTCTTTTTTGTTAAAATTTTTATTTATTTGTTAAGTTTTAGTGAATCTGAAGTAAACGTTTTGCAATGCAGCAACAAACGTAAGCTCATTGCTATTTGATTACAGACACTTATATTTTCTGCCATAAACCGCATCCTTAATGTAAGCCGTTGAGGAGATCCATTGATATTTAACTACGACTAGCACTTGACCATACCGAAGTTACGGTAGGCGACTCAAATATCTGGATAGCTTATAGAAGATTCTGCCGAGTATCGTTGATTTGCTCCTAAGAATTTAAAAGTACAGTCACTTTGTCATGGATTCCATCATCAGAACCTAACCAAATTATAACAAAACAGCCATTGAAGTATATCTTTCCAATAAAAAAAAGAATCATCGAAATCGGTTGGCGTGATCTTGAGTTATTCGTCCATTTGTCGCGCACATGCTTACGCAAATTAAAGACTTATCCGGTTTTCTCATGGATGCCATCATCAGAACTGGTTTTGAAAAAAATGGGACCCTATGACGAGCACCACCGTTCATTTAAAAAAAAATCATCAAGATCGGTCCACCCAGTCGGGAGATATGATACAAAAAAAATACAGACGAATTGATAACCTCCTCCTTTTTTTGAAGTCTGTTAAAAAATAGTAGTATACGCATGTTTCATACAGTACAGCATCAGTTTTCAGTATACCGCAATAGATGGCAATATAAGTGTATTGCATCGCGCTATCATTTGCTTGCTCTATAATATACTAAAGCTTTGCCTAGTCTCTACGACTTTTACACAGCGTCTTCGCCGGCGAAGACGAGGTCCCCGCTATCTGACCCACCCCGGCCGCAGCCCCCAGTCGCGGACCCATGGGCGTCATGACTAAGCACCTGTCCGATTACCCTTTTCAGCACCAGCTAACGTTGCTCTAAGCCTAGGTCCGAACCTCGCAGGAGGCGCCCTTAGAGCAATGTTTCCCCCACGACGCAGCAGGGCCTTTCTACGGGCCCAACCCTCGGCAGAGCTTCTGCGCTCGCCATCCCTCTCGATTACGCTGTATAAGCCGGTAGGGCTGACAGCAACTACACACTTCGAAGAAAAAAAAAACTACGACTTTTACACAGCGTCTTCGCCGGCGAAGACGAGGTCCCCGCTATCTGACCCACCCCGGCCGCAGCCCCTAGTCGCAGACCCATGGGCGTCAAGACTAAGCACCTGTCCGATTACCCTTTTCAGCAGCAGCAAACGTTGCTCTAAGCGTCGGTCCGAGCCTCGCAGGAGGCGTCCTTAGAGCATTGTTTCCCCCACGACGCAGCAGGGCCCTTCTACGGGCCCACCCTTCGGCAGAGCTTCTGCGCTCGCCACCCCTCTCGGTTACGCTGGCAAAGCCAGTAGGGCTAACAGCAACTACACATATCGAAAAAGAAACTACGACTTTTACAGATTTTGATGAATTTTTTTTGATTTTTTTGGATAAATCATACACCTCACAGGTAGATATGGTTTCAGATGAACTAAGGTAGCATAAAAGTTTATATCACTTAGTTATTAATAGTTGTAAAAATTACGGAAATGTAATAAAGTATCGATATATGTCATATCGACATTTTTTGAAAATATAATATCGATATTAATATTTTTGTTAAAAAATATCGTTGTATCGTTATAATTTAACAAATAATATTTATGCTCTACAACTTAGTTTACGTGGCTTAAGCTAATGCTTATCTTATATGTCTAGATAAATATTAATCAATATACATTAATTTCAATCGATTATCGATTGTTTGTTTGAAAACTAGGTACTCAGTCAAGTGTAGAAATAAGCATGTGTTTAGGCTATAAAACATAAGTTAGTAATATCAACAAAACGAAAGGGCAGTTAATGTTGAAATTGACGGACTAAACTGCCAAATTAAAACCGAATTATAAAACAGCATATCGAATCAACCAACAAAAAAAAAAACATATATTATTTGAAAAAAAGAAGGGAGTATGAAAAAGTATTAATTGTTCAAATCTTAAAATCTAAAAATGTTTGTTGGTTGTCTGTAAAAATATCGATTTTATACCTTTTCGATACATAATATTTAATATCGATTTATCAAAATCTTAAATATTGCATAAAAATATCGATACATTGAAAAAATATTATCGATGTATCGATATATCGATGTATCGATATATCGATGTATCGATATTTTTTCAACAAGCCTAGTTTTTAATTATATCCTTTCAGATTATAACAGATTTTACTTTACAATAACTAATATACATACATACCTTGCCTGCCTCTTTGGCCTAGTTGTTAGCATGTTCGACTACAGACACGAGGTCCTGGGTTCGACTCCCGGGTCGGGCCAATTCAAAAATCATGATGATCTTTCTCTCCGGTCGTGTTGGATTGCCATCACGTCGGCCTATGAGAGTGAAGGAATGGAGTGTACACTTGAGTACTATGCCTTCTAATCCGCAGTGGAGCGGGTCTATCTCTAAAAACCCCCCCTCTCATATGAGTGAGGAAGCCTGTGCCCAGCAGTGGGACGTTAATGGGCTGCTACTTACTATACTGCCACGATCCTTGCATATCTCCTTCGCTTCTTTCATTCTCATTAAACCTTTCATACAAGTTCTTTGGTTAAGAATACTCTTATTTAAAATGTCCTGGATTTGGTCCAGGAAGGTTCGCCTTGATCTTCCCCATCCAACATTTCTATTCACTCTTGACTCATAAATCCTTTTTGTCAGTCTCCTTTCATTCATTCTCTCTACGTGTCCAAACCATCTAAGCATACCTTTCTCAATTTTAGTCACAACGTCTTCTTTTGTACCACAACGTTCTCTTATCACACTATAAAAAAAAAGTAAAGGGCTTTATTGGTGTAGTCTTATTCACATTACCCAAACATCGCGTCACTGGTGATCCTACATCATCTCACCAGTGACCACCACGTCGCTTCACTAGTGACCTACATCGCTTTACCCATTCACATCCTAGGTGGAATTCTCCCCTATATTTCTCCTCCCGCCGTCTCAGGGACCGATTCGACCTGGACTTTGTATGTCCAGGGGTCAAGGTCAATTGATAGGGTCACGGCTGGCGTGAACAATTAGGATTAAAATACATTTGATCTATTCACGAACACGTGTAAAGAAATAAATCATGGATAATAACGAAGAAGCAGTGTATATTGTACATTGTTTGTTCGAGTCACGTGCTCATTGCAATTTTATAATGTACCCTCGGAATTTACACGAGACCATTGTTCACTTAAAGATTCAGAGAGGTGGCGTACTGTCGAGTAGAACAATTGTTTTAACTATTGTAAAGGTATTGTTTTGTTTATTTTCACAACTGCATGCAAATGAGCATAATGTTTCCAACATACATTATATATAAACTAGCAATGGGAAGTCTAGTAAGTAGGGCTATAGATTTATAATTTTTTAGAAATTAGAAAACTTTACAACGAATATATATCTAAACATTTTTAAATTCGTAATATCATTTAAGTAGAATGTCCGACATTAGTCAATTTAAAAATACTCTACAGGTATTGAAAGAATTTCTTAAATCGATCCAGTAATTTTTAGAATAAAAGTAAGTAAGTAGCAGCCCATTAACGCCCCACTGCTGGACCAGGCCTACTCACTCATATGAGAGAGGGTTTAGACCCACCTCGCTGCTCCACTGCGGTTTGGCAGACACAAGTACACTCTCTATTCCTTCACTCTCATAGTCCGATGTGGCGGGAATCCGACACGACCGGAGAGAGATCAGGCGCAGGACCGACGGCTCTCTGAGGCACGGGGGTGGATCACACCTCCAAATTTTTCCCAACTTCGGGCAGATTTTGAGAAAATTTTAATAGAAAACTCAATATCGATTTCGAATTGGCCCGACCCGGGACTCGAATCCGGGCCCTCATGTCTGTAGTTGAATATGCTAACCACTAGACCAATGAGCCAGTAATTTTTAGAATGATTATGTTAAATTCTTAAAAAATTCAAAACTATCTTCTATAATATTAGAGAAGGAATTTATTTATAATAGTTTTTTGTCTCAAAACTTCGCGATACACAACATTTGGCGTAGTTTTGTTTTAATCTGGAGTTACTCTTTAGATTGAGATTTTTTTAATTCGTTACATCTTTTGAATGGAATGTCCGATTATAATAATTTGAAAAGAATTTTATTGGTATTGAAACGGTCTTAAATAAAATATCATTTAATAGAATTAGGAATGATATAAGGTATGAATAATACCGAAAGGAGAGTAAATGCAGGGAATATGGTAAATGGTGCTCTGCACGCCTTTATGAATAGCCAGATGGTGTNCTCACTCTGTCACTCAGTTTTAATCCACTCATGCTTCTCAACGCTCTCATCTCTACCGCATTTATTTTACTTTTGTGATTCTTCTGCCATACCCAACTTTCACTACCATACATCAGTGTTGGCACCAACATTCCAGCATGCACTAATTTGTTTATTGACAGCACATTAGTAACTTTTAAAATGTAAAAAAAGTAGTTATAGTGGCATAACTACAGTAGTTGGGTTTATGGTATTCTTGACTTTTTTATAGATATTAATACGTTCTATAATATTGTAGAAGATTTTTTTGTTCTATCATTAATAGTTTCCGCTGCGCACGCGATGACAGATTTTTGGTTCCATACCTTGGGTTATGTTAATAAATTTTTCTAAGAGATACCTTTTTTAAAAAGTAGTATAGCCTATGTTATTCAGTAAAAATGCTGCTTTCTAATGGTGAAAAAATTTTTGAAATCGGCCTAGCAGTTTTTGTGTGATAACGTTACAATCACACGTACAAAAACACAAGCGTTTCCTCTTTATAATATTAGTTTAAGTTATATATATATATATATATATATATATATATATATATATATAAACTTTATCCCATTATAGTTGTTTAATTAAATAAACAATAATACACATATCTGTTTACTATTTTTCTAGATTCGACCCGAGTAAAAAAGTTAGGTAAGTAGCAGTCCATTCGTCGTCGTCGTCGTCGTCGCTTCAACCTATGGACGTCCACTTTATATCATCGGTCCACCTTGTGGGGGGTCTGCCTACACTGCCCCGTCCGTTGCGGGATCGCCACTCCAGCACCTTCGGCCCCCAACGTCCAGCGGTCCTTCGGACTATGTGCCCCGCCCATTTCCACTTTAGGTTCGCGATTCGTAGAACTATGCCGGTAACTCTGGTTCTCCTACGGATCCCTTCATTTCTGATTCTAACACGTAGAGAATCTCCAAGCATAGCCTTCTCCATCGCACTCTGAGTGACTCTGAACGTCTGCATGAGGCCCATAGTCAGCGACCACGTCTCAGAACTCTAGGTCAGCACTGGCAACACGCACTGTTCAAAGACTTTGGTCTTCAGGTATCGAACGAAAATATCTGGCGTAGTTTCCTGAACGCTGCCCAACCGAGTTGGATTCGGCGGTTGACCTCCTTCTCGAAATTGGATCTACCTAGCTGGTCTATATGTCCTAGGTATGTGTACTCGTCAACAATTTCGAGAGCTGAGTTATCAACGATGACTGGGTGTGGCGGTACTTGGATATTAGACATAATTTTTGTCTTATCCATGTTCATTTTCAGGCCCACCTGTTGAGAAACTCTGCTAAGGTCATCGAGCATTGTATTGAGATCCATAGCAGTCTATTAACGTCCCATAATAATATAATAGCAGAATGTTTTAATAAAAAAATGTGGTTAAAACTTAACCTGAACGAAAAGGATTCGTATTAAAAAAAACGCGACCTTTACTCTTAGATTCCCGCCAAAGTCCGTCAAATGTTATAGTTGCGATCAGAAATTGTTGGTTGTCTGTCAAATGTCAAAAGAAAATGAAAAAACAATTATTCAAAGTGCGTTCGTATTAAATACACATGTCAGAAGTGAAACTTCTTTGGCAAATTAATAATTCTATAAAAAAATGAAAATTAATACAAACAATTTATTAAAATCTCAAATGACGAATTGTAAAACAAAATGACACGTGTTTTATGTCAAATCGAAGTTTAAAAAAGAGAAAAAAAAATTGTAAATGAAATTACGTGTGCTAAATTAAAATGCCACATGTTATTTGTAAACGTTAAAACAACCTATCCTTCAAGCGAATTAGCATTAAAAACGCTGCACATCTTCGTGACGCTAATCACGTGTTTCATCCCTAAAATTTTTATCCTCATGAGTACTATATTACAATCATTTGTTTTCATATTTACTCATCTTTTAATTTTCCACGAATAATTCAAAACCAAAATTGGCCACACAAATCCAATTGCTCTCGAGTTTTAGCTAGACTAACGAACAGCAATTGATTTTTATGTATGTCGGAGGGCAGGTGTCTGTGGAACGCTGGCGCCATCTGTCTATCGGCGTGGGATAGAGTCAATAGTGGCGGTCCGGTGGGAGTCTCTCGGTAGTTCTCGGGTAGCGCTCCGAGGGAGCGGTCGACTGTTGGATCTGTCGCTTTCCTAGCTTATTATTGTTAATCAATTTGTGTAAATTGATATCGAGTTAACTAATCCGAGATAATTAGTAAAGTGTTTGATTGCACCAACATTACTCACGAACGCCCACAGTATAGAAATTGTGGATGCCATTAATGATAATGTCGGCGGAGATCCCTATGCCCTTATGGTTTATGCTTCTTTCTCTCTTATTCTCCGACATATAAATAAATGGATGGCTATTGGATATTTTGGTCGCGATTGTCCTAACTCATATGAAGAAGGCACATCGCTGTCATTAGTAAAATTATGTCAATGCTGTATACTTTGTGCTCATTTGTCATTCAACTCGGTTGATCCTTTTCCATTCTTATCAAAACTGTATCTAGTTTTCAAACCTTGAAATCATTCATTTTCGGTTGACTATGCAAAAGCCCTGGCGGCCTAGAAATATGAGATCTAATTTCATGTAATAGTCGCCAGATTGGATACAGTTGTGCTTTATAATTTGATATACCAATTATCTTCGCGGCTTTTCTCTTTCGTCAAGAAAATAGTATATTTTTATTTGCAATTTAGAGTCTATATGTATTTAAATAATAATAAAATCATATAAGGAATGTTTTGTCGACTATAGAATGTATAGATTTGTATTGTTTCTCGGAAATAAGTTGTTTCGTGCATTTAATGTAGACCCTGTGATTGGCCAATAATAGAACGCCAATCATAAGATATACTTTTTCACAAATAAAGAGCCAACGAGCGTCGTTTGCTCGTCACAACAGTGTACGCGTGTCAGTCGTTAACACGACATAATAGAAAGCCAATTCGGTGTAAACTTTCCTGCTGAACAACAGTTCGATCGCATACATTAAAACCTCGTCTGGTGACAAGTGGAAGGCGGGGCGTTGGGTGAAGAATCTGATGGCGTTTTTATTTTTATTGATCCTGAATCGGCAATCCTCGCGAGTGTGAGCTGTCGAAGGGGCTCACAAATTTGTTTCTTAAATCATCATTTTATATGTATTTGATGTGTATTGGCGAAATTGTATTGATCTACTGCACACAAACCAAGAGAAATAGAAAATTAGAACATTCTTAAAGAGTAAGTTGTTTAATAAAGTACGGAATCTTATCACTTTCCGGACAACTTTTGGTGGGAGGAATAGTAGAGGACAAGGGTCACCTTGTAGGAGACTTTACGCTGGCGTAGTGGCTAGCATAGCTCTGCACGTAGCACCGGTGTGGGCAGGCTCACTGACCCTGAAATAAAACCCTTCTACGCAGAGCTCAGAGAGTTATAGCGATTAGGGTAATACGGGGGTACTGTACAGTTTCTTGGACGGCGGCAACTTTCCTGGCCGGTGACCCTCCGTGGGAGCTGCGAGTGGAGGTTCTAGTAGCTGTTCATCAGTGCAGGGTGACTGCAAGGACCAGAAAGATGTCAACTGATGCCAAAGAGTTCCAGAGGATCAGGGACTTAGCAGACAGCGCACTGATCCAAAGGTGATCATGGCATGAGGATCTTGGATCCCCTACAGCGGGTCTGATTACGGTGGGAGCGATCCGTCCCCACCTGGACAATTGAATATCTAGGGGGCACGGATCTCTCATTTACAGGCTGCTGCAGGTGCAGACCGGACATGGTTGTTTCAGCAAGTACCTGCATCAGATTGTTCGCACGGAGGTAACGCCTGCCAGCCATGAGTGTAATGCACCTCTGGATACAGTGCAGCATATTCTGGCAGAATGTCCGGCGTGGGGACCCGAGCGTCATCTAGTACCTTTGAGACCTCTAAGTCCGGTCCTGGTTTTAACTCAATATTTAGAACTTTTATTTAAAGAAAGCTCATAATTTCACGAGGATTAAAATGTTGAATATAGCTGGGTAATACCCGAATAATATTGAGTGCAAATTCGTATTTTCCTCAATATAAAATGCATTCCAGTTGTAAGTGGTACTCGATTTAGATATATTCAAGTACTGAGCTAATGTTTTTCTGGAAACGGTATTTGATAAATAAATAAGATTTGTCAATGTACAAGTTGTATACTTGAAGTTTATGTACTTAAATGACAACATAAACACCAAAATCCGTCGTGATTGTTCCTTATAATGTTATAGTGTGATTCAGTTTTTATTTTATTAGATACTGGTTTGTCGGAGAAAAAGAGAGAATAGAGAAGCTGGGTTCTCCGCCGACATCGTTATTAATTTCTTATACTGTGGCCGTTCGTGGGTAATGCCGGTGCAATCAAACACTTTATTAATTAACTCGAATTATAATGTTCAATCACTTAATGTTCCCGATATCAATTTACACAAACTAATTAACAATAATAGCTAGGAACGCGACAGTTCCAACAGTAGACTGCTCCGGTCGAGCGCCACTTGACAACTGCCGAGAGACTACAGCCGGACTGCCACCATTGACTCTGTCCTACGTCGATAGATGGTGGCCAGCGTTCCACAGACATCTGCCCTCCGACACGGCCATCCTGACTTGCACACGCCCCAGTGTGCTGGCTATCTGCTGCTAATCTGAAACTAAACCTCCACGAGAATATCTTGTTCCGATCGGCCAATCCTGACCACACTTTCAACAAAAATCATTAAACTAATAGCTAAGCATTTTGTTATTGAACGTGGACCCTTATATCCTCCACGCTACTTACAAATGCTATAATGTGATTCAGTTTTTATTTTAATAGATACTGGTTACCAAAGACAATTCACTATAGGCATTTGGAGAGGCAGTGTTTTTTATTGCTGACTGGTCAGCGCTTTGTGATGGTAAGAGAGAGAGTTATTGCTACAAGCAATCTCTTCCAGCAGACTAAACTAAATAGGGCAGATAAGTGCCAGAAACTTAAATATAACAATAAAAAAATAATTTTAGTTTATAACTATATAAAATATTTGTTTATGAATATACATATATACATAGCATCACGCCTCATTCCTATAAGGGTAGGCAGAGACCACGTCCTTCCACTTGCCACGATCCTTTTATATCTCCTTCGCTTCTTCCATTCTCATTAAACCTTTTTCATATAAGTTCGTCGGTTTACAGTACCCTTGACCTGCCTTCCCATTCACTCTTAACTCATAAATCCCTTTTGTCAGTCTCCTTTCATTCATTTTCTCTAGATGCCCAAACCAACTAAGCATACCTTTGTCAGTTTTAGTCACTACATCTTCTTTTATACCGCAACGTTCTCTTTTGACACTATTCCTTACTCTGTCACTCAGTTTTAATCCAGTCTTACTTCTCAACGCTCTCATCTCTACCGCATTTTTTTACTTCTGCCAATCCAACACTCATCCATGCACAGCCAGTCTGGCCCTTTGAGACAACATCTGGCTATTCATAAAGGCGTGCCGAGCACCATTTACCATATTACCTGCATTTACTCTCCTTTCTATATCACTATCACGTGTTCCATCTTTTGTACACAAATTCTTTCACCTCTTCCACTTGTTCCCCATCTATCAAAATATTGCCCTTCATTATAGATTCATCTCTTTCAAAAAGCATAACTTTCGTTTTGTTTACATTCCTTTCCTTTTCAAAGCTAATGAAGCTTTGAAATCATAATATTTACCATCTCCTGTAGCTCATTAGCGGATGACGCAAGTATTACTTGATCATCAGCGTAGAGTAAACTTTTGATGAGTAATTCATCAATTTATCTATAATGAATATATAATTTAATATCTACATATAAGTGAAAATAATCTATAAATACACATTGAAAATACATGCATAAAAATAAATAAGTGATGACAGTTTTAGATGGAAGGGTTAATCTGGTAAGAGGTAATATACCTTTTTATAGTTATTACTTCGCGCCAAATCTATAATAGGTACGGAAAATTGATTTCTTTTAACAGGAAAGAACATTATATCTTATTAAAAGCTAGCAATTTGGAAAGTCTACTAAGTCGGACTATAGATTTAATTTCGTTAACATAAAAATGACTTCCTTTCAGATTATTAGATACTTACATTCATAATCTAAACAATATACAGATTTAACTTTACAACTAATATATATCTAACTAATATATTACATAATTCGTAACATCATTTACGTAGAATGTCCGACATTAGTCAATTTAATAAATACAAATTTTAACAATCTTACAAATACATTAAAATGCTCTAAAAAGTAAGAAATAATTGCATATTCTTTTATAGTGTTCTTCGTATATTCGGAGTCGGTGTCAGATGGCCAAGGAAGATGTTCCCCGGGTGTCCCTTGGCAGCTCTCGCGTCTCTCCCACCTACAGCTATATATGAAGGTACCTTGGCTAACACCGACTCCAAATATAAGAATATGAAGAACACTATAAAAGAATACGCAATTACTTCTTACTTTTTAGAGCATATTAATGTATTTGTAAGTTTGTTTTGAAGGCGGTTCTTTTTTTGTTAAAATTTATATTTATAGTAGATATTAATACGTTTTATAATATTGTAGAACATATTTTTGTTCTATCATTAATAGTTTCCGCAGCGCACGCGATGAAAGATTTTTTGTGACAAATTTTTTCGCTCCTTGGATTACATTAGTGCATTTTTCTTAGCGAAACCTATTTTTTTTTAGAAAGTAATATATCCTATATCACTCAATAAAAATGCAGCTTTCTAATATTGAAAACATTTTTGAAATCGTACTAGTAGTTTTCGTGTGAAAACGTCATCGTCGTCGTCGTCGTCGTCGCTTCAACCGATGGACGTCCACTGCTGGACATAGGTCTCACGTAATGACCGCCACAAGGCCCGATCTTGCGCCGCCTGGCTCCAACGGCTACCGGCGACCCTCTTTATATCATCGGTCCACCTTGTGGGGGGTCTGCCTACACTGCGCCGTCCGGTGCGGGGTCGCCACTCCAGCACTTTC
>JACTOM010000902.1:1428-40570 GCA_015832385.1 Elymnias hypermnestra | reverse complement strand
GGACTATGAGAGTGAAGGAATAGAGAGTGCACTTGTGTACTATGCCTGCCAATCCGCAGTGGAGCAGCGTGGTGGGTCTATGCTCTAAAAACCCTCTCTCACATGAGCGAGGAGGCCTGTGCCCAGCAGTGGGACGTTAATGGGCTGCTACTTACTTACTTACTTATTGAAACCTCAAATGATGACTTGTAAATAAAAGTGCCATGTGTTTAAATAGCGCTGCACATCTTAGTGACGCATTTCATCCGTAAAAATTTTACCTAAAGAAGTTTCAATTCAAAAATGTCTTTTGACACAAGTTTTATGCTTAGAAGAAGGTTTGTATTTATCATACCCTCTTGGGGTTTGAATATAGTGGTTCTTTCAGAAAATCAGGATAGCCTTCAACATTAATTTATGGAACAGACTTTCATTCAGTTAAATCCACAGTTTATGTTGTTAAAGTAAACAAGGAAAGTCCTTGTGGCAGATTGCTTTCCGTGCCTCGATGGAGACTCAAGGATACCAGATGCTACACTGTTCAGAAATCTTGTGTTTCTTGTGAATTATTCTCTTCCACTCGAGACATTTCTTTGTTATTTAATGAGATGTTTTATTCTATTTTAAAATATCCAATTATTGAAGTGTATTTGTCCATAACACTGCTGTCTATCTAAAATATATTTCACATCAAAATATCTTTATTCAATTAGATCTATTACACCATTTTTGAGTCGTCAAATAATACAGTATTAAAGAACGACTTAAAAGTTTCTAAGTCTTAATTTGTTTATTTGTCATGTGATTTTAAATTTATTTAATGTGATTTAATATGATTTAAGGCAGTTAATTTATTTTATTTGATTCAATATTGTTAAATTTCATTTAATTTAATTTTATTTTTATATCAAAGTGTATTTGCACCTAATATAGTCAAGGGTAATACGGGGATACCGTACAGTTTCTTGGACGGCAGCAACTCTCCTGGCGGGTGACCCTCCGTGGGAGCTGCGAGCGGAGGTTCTAGCAGCTGCTTATCAGTGCAGGGTGGCTGCAAGGACCCGAAGGATGTCAACTGATGCCGAAGAGGTTCAGAGGATTAGGGCCTCAGCAGACAGAGCTCTAATCCAGAGGTGGCATGAGGATCTCGGATCTCCTACAGCGGGTCTGATTACGGTGGAAGCGATCCGTCCCCACCTGGACAATTGGATATCTAGGGGGCACGGATCTCTCACTTACAGGCTGATACAGGTGCTAACCGGACATGGTTGTTTCGGCAAGTACCTGCATCAGATTGTTCGCAGGGAGGTAACGCCTGCCTGCCATGAGTGTGATGCACCTGTAGATACAGTGCAGCACACTCTGGCAGAGTGCCCGGCGTGGGGACCCCAGCGGCATCTATTGACGTCGTTGGTCAGAGGAAACCTTTCACTGGAGGGCATAGTTGGCGCAATGCTCACCGGTGAAAGGGAGTGGAGGGCAGTGGTCTCCTTCTGTGAAAGTGTTATTTCGCTGAAGGAGGNCATCCTTGCTGCGAGCGAACTGCCGCGGAAACCCAGTCGTCTCAGATGGTGAGCGAGACTGACTGGGATGAGACCATTCGCAGATATTACGATTGGGATGGTTTCAGTGGATCCCACTCCCCACATGGCGGTAATCTCGTGCGCCAGATCCAGATATTTACGTTTTTTCTCTGTCTCAGCTCGCACGAGATTCTCGTCATACGGGATCGTGATATCCACTAAAAACACCCGAGACTGTGCCCGGTCCATTATCACGATATCAGGCTTGTTGGCCAGTATGGTCCTGTCCGTGATAATGGACCGGTCCCAATAGAGTCGGACACCGTCGCGTTCGAGTACTGGCACCGGCTGGTACCTATAATACGGCAGTCTCTCATCAAGAAGACCGTACATTAGGGCGAGCTCTTGATGAAGGATTTTGGCCGCTTGATTATGTCTGTGGAGATACTCAGTGTTGGCAAGCGCGGAACATCCCGAAAGCACATGTCTGAGTGACTCGCCGGGATGGCGACAAGCTCGACATATGTCGTGAGTGCCATCCTTCAGAATGTACTTTCGATAGTTCCTCGTCTTGACCACCTGATCCTGTATCGCACAGACAAATCCTTCGGTTTCCCCAAAGAGGTCCCCGAAGCGCAGCCATTGCACGGAGGCTTTTCGGTTTACGTGAGGCTCGTGTAGAGCCTTGAAAAACCGTCCATGCATTTCCTTCCCCTTCCATACGGCCTCCCTGTCAGAGGTGCTTAGCACCGCCGGTCTCTGCCAATTCTCGTTGGCCAAGGATAGGGGAGTGAGCCCTTTATCACATTCTATGACTTCCAGATGCATCGGGCTCTCCCTCTTCGTCTCAAAATACGTTCTGAGGCTGGATATCTCCCGGTTATGCATGGTCTTATTATTATTATTAAAATCTAAAGTTAAGTGGGTTCATTCACGTCCTGTCCTGAGAAGAGCCCAAAACAAACTCTTTCGGGTATTTTGTATTCTTTTTACCATCATCATTACAATGTTATATTACTTTATTATATTTAAATTAGAGCAATTCGTTTATTCCCTTGGGTTTCTATCGTCTAAGTAATCTTGCCAATTATAGTATGATTTTTCAATCTACTTTCTTTTAAGAAAGGCTTTGAATTCATTAATTGACATCTCCATCGTCTTGTGGAAGTTTATTATAGAAACGTATACAGTTACCCTTAAATGAGCTGTTCATTTTATGCAGTTTTCTAAAATTTATAATAAGTAATCCGCATGGAGCAACGTGGTGGGTCTATGGTCTAAAACCTCCAGTCTTCCATGTAATGTATCCAACAATGGGACGTAAATAAGCTGCTATTTAGATTAGTAACAAGTTTTATTTAACACAATGACCCAGTGGTTAGACAGACAGCCGTTTTCCTAAAAAAAACTCATTTTTCTAATTGTTTTCTGTAATTTATCTTTGTGCTTTTGTGGTGATGGAAAATGGGGTGTGATTGTGTTATAGACAAGGACGTTTGTTGTACGTGAATACGTCTCGTTATAGGAATTTCCCCTCCGCTGCATGTGTTGTGTCACAGTCCTTACTTAGCGTAAGAAATTGCTTGATCCTTTAGCTATCCCGTACTGTAAATGAATTTCCGATGGAGGTGTAAGATATGTAGTTACAACACCAAACTTTATCCCCCGATTTTGTTATAATTCGTTTGGATTGTCTCCCTATGCCTAGGATTTTAAAGACGTATTCACGTCTTAATATCGTGAGGAAACCTGCATGTTCCTCAAACAATTCTGGGGTATTTATAGCCTGCTAATTGGCGTTAGAGCATCATGGTGTGTCTTATCTATGACAGTCCGTTGATGCTATGATGCGAGTACTTTGCTAGCAGAGGTTCCAGGCTAGAGAAAATTGCATTTTCTAATTGGGTTGAATCTAGAATAGTGAAAGGTTTCGGCCATGGCTGATTACCACCCAAGACATATCGCCAAGCAAACAATTTGCACCGCAGTACGATGCTGTGTAGAAATCATAACAGTTTAGTTACGTCCTATTTTAGGCTGTATCATCAATTACCATCGTCGTCGTCGTCGCTTCAACCGATGGACGTCCTCCTTCGGAGTATGTGCCCCGCCCATTGCCACTTCAGATTCGCGATTCGTAGGACGATGTCGGTGACTCTGGTTCTACTACGGATCTCCTCATTTCTGATCACGTAGAGAAACGAGCATAGCCCTCTCCATCGCACGCTGAGTAACTCAGAGCTTTCGTATGAGGCCCATAGTCAGCGACCACGTTACAGAGCCGTTGGTCATCACAATTACCATCAGGTGAGATTAAGTCAACCCCAAATACTGTCACCAATAAAAATACTCCAAAAACCCTTTCTCCTGTGAGTAATTATTTACTTGACTTTTAAGCTGATAAATATAGCATCACGCCTCATTCCCTACGGGGTAGGCAGAGACCACGTCCTTCTACTTGTCACGATCCTTGCATATCTTCTTCGCTTCTTTCATTCTCATTAAACCTTTCATACAAGTTCGTCGGTTTAGAGTACTGTTGACCTGGCCTTTATTCAAAATTCCAACTTTACCAATCGCTCTTGAGTCATAAATCCTTTTTGTCAGTCTCCTTTCATTCATTCTCTCTACGTGCCCAAATCATCCAAGCGTACCTTTTTCAATTTTAGTCACTACATCTTCTGATAAAGCTTCTATTAAATTGATTGCAGTCTAGAAACTGACCTGAGACATTCGCAAAATCTTGTTAGTCGTAGTTATTTTTTGTTACAAAAAACAACGTCACTGGTATCTTTTTTAAAACCGATTAACGGGAAAAACTAAAATACGATTTTCTACCGCACCGGAGTGGAAAATTAAACCGTTTCAATTTCCTGATTTCCACCGATAATTGATTAAATTATTTGGAGTCTCGTTCTCTCAAATACGTACTTGGTTATTTTTAAATTGAGATATTTCTTAACAGAGAATTGTTATGTAGATACATTTTGTTTGATTATAATGAGTATATTATTAGTTATAGAAACTCAATAGGAACTCATTTAATATCAATGAAAGGTAATTGTATAAGTCTCTATAATAAACTCCCAGAAGACGTTCTAGAGATGACAGTTAATTAATTTATTAAAAAAGGTCATTATTGATATGAAAGATTCCTTTGATGATAAAAAACTCTGGATTTAATTGATTGCTCTACTCTTAATATAATAAATTGTTAGACTATAGATAGTTGGATGAAAACACTGATAGCTCTGAAATTTTGGGGGTTATTAAGTAATATTACGAAATGTTATGCAATACGAGGTAACTTTAACGAATGAAACAATTTTGTGGTTATAGTCTTTCGAGCTGCTTCGTGGTGTAGTAGTTTTAAAGTGAATTATTGCTAAATCGTATAAATTTAAATAGTGAAGTCATTATTTGTAAAGTGCAAATTGTGTATATTTAAATAGTGGAGAGAATGAAAGTTGTTAGTTAATGTGAGTTGGTGTTTTTATAATATAATGGTGACGATGAAAATGACACTCGACTGAGATTGTTGTGGGTTCTTCTCAGAACAGGGTTAAGAGGCACCCTCGTAACTTCAGATTCTAAATGGTACTTTATTATCTGTATTTGATGATTGAAAACTGCTGTAAAAGATGAAGTACATTTGAGTTTAAGTACAGGATTTATAAGCAAAGTCCTAAATTCGATTCCCGGTGAGACGTAATAGGAAATTGCTTTTACTAATTGGTCGGAGCTTGGATTGTTGGGAAGCTTCAACCTTGGTCAGTTACCATGCTACCAAAACCAATAAATCCATTCAGGTATGACGCTGGTAAATCATAAGAGGTAAATTCCTTCTTACCAGGTTAGCGTGCTTCTATCATAGACAGTGTCATCACTTACCATCAGGTGATATTACTCTCTCTCTCACTCACTTCAACCGATGGACGTCTTCCGCTGGACATAGGTCTCACCTAATGTTGTCCACTGTGCCGGATATTGTGCCACCTGGCTTCAGCGGCTACCGCCGACCCTCCTTATGTCGTCAATACGAGTATGTCGCCATTCGTCAGGGAATGAGCAGGCCACCAGAAGGGCGTTAAATATAAGTACCAGGAGGTACATGAACTGTTCGGGGAGGCATTTGAGAATCTTGTTAGGGATGCCATCGGGTTCGCGCGTGGAGTGTTCTAATGACTGCATGCACTTCATCAAAGGTCGTGGGTTTTAACGGCTCGCTCGTTGGGACCGCGGAGTTTAATCTACTGACCGCGTTATCTATTAGTTCGACCTGGTCAGGGTCTATGCTAGTAGTGCTAGGCGAGGACTGTGACTCGAGGCTGTCGGTTATAGCTCCAGCGGCTACGGGCGACCCTCTTTATATCATCGGTCCACCTTGTGGGGGGGCCTGCCTATACTGCGTCTTTCAGTGCGGGGTCGACATTCCAGCATATTAGAACCCAACGTCCATCGGTTCGTCGGACTATATTCCCCGCCCATTGCCTCTTCAGCTTCGTGATTCTGAAGGCTATGTCGGTGGTTCTTCCACGGATCTCTTCATTTCTAGCGTGGAAAAACTCTAAGCATAGCCCTCTCCATCGCACGCTGTGTAACTTTGAGCTTCCTAATGAGGCCCATAGTCAGCGGCCACGTTTCCGATCCGTATGTGATCATTGGCAACATGCGCTGTTCGAAGACTTTGGTCACGCTGAGGGATATTGGAGAAAAAGTTCTTCCGAACGCTACCCAACCGAGTTGGATCCAGCGGTTGACCTCTTTCTTGAAATTGGAACTTCCTAGCTGGACTATATGTCCCAGGTATGTCTATTCGTCAAAAATTTCGAGAGCAGAGTTCCCAGCGATGACTGGGTGGAGCAGAACATAGATATTGGACATAACTTTCGTCTTATCCATGTTCATTTTTAAGTCCATCTTTTGAGAAGCTCTGCTCAGGACTTCAAGCGTTATCTTTTCACTAATAAGAAGTCTCTAGCTGTACACTTTGATTCTATTGGTATCGGAATTAATATTAAACTTGGAACTTGGAATAGAAATAATATACTTTTATAATCGGATGAAACTGATGAACGTCATGTAGGTGTGCAGCGTTTTTTGTGCTAATTCGTTTCAAGGTTAGGTAGTTTTAATATTTACAAATAACATGTGTTATTTTAATTTGCCATTTAATCTTTTAATATTTTTATTTACAATTCATCGTTTGAGATTTCAATAAAATATTTGTATAATTAATACATCGACACTAGACCAATAAGTCAGTTAATATATCTTGTCTCTAACGATCTGTAACAGTTCAAGGAAGTATTAATTAACATCAGATCATTGACGTGAAAATGTATACACAAACAGACAAGTCACTCTGTTTAATACTTACATATTAAACAACAAAATCCTATACTTTCGGCATGTCTGTATGTTCGCGATAAATTTATATAAGTTAAAAGTGCGTGAGTACAAAGTACACATATAAGTGTTGCTAATAAATTACTATATTTGTTTATTATACTGAGGTATTTGTAATCATATCAGTGAAACGTTTACATGCACTACATCCAGTTTAACGCTATTTGTTTAGTCGTCGTTTTCACGACGACTGTGATTGGTGAACTTATTATTTTTGAGTGGGGCGTTTGGTATAAGCGATAAGGCGTTAATAGCCTAGTGACAGTTCCTAGTTTGTATTGTGTTCATTCAGAGTATGTAATATAATAATGAAGAATCCGAGAATAGTATTACTTAACCTGCAAATCTTACCCTCGTGTGCCTAAAGAAGTTTCACTTCAATGACAATTAACGCCCTCGTAAAGAAAGATGTCGGGACTTAGTTTTTCATTGGAAAATGTCTTATGCAGGGATCCTGATCTATGGATCAGGAGATTATATAGCTGACAGGTTGGCGCTTGACTGTAATCACAGCTGGTAATAAGTCTAAGATCGAAGCGTGTAAATCTGGTAAGAGACAGTCTATCTCTTATGTTTTCTACACATCATCGTACCAGAACAGAAATCTCTGGTTGGTAGTATGTTTTTGCGGGTTCAAACATGGAAGGGGGACCTCGGTTCCCCAGTGGCTGGTGGAGGCACTCCGCCCTTACTTGGAGCAATGATTGGGCAGAAATCACGGATTGCTCTCTTACCGGCTGGTGCAGGTGCTAACCGGTCATGGTTGCCTCGGAAAATACCTGCACCAAATCGTTAGTTGTGAGTCGTCACGCCACGAGTGTATTGTTCCTGTATACACAGCGCACCATAAGGTGGCCGAATGTCCAGCTTGGGGACTCAAAGGTCATCTTCTGACGTCGCTGATCGATACGGACCTCTCGCTGGCAGGTATTATATGCTTGTCAACGAGCGCGCCTGGAATGCTATCATAGATGTGAAACTATCATTTCGTTAATGGAGGCATGTCAAAAAGAGAGGACGAGGGGATGGGAGATGCAGCTGAAGCACAGTACCCCCGTCGGAGGGGAATAGGAAACAGGAGACGGAGGTTTATCCAACTCCTCCCCGTGTAATACACTTTTGAGCCGGTTTTATTCGGAGAGGCCTCTGGTCCTTTCGTTTCCAAAAGACAAAGGCTCTGCTGGGTTTTAGTGGTTATTCTGGTATTTATGGCAAGTCCCACACTCCCGTCTGCCTCATATGCATTTCCCAGCGTCAGATAACAAAAAAAAGTATGTCCTTGCGGGTAGGGTGGTTACTAACTACGGCCGAAGCCTTTTATTTATACTATACATTATATTTTATATAAGTATACTTCTATTTAGGCGTGTGAACCCAGGTCAGCTCGCTAGTTTCACATGTAATTAACTTTTAGTGTGATTGTTGCCCTTCGGATGATAAGTATTGTTTACACTCGAGGCAGAGTTTGAGATTCAACAGAACCAAATGTAATAAAGTAGTTAATTTCCCGACAAGGTCCCCCCGTGTTTGAGATTTGGCAGATCTACGTGAAAATCGCGCTTTTGCAAGATTTGTAACGTTTCTTATATCCCTTTTATAAATATACGTGAATAAATAAAATTAAGGACCCTTTCAGTAATATTATTCAATATACTAGCTGTTCATGGATGTGTCACGCGTGGTCTATATCCCGTGGAAATATGGGTAAATTCGTTATGTATCGCATTGAATTGTCAATCTACATCATTCTGGAAACTATATCTAAGAAGCCGCTTATCCAAATTTTGATATTTTTTTTATTGCTGACAGTTTTAGGGCTTGACTGACATTTTATGTGATGGTAAGTGGTGATACAGTTGATTGTCCGGTGGTGTTTTTTATTTGCCCCCGAAATTTGCCCGCGCTTTTTAATGGAAATAATCGTCGCCTGCCCCGCGCCTTACAGACGTTTAATGTTATAATTTTTTATGTTTGCGAATGGTTTAACTATACAATGTTGTCTTTTGTTTATTAAATTAAGACTCTGGTGTAACGTCATGTTGAGCTAAACTTTGAGATAGTGAAAAAAGACCGTCTTGTATTTACAGGCTTATATCTTAGAAGTTAAAACTTACCTCAAGGGTTTTCATTGTTATACACATCACTTTAAATAATCAAAAACACAAATTATCACTAATATACGCTTACAGTCTTAAAAAACACTACAAAAAAACTTAACTTCGACGTGACACACGCACAGTTAGTATCAGTCACTGTAACTGATTTATTTTTGTTCTTCTTTTGTCTGGTGTTATCTCTACGCATATTTTGTTACGATAGTTATCGAGAAGCGAAATACATAATACAGATTATGACTTAAAAGAAAGAGATGCTTATATCTCTGATTGCCCGAGTTGAGACAGAAATATCATATCATATCAACCGGTAGTTAACATGGGCAATGTAAGGGGATAAGTCATTCGTAATTGAATGAATTTGCTGAAATATGCGATCAAGGGATTTCAGTAGCGGCCTACTTGCCATAATAGCTATATGTAACTCAAGGATCGAGGAAAAATACTGTCCATTGTCTGTTGGCAACTGTTCCCATGGTATATTGGCTTAATGAATAACCATTGCCGGTTAATTGTTAGTTTTGCCGGCATTGACTTATATATTACTTCGTGAAGACATGGTAACAGTCAAATGTCTTATATTTGGTCCTAAACTTGACCTCTTTTTTACATGCCATCTCCTACATAAGGACAATTTGAAATGTACAAGGATTTGATGCTTAAATTAAACGATTTCTGGAGATTTATAAGTCATGTCGTCCTCCTTCTCTATGGTGTTCTTTCCCCTTGTATCACAGATAAATTCAGAGCAGTTAAAATAATGACAGTTCACTATACATATAGGAAAACTTGCTGTACTCGTAAGTCCATTAAATTATTGACCCCTTTACTTAGAGTGAATGCCACTCATATAACTTAAGATATAAAAGTATAACTGTTATAAATTCTAGTAGACTGCATAAAATTAACAATTCATTAAAGGTATATTCGTCTATAATAAATTCCCAGAATAAGCTACAAAGATGTCGCTTAATAAGTTTAAATCTTTTATTAAAGGAACTCTTAATTGAGAAAACGTTTTATAATTTGAAGGATTACCTAGAGGATAAAATAGCAAGGGAGTGAATGAATTGCTCTAACCGAATTAGAATCAATTAAACATATTGTTATGGCTCTTCTCAGAGCAGGGTGCGAAGGAACCCTCGTAGCGTAAGATCCTAAGTCGTTCTTGATATCATCATCAGTCACTCATTGAGAATTATATTGAAATAAATAAACATTTTAACAATGAAAGAACCTTTACTACAAACTACCAAATATTTGCTTTAAAATGTACAAAATAATTGCGTATTATTTTTTAGAGTTCCTCGTATTCTTATATTCGGAGTCGGCGTGAGCGAAGGTAGGTGTGTCCCGCGTGTCCACTTGGCAGTTCCGGCGCCGCTCACACCTGTACCTTGTATATGACCACGGCTGACCCCGACTCCAGATATAAGAATACGAAGAACTCTAAAAGAGAATACGCAATTGTTATGTACTTTTTAGAGCAAATATTTGGCACAGTTTGTTTTGAAGGCGGTTCGTTTTTTTGTTGAAATTTTTATTTATTTTATGATTTTTAGTGAATCTGAAGTAAACTAACAAGTTTGTCAGAATATGTGTACCCCCAAAAATTGTGTTCATCATATGATACAGCATCGTTTAAATAAAACAACTTTACAAAGTGAAATTTACATTGGTAACGTCACACCCGTGATCAAATCCGCATACATATATATTACAAGTGGGTTATTTAGCCATCCCGCTATTACCAGTCTTTTATATGGTAATCGAACACATCACTAATACGCAAAAGTTTCCCTCCCCGCCCCCCTCCCCCGCACTCGGCTAACATCGCTTCACACATAATACATCCTATAAATATTGTAATGCAGCAACAAACATAAGCTCATTGTCACATGATTACAGACTGCAAGCCGCTGAGGAGGAGTACCGTTGATCATCATATTTAAGTACAACATTCACTTGACCATACCGATGATACGGTGGGTGACTCTAATATCCGGATAAACTATAAAAGATTTTGCAAACTATTGTTAATATGCTCCTAAGAATTGAAGTGTTCCGTTACTTTGTCATGGATCCCATGGTCAAAACTTAACCAAACTATCATCAAACACCCCTTTAAGTATATCCTTTCCAATAAAAAAAGAATCATCGAAATCGGTTTGCGTGATCTTGAGTTATTTATCCATTCGTCCATTTATCCGGGTTTCTTAGGGATGCCATCATCAGAACTGAACTAAATATCTTCAAAATCCTTCTTCTAAAATTGAATATTTAGAGACCAATGGTTGCTTCAGTCCTTGCTGTACTTCGAGGTTTGTAATCGAAAATACCTCGAACTTATTATGCAAATAAAATACCAGACTAAAAGTCTCAAAATCAAAATATCCTTTATTCAAGTAGACTCAAAAAGCTCGTTAGTATTGTCAGTTATTAATTTAAATATAGTTTTTGTAGGTAACAAAAGGTTTCCCCGTGGGAATTACAGGCGGAAGTTCTTGCAGTGCAGGGTTGATGGAAGGGCTGGAGTTTCTTGATTTTGACGAGATCCGGAGGGTTAAGGCCCATGCGGACAAGATTCTAATCCAAGTGTGGAAGGAGGATCTCGAATACCCAATTGCGGGCGCGAACACGGTGAAGGCGATTCGTCCACGCCTAGAACAATGGCTATCTAGGCAGCATGGATCGCTTCCTTTCAGACTGGTGCAGGTGCTGACCGGACACGAATGTTTCGGTAAGTACTTGCACCAGATAGTGCGGCGTGAAGAATCACCTGTCTGCCATCAGTGTGGTGCATCTGTCGATACGGCGGATGACACTGTGGCAGAATGTCCGGCATGGGAACCGCAACGTCATCCTCTGGTGTCCCAGATTGAAGAGGATCTCTCATTGCTAAATATAATCGACTTAATGCTTGGCAGTGAGGCAGGATGGAATGCAGTTGCCTCCTTTTGCGAGGGTGTCATCTCGTTGAAGGAGGCAATGGAGAGAGAAAGGGAAAGAGCTGCTGATGCCCCTCCCCTGCGAAGGCGGAGGCCGGGTGGACGTTGGCGTCTTTTTGAGCGCCTTTTACCTTCTCCTTAAACTACTCTTTGCCGGTTGCAAACGGAAGTGTCAGAGCGAATGCGTAAGGGAGCCTCTGATACTTCCTATTCAGGTTGATGAGGGTGTCGCTGGATTTAGTGGGTATTCTAGCTAAGTTAGCGAGTCCCACACTCCCTGCCCTCGTGGTAGGGGTGCGTAAAAGTATTTCCCAGCGTGAAAAAAAAAGGTAACAATATGTTTAGCTTTCGTGTATTTGGTAAGATAAGTAATATTTTCCGACTCTTCAAAATTATATCTGACATTTTCCTCTTCTGATGTCACAAATAGACATTATATTGCTCTGTTACGCAACCACCAATTATACCCATTTGTAAAACTCCCCATTCGAAAAAAAACAAACAAATTTAAACCGACGTTGTTTAAAACGAAAGTAGCTTCAACTACCAAATTTCAAATATCTACACTTTATGGTTCCAGAGATATCGTGATGAGTCAATAGATACCTGGATATCTACACTAATATTATAAAGAGGAAAGATTTGTATACTGGACCGATTTTAATAATTCTTTTTTCATTAGAAAGCTACATTATCACTGAGTAACATAGGCTATATTTAGTACTAGATTACTATAGAAATCTTTAGAAATTTCTATTAAAACCAACCGAAGGTGTAAAAAAATTAGCCATAGAATGTCTTTCATCGCTTACGCTGTGAAGGGTATTAATGATAGGACAAAAAAATGTTCGACAATATTATAGGATATATCAATATCTACAAAAAACTTCCCGAGACCATATGTCTAACTATTGTAGTTACGTCACTATAACTACTTTTTTACATTTAACAAATTGATAGAAATGCTTATCAAAATCAGACCGTGTTATCCATACCATTTATAAATTTTTATCCAAATAAATAATTTAATATTCAAGACTGTCTCAATACCTGATGATTATTATTGAATTATTGTAATCGGATATTCCATTGAAAAGATATCATGAAATTAAAATAATAATAGGTGCCGGCGGAGGCTGCCACGCAGCGCATCGAGTAACTAACTCGACGAGAGAGGGGTAGTGCACGAGCAGGGGGTGCACCATTATGAACTAGGTTACCTTCATTTAAAAAGTTCTTTTCAGAACTACTTAGTTTTAGTATTAGGAATCACACTTTTTCATAACATTTGTCAATTCATGGTCGTTTTAATTATCATGCTTATAACTTAAATATCTGTACCTATTTATGTCTACCCGTGCGAAGCCGGGACGGGCCGCTAGTCTCTTGTATATATCAAATCAAAATATCTTTATTCAAGTAGGCATATAGCAGCACTTTTGAATCGTCAAATATTTGTTTTTCTTTTCTTTTCCACACTCTAATTCTAATGTACGTCTGATTATGATACTCCAGAACGACTTAAAATCTAAAGTTACGAGGGTTCCTTCGCGCCCTGATCCGAGAAGAGCCCACAACAAACTCAGTCGGGTATTCTGTTTTTTTTTGTTATCATCATCATTACAATATCATATTAGTTTAATATATTTCAAATTAGAGCAGTTCGTTCTTTCTTTTAACAAAGACTTTGAATTTATTAATTGACATTTCTAAAACGTCTTGTGGGAGTTTATTATAGAAACGTATACAGTTACCCTTAAATGAGTTGTTAATTTTATGCAGCCTACTAGAATTTACAACAAGTTTGTTTTTGTTTCGTAAGTTATATGATATACATTCACTCTTTTTATTCAAAGATTCAATGTTTTTGTGTACGTACAACAAGTTTTCTAATATGTATACGCAGTGAACTGTCATTATGTTAACTGCTATAGATGATAGGAATCTAGCATTTAACTCCTTAACACATGTGAAACTTATTATATTAAAAGCGATAACTTCACGTTCGTGTTCAAACACGTTTCAGTACAAGCTGTTCTCATTTGTATCAGTTTACTAACATAATTCAATCACATTGGAAATGTCGCACGTAAACATAACCCAAAATCCTCGTGACGCAAAACTAGCACTGATTTATAGCTCACGAGATGTGAAACCACTCACGGGATTTATGAATGCTTGGAATTAACAATACTAATGAAATTATGTATATCTCTTTACTATAAATATTTATATTGGCAATATTTTGATAGATGGGGAACAAGTGGAAGAGCTGAAAGAATTTGTATACTTGGAACGTGTGAATGTGATATTGAATAGCCAGATGGTGTCTCAAAGGGTCAGACTGGCTGTGCATGCTGGAGTGTTGGTGCCAACACTTATGTATGGTAGTGAAAGTTGGGTATGGCAGAAGAATCACAAAAGTAAAATAAATGCGGTTGATTAAAATTGAGTGACAGAGTAAGAAATAGTGTGATAAGAGAAGGTTGTGGTCTAAAAGAAGATGTAGTGAGAGAACACGTAGAGAGAATGAATGAAAGGATAATGACAAAAAGTTGGAAGGAGAAGACCAAGGCGAACTACTGGACCAAATCCAGGACGTTTTAAATAAGAGCCAGATCAAGAGTAATCTATCACGACGAAATTGTATGAATGGTTTAATGAGAATGAAAGAAGCGAAGGAGATGGAAGCAAGGATCGTGGCAAGTGGAATGACGTGGTCTCTGCCCACGTGATACTATATATGTAAGTAAGTAGCAGCCCATTAAGGTCCCAATGCTGGGCGCAGGTCTCCTCGCTCCGAGGAGTGAGAGTTTTTAGAGCATAGATCCACCACGCTGCGAGTTGGCAGGCATGGTACACAAGTGCACTCTCTATTCCTTCACTCTCATAGTCCGACGTGACAGCAATCCGATACGGCGGAAGAGATATCAGGAGCAGGACCGACGGCTTAATGTGCTGTCCGAGGCAAAGGGGTGGAGCACACTGCCAACTTCCCAACTTAGAGCAAATATTGAGAAAATCTCAATTGAAAACTCAATATTGATTTATTTGAACTGGCTCGACCCGGGACTCGAACCTAGGACCTCATGTCTGTAGTACCTCTACATATTTAAAAATAAATTGCTGCTCAGTATTCTCTCTATAACTCGAGAACGGTTAATTTTTTTAAGTCCCAAAGAGGTTTTAAAGAGTGACCGTAGAAATCGATTATATTTGTAAATCGTTCAGAAATGAAATTAAATTTTAAAATTATTTCTTTTTCTAGTCTTGTATGTCAAATATTTGAAAGTCGTTCCGTCGTAAAGAAATCGTATTAAATTTAAAAGAGTACTTATAATTTTTTCCATGTGTTTTTGACATTTGACATTTGATTTCTTAACGACGGAACGAACATCAAATCTTTGACAGGGAGTAGTTTCGAAGAGAATTCCAGTTTTATATTCTATGCATTTTATTTATTCAACTTTTAAACCATCCTAAGTCTTCTACAAATAATTCAAAACCAAAATTAACCAAATCAGGACAGCAACAAACAGTGTCTCATTTTTGATATGGAAGACAGTGGGAATTAACTGTAAATAATATAATTTTTTTTTTGCACTGGGAAATGCCTTTACGCACCCGATGAAAGCTTCATTCCATCGGGAGCGTAGGACTCACTGATAACAGAATACCCACTAAAACCCAGCGGATCCCTTCCCATCCATGAGTGAGATCACTAGAGGATCCCTAACTGCATTCCACTCTAGTGACACTGATGGTACCGACTATGAAGATCTATCACTCAATAGAGTGAGGCATGATGTGCATAAGTGCGACTTCTGCCACCAAGCCTCCTCCGACGGCGAGGGAGAGCTCCAGCCTCTTGCTCTCGCGGTCTTGCGGTCTCGCAAAAGAAGGCAACCACCCTCCATCCAACTTCACTGGAGAGCATTACTCCAGTTATGCTCTCCAGTGAAAGATCTCCTCTAACCAGCGACAACAAGATATGCCGCTGGGATACCCACGCTGGATACTCCGCCAGGGTATGGTGCGCCGTATCTACAGGAGCACCACACTCATGACAGGCAGGCGTTTCCTCACAGCCAATGACCTGGTGCAAGTACTTGCCGAAGCAACCATGATCTGCACCAGACGATAGGAAAGAGATCCGTGCCTCCTGGTGAGCTAATTGTCCAGGTGAGGTCGGATCACCTTCACCGTGACTATACCCGCAGTTGGAGACCCAATCTTCCCTCCATTTTTCGATCAGAGCTCTGTCGGCGAGAGCCCTGATCCTCCGTATCTGGTCAGCACCTCTGGAAGCCCTTGTAGCTACCCTGCACTGATAGGCAGGTAAATAATATGATAAAATAATTAGATATGACAATTATTCAGAAGAATCATGCGATTTGAAAGTTTAATATAACTATCTTGTGGTTAAATATAGGGAAAATGGGTTATAGAATTGATACTAAATAGGGAAAAACATTGTTTACAGTATTGCACATGTCATGACATGCAGTCAGCCTGTTACTCCGCGTGACCGTGTATCTGACTGTAACTGACAATTTCAATTATATTTACACCTTTTTATTGCTGACAGGGTAAAGCTTGACTGTAATCTCACTCTAATAAGTCTTGTCTTCTTTAATTTATGGCTTTTATTTCGCCAACGACGTGCAGACCGAGACACCTATAGAATTAGGTTGGTATAAAATGAATAGCGCAATTAATTTAATTAAAAATAGTCAGAATTATTATTATATATATAATACAAATAACATGTTAGTACAAAGATAATAGGAATTTTAAAAAGTGATTCTACACAGGAACTTACAGATAGGACTAAAAGTAAGCATTAATAAAATCCCAATGTTAATTGGACGAGGGATGTGCCGAGATAAAAGTTCTTGGAGAGAATATTGTACATAGTCCAAGATGATGAAGCGCTAACCTGGTAAGATGTAAATTACCTCTTGTGGTTAGCTGGGAACCACACCCACAGATGAGTGATTCCTGGCGGCCAATTATATGATGTAGATACTGTAGAATCCGGTTAATTTATTGAATATCATTTTGCTATCTTTATTTCCTTTTTTCTATTCTTTTGTAATGTCAGTGGATATCGTTATTAAGCGTTTTATTAAACGCTTAATAACGACGTTTCGCACAAGAAGTTTTTACGTCAATATTCACTGTCAAAAGTCGCGACACTAAGAGGTTACTGTCAAATCTATTGTGAATTATTCAGAAAACCTCCTGCCTGCTGAAGAGGATGTCTACCCTGGCCTCCAACCCCTGATTGTTACATTAATACCAAGTCGGCGCCGATTGAAAGAAGCCGCTTGATGTCGACCAAGGTGAGTGGACGCGATTTAGTTGATATTTGGCAGCCAAAACCTTAGTAATACCAGATCAAGAAGAATCAAACCAGAATTTATAAAACAACCACGTCCGATTAGTATCTGCACCAGGCTACATTGCAAATTCCAGCAAATGATACAACGCCTCAACCTTCGCTACAGCCGCAAAGCGAGACTCGAGATCCCCCCCCCCCATTGTAGGGGCATCGTCATTACCAGGAGGTGTTTCTCTTGTCTACATTGATACGAAGGACGAGTACTTCCGCCCGGAGCTGCCAGAAAAGGTTACCTGCCAGTAGAGTTGCTACTGTCCAAGATACCGTATGGTGTCCCTGGGAAATACTTTTAGGCACGTACCTCGACGTATAAGTCAGGAATGTGGGACTCGGCAAGGGAGGAGACCTCGCAATATCCACTATACCCAGCGGAACCCTCTTCATCTATGGATGACGCTCGAGGTGTTCAATTTTCGCATTCGTCCCTGTTGTCTCAGATGAATTAGACTCATGATTCAAGGAGAGGGGAGGTGCGCAAACATTAGCCTCCTAGTATCTCTCATTCGATGTTGTGAGGGAGCCCGTGAGTGGGGCTACGATCTTAAACGAAACTACGATCTAGAAGAAGAAGGACACTCCTGCTCACATCCTCTCATAGGACAGCATCGCATCTATAAGGCTCCGCCGATCAGCGCCAACAGGAGGTGACGCTAAGGTCCCTATGCTGCACAATCTGCCTCAATGTGATAGTTGAGTCGATAGCTGCACCACATTGTTGGCAATTTGATGTAGGAACTTTCCGAAGCATCCATTCCCGGTCAGAACCTGCATCAATCTCTAGGAATCACCTTGCCCAGTAGTCAAACCCATGGTTCTATCCAGGTTCGCTTTCCAATGAATCACATATGTTACGTAGATCATTTTTTATGCCAATCATTAAAGAGATACAATTTCTTCCAATATTGACGTAAATATCGTAACTCTTGTAGAAAAAACCAAATCTTGAAAAGTTTTTAATTTAAGCAGATTTTACAGCACTTTTGCAAAATGTTATAAAGTTTATTTGAAGTGGAACTTCTTTTGGCGCATGAGGGTAAAATTTTTACGGTTGAAACGTGTGATTTTTGCCACGAAGATGTGCAGCGTTTTTTATACTAATTAGTTTGAAGGTTAGGTAGTTCTAATTTCTACAAATAACACGTACAATTAATATTTTAATGATAATTAAATTCCTGACATATCTTCCTTTTTCCCTCCCTCTAAGTCTCGGAAATCTAAAGTTTTAGATTTGTCTAAATATAAACAAGACTTAACAATTTGTTTGTGTTGAATGGTGACATTAAAAAAGGACTCAAAGGTTAAGTTAACATAAGATTTTTCGCTCCCCTGAGAAGAACTCCCAATAAAGTCATTTGAGTATCCTTTTTTATCATTCATCATTGCAATATAATTAAAAATAACTTTATCGATAATATACTCTCACGTTTAAATAAAGACAGTTATTTATACTACTTCAATTTAATTAATACATAAAACATACCGATGAATAGGGACAGGGAATTTGTTAACAAGAATTTAAGTGTCTTTCAATTGGGTCTTCACATTCTTAGAGTAATGTGACATTAATTATAGGCTTGGAAATTCCTGGTACCCGTAGATATCGTGGTATTATAAAGTAATCCATGTTTTTCCTTACAACATCTGTTTATAAAAGTCCCACCCACATCAATACATACACAGATCCAATTTTTATCTATCTATTTTATGCAAATAAGCGTTTAATCAAATAAGTTCAAAACCTAAAGATACGAGGGTTCCTTCGTCCTGAAAAACCCACGATAAAACACTTCGATATATCTTTATTATCTTATTCAGTTCATATTGAAATATAAAAACGAAATAAAGAAACTCAAGGGGCTTAATAGATAATCGATATAACAAGAAATTTGTTAATATAAGGTTTATTAAACTATAATTCACTTTTAATCGTCGTCGTCGCTTCAACCGATGGACGTCCACTGCTGGACATAGGTCTCACGAAATGATGCCTACAAGGCCCGATCTTCTGCCGCCTGGCTCCAGCGGCTACCGGCGATCCTCCTTATAACGTCGGTCCACCTTGTGGGGGGTCTTCCTACACTGCGTCGACCAGTGCAGGGTCGCCATTCCAGCACTTTCCCACCCCAACGTCTATCGGTTCGTCGGACTATATGCCACTTCAGGTTCGCGATTCGTAAGGCTATGTCGGTGATTTTGGTTCTGCTACGGATCTCCTCATTTCTGATTTGATCGCGTAGAGAAACTCCGAGCATAGCCCTCTCCATCGCACGCTGAGTGACTCTGAGCTTTCGAGTAAGCGCATAACTCAACAACGCCTGGGTCCAGTCCAAGGATGGTTTTTACGGCAACAAAAGTTCGAATAATTGCAGGAGGAACCCCCTAAAAACATTACCTTTCTGTTTCCAATACAAACGTTTTCTAACTTAGTTGTAGAGTCAATTTGACCTTTATTGCTATCTAATAAAGTTCATAATAAATTACAAGTACTCAATGTTGTCTAAGCAATGTAGGTGTGCTCCTAATGTCAAAGAGTAATTCGTAAAACTGTATTCTGCCCATTCCAAATCTTTTTGACAGAACGAAGTATGCCTTCTAGTAAGATAATAAAACCTTGCTTAGTATCACACAACAACGAAGAATTTAACGCGTCTGAACTTATTAAGATGTGAATTACTATTATCGGAATTAAATGTAAAGGCAATAGATTCAAAATAATGCTTTAAATAAAGCTCAATAACGCTTCGGTATAAAGAGATTTTTCATAAATGTATACGTATTATTACAAAAACACCAACTCACATTAACTAACAACTTTTATTCTCTACACTATTTAAATATACACAACTTGCACTATACTAATAACTGACTATTTGAATTTATACAATTTAGCACTAATTCTCTTTAAAACAACCACAGCATAAGGCAGCTCGAAAGACTATCTTCACAAAATTGTTCCGTTCGTTAAAGTTACTTCGTATTGCATAACATTTTGTAATATTGCACAATGCTTTTGCTAATTTTAAGTGTTGCCAATGTATTACTCAATTACTATCACAGCTATTTAGAGAGGCTCATTATATTAATGAAATTGGACGCGTAATTGATATGCAAGATCGTGACATGATTGGTTTAAGGACTCCACCCAGGCCAAGCGGTGAATCCCCGACATAGGAGAAAGGTGTAATTATTCAATGTACAATTTCATTCCAAGGTTAAAAGATTTTCCTTAAGCGAACGAGGAAAATTAATTAAAACGTCTCTGCGACTCAGTTCGCGTGAGGCGGGTCCTATTTACCCTGTTACATCCACGGATTAATTATGACTGGGTGATCTATTTCATTGCATCATCATATATATATATATGTGTCGGAGGAAGCTATTGCAGGAGTTGCTTGTTGATTGTACGATAACGCATAACATTCTCTTTATGAAGTAAATATCTACAAGTATAATAAAGTACTTTATATCGAACCTTAACATTAATACAGACAAAATGAAAGTAAATAAAATGCGCCATCAGAAGCAAATGGATGGGTGCCCATAAGGCTGGCAGCGTTACCTCTTTGGACAGCGATAGTTATACACTGTCCGAAGTACCACCCGGCCTTAGGGTCACGGGTGACATCAACTAAGTGAGATGAGATTTCTTTCAAAAAACTTTTAGCCTCAGGACCTCACGGTCCCAATCTCTCCACGCCAAAAGGCACAAATATGTATTCTAAAGCAAGGCTCTCATATTTGCGCCTCTTGGCGTTTTCAGCTAATGATGCCGCTGCTCCCACTGCTTTGCAGGTAGCGTTAATGTGAGATGGTGCAAGCGTATCAACACATGTAGCATCCCACACCAACGACCTTCCTTTTTTCCAAGGCATCAACGACGTGCCATCAGGTCTCTTACCATCATCACGTGCAATTCCATTCGACTCGAGAATAGCCGGTTAATGGTGACAAGGGTCCTTCTGATGATCTCGTTGATGCCGGCGTGTCTCGGAAGACGACCAGCACTACGAAGACAAGATAGACCATCGTGACCGAGTTGATTTACCCACTCACCACATTTACAACGATGGGGCTCTGTTGTTTTCACACCCAGACGCAGACACGTAGATAAAGATAACGTAGTCTTGTCTAACAAGGTACCTACGGATGCAGATGGAAGCGCATGTAGCCAGAAACCTGACTCGCGTTCAGAAACAGCAAGGAGGCGAGCCCTCTCTGTTAGATTTTTAGATGTTTGTAATAGATTAAAAGATACATTTTTACAGAGGGGTTCGTCCCATGATTTTTGAGAAGATAAAATATTTGGTAAATTTTGACTTGAACATGCTAAAAACCAAGCATTTTTGGCATCTTCTAAATAAATGTTATTAATTCTATTATATAAANAGACATATATATATGTCAGAGAATAAGAGAGAGAAACGGAGAAGCATAAAGTACAGGGGCGTAGGGTTCTCCGCCGACATCGTTATGAATTGGATCCATTACTTAATTTCTTATTCTGTGGGCGTTCATGGGTATTGTTGGTGCAATCAAACATTTTATTAATTAACTCGAGTTATAATGTTCAATCACTTAATGTTCCCGATATCAATTTACACAAACTTATTAAGAATAATAGCTAGGAACGCGACAGTTTCAATGGTAGATTGCTCCGGTCGAGCGTCACTCGACAACTGCCGAGAGACGGGCCGGACTGCCACTTATTGACTCTGCCGCCACGCCGAAACAAAGATGGCGCCAGCGTTCCACAGACTATTACACACGGACCAGCGATCCACAGATTCTTGCACTCCGACATATATATATAAATATATGGGCCTATGGGCCTTATGCGGATTGTCAGAGTCACTCAGCGTGCGATGAAGAGGCGACATGGAATGCTGTTGCCTCCTTCTGCCAGACTATCATCTCGTTAAGAGAAAGATAACTAGCAGCAGATGCCCCTGTTCTCTGAAGGAGTAAGTCAGAGATAAGAGGCATTGGTACTAACGCCTTTTACCTCCATCTTGAATCCTTGAACGCTTGTCAGAGAGAATGTGCAAGCCGACCTCTGACAACGTCATCACAGGTTGACAAAGATGCTGCTGGGTTTTATTAGTTATTCTGGCGCGGTAATCGAGCCAAACACTCGGTGCGTAAAAGGATTTCCCAGCGTAAAAAAAGGATCAATATCCCAGAATTATTCTTGTGATATACAGGTTATTAACAATTAAGGAAATAAATCTCACAAAGAGAAGTAGGATCTCCCCTGGGCGACTCTAAAAAAGAACCTACACGTAAACCCATTAGGCCACGAGTTTTTAATTTAAATTTGTTGCGGTTTTTCTTTGCTGGCACGGTGTTTAGTAGCCATGGTAGCCATCCACCGGGTTAGACCTAGATAAATGAAAAATGAAATCAAAGTGAGGTTTTTTAGTATGGTTCTAAAAGGTAGGGTCTTGGATATGGAGTAGAATGTCCACTAAAACTCAGCGAAACCTTCTTAATTAGTAAGGGATCCCTTGGACATTCCTGGTGTCCCATATGATTCTAATTGGGGATTTACGGAGGCTGAGGGTATTTGCTCCTTCGGTGGTAAAAGGATCTATTACATTCTCCTTTTTCCGGACGTGGGCATCTAACAGAGAGATTACTGTCTCGTAAAAGAGAGCCATTTGCCCCACCTTTAATCTAATCTCCCTTCTAGCGAAAGGAGTGCTCGTACCATTGCCATTCATCATAAAAATATATTTTTCATCGCAAAGAATATTGATAAGTCATTAATCTGTCAAACCGAAAGATGTTGAGACTCTTTTAGGTTAGGAAAATAAGGAATATTCCGCTATTCCCCGGTCACCGCTCCGGGCGGCAATCAGCGCATATCGATAATACACAAGTTATACAGACTAATAAATACTGAGGCACGTAGTGGGTAAATTAAAAAATAAACATCCACTACAATCATAAATTTCAATGTAAAGATTTTTGTTTGTTTCTTGCCGTTATCCCACTAGGTGGGGTCGCCACAGCATGTTTCCTTTCGCCACTTCACTTTATCCGCTGTCATTTCTACATTCACACCCTTTATACACATATCCTCTTTCACACAATTCATCCACACTTTTTTTGGTCGCCCTCTCCCGGCCCTGCCGCTCACCATCATATTTAGGACCCTCTTGCATACATGGCTATCCTCCCATCTCATTACATGTCCATACCAGGCTAACATTCCACTCCTTAACTTCTCGGTCACTGGTGCTTCTTTCACACTTCTTCTAATATACTCATTCTTAATCTTATCCAATTTTGTCACTCCACACATCCATCTCAACATTCGCATCTCCGCTGCATGCAATTTCCTTTCATTCTCCCCTTTGGTGGCCCAGCACTCTGATCCATACAGGATGACAGGTCTTACGACCGTCTTATAAATCGTCCCCTTTAGTTTAAGGGGCATTCTAGCATCGCAAATTGTTCCCGAGACCTGCCTCCACTTCATCCAACCAGCATTTATCCTGCTAATGTAAAGATATGGCTTTATATTTATAAACATTTGTTCGTTGCTACATTTCGTATAAAGAGTCGTGTATAAAATCCTAATTTTATAGGACAGTGTTTCATAGATAAATTGTTTATTACTGTATATGTTTTTTAATGGGTCGTGTTTTAATAGCTCTAGGATTTGTATAAAAAAAATATAACCGAAGTTGATAAAAGAGGTTGCATAACCATCAAAATCACAAAAACGTCAAAGTATCCAAAATGCAATTTCATTACTCTGTCCAATAATGGCGCCATTTTATAAAATGAAATAAAATATGATTATGTGGATTGAATATTTCTTTAATTTACAGGTTTAAAAATAAATTTATAACACAAAATCGCTGTATTTCTTTTTATTTTAGAATCTAATTACAAATATAGACTCATAATTGCTTTCGATGACAGTACAGAGTATAAACTACTCCCAAATTACTTTAACAAATAACAGAGTATTGACAGTAACAAGGAACAGTAATTTTAATGACTATTTGCACATGAGAATTACTTCTTATTTGTTATCTAGTAATTTCAAAACTTATCTTTCAAGGGAACACATTCTCCAAAGTATTTATTAGTCAAAAATTATTGTAAAAAAAAAACTTATACTTATTTGTAACAGGGCATGATTCTTGCCATGTCTAGTTCAAAGATCGCAGGTTATCGTAGTGTATTAAACATTAAATGACATGTTTTTGAAGTAAAACTTTTTTATGCACGCTTGACTAGTAAGCCTGTAAATGCGTGACGAGATCGTTACGAGAAGTGCGAATAAAAGTTGAGGAGAAGATATATATGTCGGAGTGCAAGAGTCTGTGGAACGCTGGCGCCATCTGTGTATCGGCGTGGGGGCAGAGTTAATAAGTGGCAGTCCGGCCCGTCTCTCGCCAGTTCTCGAGTGGCGGTCGGCCGATGTGGTCGACTATTGAAACTGTCGCGTTCCTAGCTATTAGTTTTAATGAGTTTGTGTAAATTGAGATCGGGAACATTAAGTGATTCAACATTATAATCCGAGTTAATTAACAAAGTGTTTGATTGCACCAACATTACCTTCGAACGCCCACAGAATAAGAAATTAAATTATGGATCCCATTAATGACGATGTCGGTGGAGAACCCTACGCCCCTTGTGCTTTATGCTGCTCCGTTCTCTCTCTTATTACTGAAGATAAAAAGAGAAAGAGTTATGTTTCGTACGTTAAGAGTTTTGAAGTGAAACTTCTAGCAAACTTGATTTGGGGAGTAAGTTGGTGAGACCGTTACGAAAAAGTTTGATAGGTTGAAGAGAACGGACGGCGAACATATTAAATTTAAATATTTGTAAAAAAAAATTGTATATCCATACTACATAATCTGTTTCACTACAGTCGTGCGGTGTAAAGCAAACTCGTTTATTTATTTCTTACCATAGGTACTATTACGTGTTTTATTAACGTCTGGCGCAAAACTACTCTGTGTTGCATCGAAACTTTCCGCTTGTAGCGAATGCTTGATGAAGCTTGTACAAAATTAATATTTGCTTAAGGTGACTAAACTCTTTTTATACCGGATTACGTTTTTTTTTATAGAAATAAAACAAGCAAACGGGTGTTGTCCGTACTTTTAACACTTGCTGACAGGTACAACACTTTACTTTGATCATTGAGAGGCTTTTTCGGCACTTTTGAATCGTTCAATATCGGTTTTTTTAACACATTAGTTCCAATATGCAACTGATAATTATATTAAAGGACGACTTACAGTCTAAAATTACGGGGGTTCTATTCAATTAACTTTTAACAAAGGATTTTAATTAATTTAGTGACCTCCCCTAATCAGCTATAGTCCCTTAGTTTTTTCAGTTTATATTTCTTGTGGTGTACATTAAAAGCGTTCTCTGACTTCCTTATGCATTCTATCTGAGTTTTAGCTTCAGCTTTAGCATATTTACTTAAGTTGAAGTCTCCCACCAGTTCAGATCAATTACAAAAGTATTTTTTTTTCAATTGACGGTCTTCTTAACTCATATTTATTAAAAAGCAAGTTCAGAAAATTGAATTTTCCAATTTTTCTGGTTCTGGACTTGTAAGACTCGTTTGCTTGTTTTTTAACTTAAACTTTATTCTCGGTATTCGATTTTTCCTTTTGCACAGCTTGTCTTTCGACAAAGATCTCCTCCAAGACTTTCCATCTGTAGCGATACTTCATTGATCTTTCTTTACTTCGTTTGTTTTCCCTGAAGTACCATTCAGTTATTATTCTCGTCCATTTTTCCTCCTTTTCTCTCATCATGTCCATTGTCTTTTTAGTTTTCTGCAGACTGATTATACTTTCTCGAACTTGGTCTTTTTCTTCATTTTAAATGATTTTAAAATCATTTTGAATTTTATCTATTAGTCTTACTCCTACACTTCCCTCTATTCCATTCTGGCAGATATTTCTTTTGTTTTTTTTTTGTTATTCAGTTAAGGCAAGATGTAAGTGTTGAACACTTCTCTCTTCTCTTACTTTATTTTTCATTGTTTTGATCAATTACCAGAATCTCTTCTATATGTTATATCAAATTTAAATAAATTGTCAAATTCTTTTAATAATTGTTCAAGAGAACGTTGTGGTATAAAAGAAGATGTAGTGCCTAATATTGAGAAAGGTATGCTTAGATGGTTTCCGCACATAGAGTCAGAGGATGAATGAAAGGAGACTGATAAATAGGATTTATGAGTCAAGAGTGAATTGGAAAGCAAAGGTTCCTAGATCAAATCCAGGACATTTTAATGAGAATGAAAGAAGCGAAGGAGATATGCAAGGATCGTGGCAAGTGGAAGGATGTTGTCTTTGCCTATCCCTATGGGAATGTGGCGTGATGCTATGTATATATGTTAACTTAATGTCATCACTGAAAAAATCAGTGATACATTAATATCCATTAACCATTAGCAACTACAATTGTTTTTGTTGAAATAGATTAAATTCTAAGTTTCCAATTATGTTTGGTAATATTGCGACGCTACCGTGGGAATAGTTATAGTCAGAAATGAATCATGTAGGCGTAATTTATATGAAAATAAAACTGGTTGAAAAGGGTTTCCTTGGATTGACATGAATCTTAAACCTTGAACGCGACCTCTGAATAGTCTTCAATGGATCTGACGTGTATATAATGGACACGTGCCAAGAATATACGGGCTTTCCTTCCAATTTTTGCGGATATTTGAAAATCATTTAGTATATAATACACAAAACCCTCGATGGCTTTTTGGTCGCGTGGATTATCGTTTAGACATATTGTGGGGTTGAATCTATTGCAGACACCGTTACTTTTCAATCCATCTTTGTGCTTTTTGGAAGGTTAACGGAAATAACAGTAGATTGTCCCGCCCCAGCACTGACGTTTATGCGTCGATTGCTCCGCGGGTTGAATGACGCTAAAGTGGATCTTGTGACTTAAATGTTCATAAAATACTACCAAATGTTATGATTTTTATGATTGCTAATAGTTAAACTATACTATATTATCTTTTTTTTATTAAATTAAGGTTCTGGTGTAGAGTCATGTTGCGCTAAACTTTGAAATAATGAAAAAGGTCCGTTTTGTATATACAGACTCATATCTTATAAAGTAAAACTTATCTCAAGGGTTTTAATTGTTATTTACATCACTTATATAATAAAAACACAAATAATCATTAATAAAGACCTACAGTTTATAAAATTACAATAATATTATTCAATATACTAGCTGTTCTCGGATGTGTCACGCATGTTCTATATCCCGTGGAAATATGGGCAAATTCGTTATATATCGCATTTTTTTATTGCAGACAGTTTTAGCGCTTGACTCACATTTTGCCTGATGATGAGTGATGATACAGTCTAAGAAACCAGTGCGCTAATCTGTTAAGGGGCGATGTACCACGTATGGTTCCTTGATTGTCCGGGCGTGTTATTCATTTGCCCGCGGTTTTTAATAGAAATAATCGTCGAATGCCCCGCGCCTTACGGACGTTTAATGTTACAATTTTTATGTTTGCTAATTATACAATGTTGTCTTTTGTTTATTAAATTAAGACTCTGGTTTAGCGTCATGTTGCATTAAACTTTGAAATAGTAAAAAAGTCTGTCTTGTATTTATAGGCTCATATCTTAAAAATTAAAACTTAACTAACTAAGGGTTTTAATTGTTATTCACATCACTTATATAATCAAAAACACGAATAAACCACTTATAAACACTCACAGTTTATAAAATACCACAAAAAACTTGCGACACACGCACCGTTACTAGCGGTCACATTGTAACTGATTTATTTTTGGTTTTTTCTATTGCCTGGTGTTATCTCTATGCATATATTGTTATGTCAGTTACTGAGAAGCGAAATAGATAATACATATTATCACTTAAAAAGAAAGAGATCCTTATATTACCGATTGCCCTAGTTGAGACAGTACTAGGGTATTATGTCAACTAATAGTTGACACTGGCAATCAAACAGAGAAGGTATATAACCAGCAGTGTGACATTAATAGGCTGCTTCTTACTTTGTTTTATATTTAAAATATAATTTAATCATATCCTTTTCGTGTGCACAGCTCTAGACATTGTAAAGTTCACGGTCACTGCATTAAGCGATCGTATGAAATTCAACGCTGTAAATATTAATGCGGTGATATATCACCACGTGTGACGGTTTTCGTATAAATGGGATGCTAGTCGTGGGATGTGTCATAAGATATGCTTGTAAATCATTCATAATTGTTCTAATTATATCAAAATTTTATGAATTTTTTACTGGACTTTATACAAAGTTCATTAATTGCTGGTTTCTATTCAGTTCATTGATAAAACTTTTAAATCTGATGTCTAGATGCAAATATAAGACATCATATTTTTAAGTTTTTATAAATGAAACTTATTTCATGCTGTGTTGTGCTTTTGTGGAAACGACTTTAAGAAAGCAGCGTATTTCCTGTCCAAATTGTGTATTTGATATCATTTCTTCACATCGATTCTCACAATACCGTCACTTTATATATTGAACTAGCTGAGCCTGCGACTTCGTCTGTGTGGAATGTTTTTTGGGTAGCATTTTCATTAATGTAAGCAATATAATTGTATTTTCTAATTTGTCTGAGTCTGGACTGGAGGCTTCGGCCTTGGCTAGTTACCACCCTACCAGCAAAAACGTACCGCCAAACAAAGAGATTTGTGTTCCGGTATGATGCTATGTAGAAACCGTAAGGGCCTCTTAACAGATTAGCGCGCTTCCATCTTAGACTGTATCATCACTTACCATCAGGTGAGATCACAGTCAAGCGCTAATCTGTCAGCAATAAAAAAAAAAATACGTATCAATACTTCAATGAGCTATTTATTGTGTATTACTGCAAACAACTAACTAACTGCCTCATTGGTCTAGTGGTTAGCATGTTCGACTACAGTCATGAGGTCCTGGGTTCGAGTCCCGGGTCGGGCCAATTCAAAAATCAATATTGAGTTTTCTATTAAGATTTTCTCAATATTTGCCCGAGGTTGGGAAGTTGGCGGTGTGATCCACCCCCGTGCCTCGGAGAGCACGTTAAGCCGTCGGTCCTGCGCCTGATCTCTCTTCGGTCGTGTCGGATTCCCGTCACATCGGACTATGAGAGTGAAGGAATAGAGAGTGCACTTGTGTACTATGCCTGCCAATCCGCAGTGGAGCAGCGCGGTGGGTCTATGCTCTAAAAACCCTCGCTCCCCCGGAGTGAGGAGGCCTGTCCCCAGTAGTGGGACGTTAATGGGCTGCGACTTACTGCAAACAGCTTATAGTCCTTTTTCAGACTCTATGTTCGCGCCATCAGGCGCTAAGCATTGGTACCTCGAAAGCGGCGTGCTTTGGCCATCTGCAAGCTTTCCGACATACTAATGCACTGGTTATCGGGAGGCGTGCGTATACGCATACATGGAGCAATATAGTTTATAGATTATCTGTAGTCGTAGTAGTCGAAGACTTGTTGTCAACTTCGAGGCGTATGGCGACGGGTGTTAAATAAGCCCGCCTCGTAGGTTTTTGTATGTTTTTGTCGGGACAGTGCGGTAATTCCACGCGGTTTTTGTAATTGTGTTACCATTGAAGTAGTCGTCGCGTTTTGACCCTCGTAGCCCCACATCGAAGTGCGGCGGGTCAGCAACAGCTAGAGGTTAGGTTAGCCCACGTGGTGGCCGCAGTTGGACTTTCCTGTGCCTGGCGGTACACCTGGACCGCCAGGCATAGGAAAGTTACACCAGGCAGATTACAGACACACTCACAATTATACACACATACAAAATACACACCCACGTGATCATTCATCTGCCAAAGCTCCTCGCCGTTGAGGAGATCGGCGCCGGGAGACCAGGTACGTGCAAAATCATTTACATCTGTTCGACCCCTGTGGAATCTCTCCTTAATTTCTCCTGCTGCCATCTCTGGGACCGATTCGACCTGGATTTATATGGGCCGGGTCCAGGGTCGAGTCCATGACAGGGTCACGGCCGGGGTGAACACTCTAGATTATCAATTTTTTTAATTAACAACCCTCCTTTCGGGTCTACTCTGCAAAAGGAATATTCCTACCAAATTTCAAGTTTCTACGTCTTATGGTTCCAGAGATATAGTGATGAGTCAATAGACCTGGATATCTCTTTTATATATATAGATAACATTTTTTATATCCATAATAACATTACTTATACAACAAAAAGAGTGAAATACACAATTTTAATACAGGAAATAAAAACAAACTCCATATTTTGGGGTGGAGAAGATTCAGAAATTATTTTGACGACTTGAGCTTTCGCATTTTTAATAACATACCTGAATTTATTTTGGGCGTTCCTCCAAATTTAGGAAACATGTTAAAAATGTCGAATTAAATAAACCATATTATAATATTGAAGAATATTTAAGCGACAAAGATGTTTGGACTTGATTCCAGTTGTACATGAAAGCTGAACACGTGGTAACACACAAAAAGTATGTTTAAAAGAGTAACCGTTGAGTTTCTTGCGGGTTTCTTCTCAGCAGAATCATTTCCTGAACCGTTGGTTGATTCTAAAGTGCTTTTGAGCCTACATGAATGAAGAATACTTGAAATTTTATTTAGAGAACGTGTCATCGTGTATAGACGTGCTGTTGTCTCCAGGTGTTCCTTTTCAGATTTTTTCGTTAAAGTTGTGTTTATACATTTAAACATCAGCTTTTTATATCTGTGCAGGCATGTAGCTATGCAAGCTGACTGCCTCATTGGTCTAGTGGTTAGCATGTTCGACTACAGACACGAGGTCCTGGGTTCGAGTCCAATTCAAAAACCAATATTGAGTTTTCTCTTAAGATTTTCTCAATATTTGCCCGAAATTGGGAAGTTGGCGGTGTTATCCACACCCGTGCCTCGGAGAGCACGTTAAGCCGTCGGTCCTGCGCCTGATCTCTCTCCGGTCGTGTCGGATTTCCGTTACACCGGACTATGAGAGTGAAGGAATAGAGAGTGCACTTGTGTACTATGCCTGCCAATCCGCACTGGAGCAGCGTGGTGGGTCTATGCTCTAAAAACCCTCTCTCATGCGAGAGAGGAGGCCTGTGCCAAGCAGTGGGACGTTAATGGGCTGCTACTTACTTACTTACATGTAGCTATATTTTTCATCAATTGCTAAGCTGTCGATGGAAAATTTAAGATTTAAAATAGCTAAACCCAACCACCATTTTGTCGAAGATTACTTATTATTACAAAGTCTTATTACTATAAGATTACTCAATAATATTTATTTATTATTTATTTATACACTTTATTGCACCTTAAAAGTAATACATTATAATAAACTTAACTAAATAGAGAAAGAAAGTACAACAGGCGGTCTTATCGCTTAATAGCGATTTCTTCCAGACAACCTTGAGTTTAAAAAGCTGTAAGTAGCGAAGAAGGAAGGTAGGCAATAACATAAACATACACACAAATAACTACATCCTAATAAATATACAATAATAGATATATATCAACATATTAATATAGATAACATACATAAACTTACATATATGTGAATATATACATATAATGTCGTCAATACTTAATTATTCTCCATACATACATACATTTGTTACATTAAATCATATAATTACTATATATATGTGTAACATTTGTTTATATTTATTGATGTATATGCTTTCTATTCTGTATCAAAATATTCTATATTCAAGTAGGCTTTAAAAGCACATTCGAATCGTCAGTCTGTCCGTTGGTAACAAATCTACCACCGGTTCGTAAAATTGATTCCGCTGACGAAAAACCGGCAAGAAACTAAACAGTTATCAAATCATTATCAAATCAAAATATCTTTATTCAAGTAGGCATATTACAGCACTTTTGAATCGTCATTTTTTTCCACACTCTGATTCTAATATACGGCTTAAAATCTAAAGTAACGAAGGCTCCTTCGCGCCCTGATCCGAGAAGATCCCACAACAAACTCAGTCGGATATTTTAAACATAGTTTTTGTACGTTACAACGTGTTAAGCTTTCATGTGCAATTGGATTTAAGTCCAAACGTCTTTGGCGCTTAAATCATCTTCAATATTATAACATGCCTTTTGTAATAAGACGTTTTTAACATATTTTTTGAATCTATGTTGAAGAACACCCAAAATAAATTCGGGTAAAGTAAGTAAGTAAGTAGCAGCTCATTAAAGTCCCACTGCTGGGNGAAAACCTTATTAGAAAACTCAATATCGATTTTTGAATTGGCCCGACCCGGGACTCGAACCCAGGACCTCATGTCTGTAGTCGAACATGCTAACCACTAGACCAATGAGGCAATTCGGGTATCTTATTAAAAATGAGTATACTCAACCCTACAAATGATTTCTGAACATTCTCCACTCTAAAATATGGAATACGAGATGCGTTTATATTTCTTTTATTAAAATTGTGTATTTTGCATGTTTTATAAATAAATGAATATGATTACAGATATATAAAATGTTATTCAGTATATATTGTGATAGTACTGTGAGAATTGGTGTTTCTTTGAAATAAGTCTCCTTCTTTTTAAGTTGTCTGGAAGAAATCCTTAATTAACATAGTTTAAGCCTTATTTTTGGTTATTTATAAGTGCAGTAAAGTATAAAATAAATGAGTAAATGAAAACGAAAAAATGCGAGAATTTGTTACGAATATGTTATTGATTATATAGTAAAGTAAGTTAAAGTAATATATAAACTGGATAACACTTGACGGCCTCGCTGGTGCAGTGGTGCGAGTATTCACTTTGCTAGCGGAGGTCCCGGGTTCGATCCCCTGTAGGACGGATTTAGGAAATTGTATTTTCTAATTTGTCGGAGTCTGGACTGGTGGGAGGCTTCAGCCGTGGCTAGCTACCACCCTACCAGAAAAAACGTGCCGCCAAACAAAGAGATTTGTGTTCCAGTACGATGCTGTGTAGAAACCATAAGGGGTATATCGCCTCTTAACAGAATAGCGCGCTTCCATCTTAGACTGTATCATCACTTACCATCAGGTGAGATTACAGTCAAGCGCTAATCTGTCAGCAATATAAAGAAAAAATCAAATCAGAGATGAGGAGATCCGTAGTAGAACCAAAGTCACCCACATAGCTCTACGAATCGCGAACCTGAAGTGGCAATGGGCGGGGCATAAAGTCCGACGAACCGATGGACGTTGGGGCTTGAAGGTGCTGGAATGGCGACCCCGCACTGGACGACGCAGTGTAGGAAGACCCCCAACAAGGTGGACTGACGATATAAGGAGGGTCGCCATTAGCCGCTGGAGCCAGGAGGCGCAAGATCGGGCCTTATAGGCATCATTTCGCGAGACCTATGTCCAGCAGTAGACGTCCATCGGTTGCAGCGATGACGACGACGACGAATGTTAACTCCACTATGCTTTGGTGGACACGAGTGGAGGGGGCACGAAGCAGAGCACAAACAGAACCACGGACATAGACACTGTATAATGCTTCCATGTTCAATATTAATTTAGGTGTCTGTCTTTTTCGTTTCACTTGCAAATTAAAACTATACTTAAGAAGTTATCACTTCAAAAAGTTTAACCAGCTTAACAGATGGACACTTAACATAGAGTAAAGAATTGTATTTGAAGCAGAAAGCTAGAAGTCAAGACATGGTTAATGCGATGTTATTTTATTAATACTCTAAAAGAGATCCTGGGTTTGCATTTTCTTATTTGTCTGATTACGGATTTGTGACAGGCTTTNTTTTTTTTTGTCGAGGGGGAAATCTTTATGAGATACCCGACCTTTTCGGGGGATAGATCGGGTTATGTGGTATTTTCCACTAAAACCCCCCCGGTGGCCTGCCTCTACGTATAAACGGAGAGCTCCGGGATCTCCGGAAAATTGGCCGGGGCCTCTTCCACGTTGTGCTTTTTAGGCTCTTCCTATTAGGCGATACCTTTTGCTGGCAATAGGTGTTGCCGCGGCAGATTAAGACCACATTAACCTGCCGTCTTCCTGGATTCGTGTGTTTGTTAAGAAAACAGCCACTGCCCCCCCTGAAGCCGCTCGCGATTCGAAGGAGCCACTATCAGGCTCATTGAATTTCTGTTTTTCAACGGACATTCAATGTGCCTGATGCATATTCATAAAGGCGTGCAGAGCACCATTTTTCGTGCAGAGAACCTTCTTCACTCTAAAATTGTGTGTTTTGCTCCTATTGCTGTTTAAATGAATATAATCACGGATATATAAAATGTTATTTAGTATATATTGCGATGGTACTGTGAGAATTGATATTTCTTTGATCCTTCTATTAAGGAAACGCGAGATCAGTAAACCCGATAACAGTATGCCATAAGACAATGCAATGAAAATAGGCGAAATGCACCATTTTAGCAGTTCCAACATCAGTGTATTGTCTTACTTTTCTAATAGCCAATGCAGTGGAACTAAGTTTGCTTGCCAGGGTCTTGATATGGGCACCCCACTGAAGCTCAGAGTATAAGGTTATTCCTAAGAAGACTGTATACTTAACTTGCTTTAGTAGACTATTATCTATTTTATCATAGACTGTATTCCAGCTTTAAGGTGTTCCATATAATATTACAATTCTTTCTATCATTTAGTTCATGGACTTGTGTATATTAAAAGCATTTAAATCTGGTAATCTATTAAATGTCAAAACCAATCTCTAATTACTTACATTGTTATTAATTTGCTTGAATTACAATGATTTGGCAAGAACGGGAAGTCCTAAAACGTGTACAGCTACAGGACCAGTGATTGTAGAAGGAAGTGGTGAAGGTCACGGATTTGGCGTTCAACTCCTTTCTAGTGTTAATCCGTCGTTAAGTGACTGGGTTAACGAGTTTATTATATATTTTTCTCATATCCAATACAATTTAATCTACAGTAACATTTATATATTAAAATTAATAGCCGATATGTACGCTGCACGAACGAGCTGCTTCCATTTTTCTCTATCCTTATGGAAGCGCGAGTGACGTTATCCTCTTTATTTGGTCGGACCAACCGGTAGATGACCAACCACTTGGTCTTTTTACTTCGACCCTTCCTATCACAACCAGTTTCTTCAGGTTATCTGGCTGGCTTCGGGCGATATGACCAAGAGTCTCGTTATCCTCTTTATTTAGTCGAATGAACCGGTAGATGACCAACCACTTGCTCTTTTTACTTCGACCCTTCCTATCACAACCACTTTCTTCAGGTTATCTGGCTGGGTTCGTGCGATATGACCAAGAGTCTCGTTGTTCTCTTTATTTGGTTGGAACAACGGGTGAAGACGGTTTAAGATGAGCAACCTCTTGATCGTTTTCCTGCGGACCTTCATACCACAACCATTTTCTTCAGGTTATCTGGTTGGCTTTCAAAATTAAAACCTTACGTTGTAAGTGTAGTATGCCGAAAAAAAATAACAGTATTAGACGTAGGGTAGACAGATTCTGCCTCTGATAGCTTGACACAACCGCCTATAGCAGTTACATCGTGACCATGATCCATGCAACTGGGCTGAAATATAGAGGAAATTAAAAAGCGCCATCGTAATGTGTACCCGTTAAAATAGCCAATATGTCTGGCTGGCTTTGGGCGATATGACCAAGAGTCTCGTTATTCTCTTTATTTGGTCCGACCAACTGGTAGGTGACGACCCCTTAATCTTTTTCTTTCGATCCTTCTTACCATAACCAGTTTCTCCAGATTATCCGGCTGGGTGCGGGCGATATGACGAAGATTCTCGTTATCCTCTTTATTTGGAGGAAACTACCGGTAGTTGAGCGACCCCTTGGTCTATTTCCTTCGATCCTTCCTACCACAGTCAGTTTCTCCAGATTATCTGGCTGGATGAGGGCGATTTGACAAAGATTCTCATTGTCATCTTTATTTGTTTGGACCAACTGGTAGGTGACAACCCCTTGTTCTTTTTTTTTCGATTCTTAGCCTACCGTCTATTCGGTCTACCTATCTTCCCAAAGGACCCTTTTTTGTGGTTAACATGGTCCATCTAATTCTCTTCTCTACTGTGTGCTGTTTGATCTTCAAGCGCCTATCTGAGGGAACGCTTTGAGTTTTTTGACAAGTCTCATAATCTACAACTCCGATCGCAAGAAAATTTAGTTTTAAAAATTCCTTCTTACTCTACTTCTTTTTTTTCAAAATCTTTCTCAGTTCAAGCTGCTCCTCTTTGCCTATCAATATAAAATATGCCCAGTCCCACAATTTTTTTAAAAAGATTACCTTCTGTCCAAGTAAATTGATAAATTGATACCTTTTTTTATAAATTTCTATGAGTGTTTTAAATATTTGTTGTAAATAGATTTAGTACACCTTTCTGTGCTTCTTTTGTATGTGTCCTTTTAAGCATTTTTGGTTGTCTAGAAGAGATTCAGCTATTTCAGCGATAAAGCCGCCAATTGTACTTCATAATACATACGTTTATATCTTAACTGTATTGTTTTTTTTATGTGTTGCGTGTTTAGTTTTGTATTGTATTGTAATCTTATCTTTCATTCTTATTCTTCCTCTTCTTATTTATTTTAGAGAGCAGTATCTTCGCCATTCTAGTGATATTCTTCCTCGTTACTAGTAGGAGTAGATGGAACTTGTTTGCCCAAATATTTATCGTTATCGACGTATTATGTTCTGTTACTGAGTCAATAATACAGAATTATGAGAAAGATTTACTCTTTAATTATAAAGAATAAAGATTTTTATGTTTAAAAATATTCACTCTTTTCTCTGAATGTAGACGATTTCTAAGTAGGGATTTTCCTATATTCCCATGATATTTAAAGCTACATGAGTGATTAATCAACAATGTATTACTTTGCAGTTCCTTTTCTATTGTAAACCCAAAAAATATGTGATTGAGTGTTTCTTAAGTTATAGGAATAAAGGAAAGGGTTAATCTATAACAAATACAGGGGCAAAGCCCTGTCATTAAGGTTGTTTTACAGAGTTTAACGATTCTTTAAAAGAAACGGTCACGACACGATATTCAATTTTATAGTAGAGCTCAGCTGTAGTTAATCAGTCAATGCAGAAACTATATTATATTGATATTGAACACTTATGGCCTCGCTGGTGCAAAAAGTCCTGAGTTCTATTCCCAAACGGCCAAAATTAATTGCTTCTTTCAGCAATCCCAATATTCATCTTTCAACAATTACTCTAACCCAATGGTTGTCTGGATAAATCTGCCTTATTATGCTACACAGTCATTTATTTTAAGACGTCTGTTTTCTGCATATTTCTTGTGGTGTACAATAAACGTGTTCTCGTTCCGTCTCCTCTAATTTGTTGAGTTCATCTAGATTCTACTGTCACTTAGCATCAGGCAAGATTACAACCAAGCGCCAACCTGTCAGACATAAAATAAAAATACCGTGTTATGGACACGGTCGTCTGTTGTATGTGAATAAGTCTTGTAAAGGGTTTCCCCCTTCGACGTGCGTGATGTGTTACAGTCCTTATGTAGCGTAATAAATTCCTTGATCCTTTAGCTATCCAGTGGTGTAATTGAATTTCGGATGGATGATAGACAAGTGGTTACAACACCAAACTGTATCCCACGATTTTGGCGTAGCTCTTGCTGCTATTTGTATCTGGAGCAAACAATACGGTCTTAAGGTAAATCCATAAAAGTCGCATGCCCTTATTATTGGCAGTCGAGACGTGATTTTAAGAGTTGACTGGCACTCGGTGTCCCCTATCTGATATAACGGTGGAATCATTCCATATAGCTTTCTTGTTAAAGATCTGGAATTATCTTGGCATGCATATCTTGAAGAGCTAATTAGAAAAACGTTTGCGACAATGCACTCATTGAGGCGACTGCAATCCTTGCTTCCAATTCCTACTAAAGTAATGCTAGCGCTTTCACTCCTACTCCCTATTCTCGATTATGCTAAGGCAAGCTATGTTAATTTGACTGAAGACTATGTGACCATGTGTTTAAATTTCGTCAAATTGGCTTCCTATTCTCCGTCGGGATCGAAATATACTTTCTCTTCTGTTCTGTGTGCTATTTCATCCTAACATACCTGCATACCTAAAGAATAAATTTGAATTTTTTGGCCAACTTAGAACCACACGGGGGCTCATTTTAAAAACTCTGAAATGTATCACTAAATTTTATAAGCAAGACTTTCATGTCAGGACTATGATCGAGTGGTGAGGAATGAGCTGTGGTCAACGTTATCAACGTATGGGGTGAGCGGTAATCTGATTCATCTGATCTGAAGCATTGAAGTCTCTCTATGAGGGTTCTAGTGCTTGTGTCAAAATAAACGGGGCGCACACGGAGTGGTTACCTGTTGAAAGAGGTGTTCGACAGGGATGTGTTGCGTCAGAATGGCTGTTCAACCTATTCATGGATAAATGTTTGACAGATTTAAAAGAAAGTATGTATGGGTTCTGGGTTAGAGTAATCTATGATGAATGGCAGTAATTTGATAGATGGGGACAAGTGGAAGAGGTGAAAGAATTTGTATACTTGGGATCTAAATTTACAAAAGATGGAACATGTGAAAGTGATATCGAAAGGAGAGTGAATGCAGGGAATATGGTAAATGGTGCTCTGCATGCTTTTATGAATAGCCAGATGGTGTCTCAAAGGGCTAGACTGGCAGTGCATGCTGGAGTGTTGGTGCCAACACTTATGTATGGTAGTGAAAGTTGGGTATGGCAGAAGAATCACAAAAGTAAAATAAATGCGGTAGAGATGAGAGCGTTGAGAAGCATGAGTGGATTAAAACTGAGTG
>JACTOM010000058.1:830847-984647 GCA_015832385.1 Elymnias hypermnestra | reverse complement strand
GTTAAGATGATTTCTACCACTTGATTGTGAACGTAGTATGTGACACGTTTTAAAGATATTTTTTAATATTTGAAAATTTAAAATGATCTTTACAGAAGTTTTAAACTATTAAATATATTTTTACCACACATTAATTGCACTTTACGACTGTTGGTGATATAAAAGAGTGATTGATGTCCAACATCGTGAGAGGCCAACGTATTCCATGGCGAAGCGTCGCCTCGTCGCCTCTACTCTTTCCACTCGGATCGGTGATTCCCCATCTCTCTCCCTGTACCTAATTAGAATGTATATAGTGTTTTGTTTACTACGATATATGTAACTTGTGTCCCACTTGAGCAATATAAAAAAAAAAAAAAAAAAAACTATTGGGAGTGAACAAAAGGTTAATTAGTAAACTTTAAGGCCACTGTTTTTCTTTTTTTTTAACGCGAAGAGACGATTAAAAATTGTCGAAATGTTGAGGTACATTATAGACACTATATTTCTAATTTACTACATAACTAGATGGTTAAAAATATGCCGAACTGTTGACGTAAATTAAATTCCCTATTTTGTTATTTATTTTCGTAAACAGATGGTTTAAGATTGTAGAACTTTTGAGGTACATTATAGTCACTATATTTCTATTTCATTTCATAACCAGAAGGTTCAAAATTGTCCAACTTTAAAGGTACAATTTTTCTATTTAATTTCTAGAACAATGGGTAGATTTCATAAGGTACATTAAATACATTATTCTTCTATTTAATATCGTGAACTGTTATATAGTTTAAAATGCAACATGAACATGAAACATGAAAATGAAACGAAACATGAAACAGTCTAACATGAAAATGAAATTCCCTATTTTACTATTTAATGTCGTGTAAATGTATTTAACAGTTGGTTTGAGTTTGTCGAACTTTTGAGGTACGTTATAGATATTATATTTCTATTTCATTTCATGACCAGATTGTTATTAATTGTCAAAGGTATATGAAAGCCACTATTTTTTTACTTGATTTCGTAAAAAAGTTAAAAATTGTACAATTTCCTTTTCAAAGTCGTTCATGTGTTTCACTTCGGTGTAAATGCAGTCTCAGATATTCCGAACTTGGCCGAGCGTATATCGCTGTGAAGTTAACGAGCTTAAGTTTAACTAGTTTGATCTGGATCTTTAAGGCATAATTTAGTCCGTTACTGAACTTTTGTTTACTAAGCCAATGATAATGACTTTGTAAATTGTTGTGAAATTGAACACGATCGCTTAATGTACTCGCTGCGTGGAAAATTTACAAGAAGTAATCAAGGGAGACGTTTCTAGAATGTTAGGGAGAGAAAGGTCAACTGCTTGATAAAGTAGAAATAAAGATATATTATACTGTACTTGATTACTCATGTCCGATTGTTCAACCCTATATCATCTAACAAGAACTTCTTGATGTCATTACGTTGAAACCTTTAAACCTTCCAATAGATGGCTGTATAATTAATGAATTAATGGTTACATTAATGGAAACCATTAACATTCCACTGTTGGGCATAGGTCTTCTGGCTCATAGAAGAGAGGGTTTTTATAGACGCTGCTGCACTGCGGGTTGGCAGGATTGGTACACATGTGCACTCTCTATAGTCACACTATCATAGTTTGTGACGGAATCCGACACCATTAGAGAGGCGCAGGACGCCTCTGAAGCACGGGCGTGGATCACATCGCTAACTACAGGAAAATTTTGATAAAATCAAAAATATTATCAAGTAAAAGTAAAAGTAGCAGCCCATTAACGTCCTACTGCTGGGCACAGGTCTCCTCACTCATATAAGAGAGGGTTTTTAGAGCATAGACACGCTGCTCCACCGCAGGCATAGTACACAAGTGCACTCTCTACTTCTTCACTCTTATAATCCGATGTGAAGAAAATCCGACACGGCCGGAGAAAGTTCAGGCGCAAGACCGATGGCTTAACGTGCTCCGAACCAGGGGGTAGATTACACCTACAACTACACAACTTCGTGCAAATTATGAATTTTTTTTTAATAGAAAACTTAATGTACATATTTTCATTGGCCTGACCCAGGACCTCATGTCCTTGGTTCGACTCCATTTACCTTTATGGTAGCAGTACCCTCCACCGTTGTATGCTTGAAACACTACGTCCATATTTTTGACACGCTCTCCCGCCTCCTTCTGCGACATCACGTCCTTACAGAAGGAGTCTATTGAATCCCAGCAGGCTTCTCATCATGGCTTATGGGCCCCAACGGCACTCCCTGATATCTCTGGTTGGCGGTGAACTTTCGCTGATGAGCATAGTCACCTATATGTTCAGCAGTGAAAGCAGTTGGCAGGTGGTGTTTTTCATCTGTGAGAATGTCATCTCACAGAAGAAAGATACCACCACGGCACGTGCCTCTTCCGCTCTGAATGTCAATGTCCGAGGTCCCAGAGAGTAATGTGCCCACCGAACCTCTAGTGCCGCTGTTCAGGACGCGGAGGGTTCCGCTGGGTTTTAGTAGATATTCTGTTCGTCAGCGAGTCTCACACTCATGGTTGAAGGTATTACTATAAGCCAGGGTGCGTTAATGCATTTTCCAGCAAAAAAAGGCTTCTCTGCTCACTATTGCTTCTACAGAAAGCAGAGAAAGGTCGTCCTCGGCCACAGTGTCAAGTGCTACACGGTGGTCGGCGCACCAACTTCACTCTTTACTGCGTTATTCCTTTCTCCATTAATTTAGAAGGTGTTAATTTGAGTTTGTAGAATATTTAGTTTTATATTTAACTTCTTAATCAGTGCACATGTTACCCGTAGCAGAGCATTATGGCGGCCGGAAGTGCGGTCCGTAGCCATCGGAAATTGGTTTACGCGTCGCAACACAGCCTGTGTACACAGCTTAATGATAACACTGAGTATATTACTGATATATATAGTCAATAGCGAAGCAATCCTTGTTCTGCTGCAATTCTAATTCAATTAGGCTCAAAGAGCACTTTTAAATCGTCAGTAGTCTCTCCGTTGGTAAAAAATCAACTACCCGCTCGGAAAGTTGATTCCAATTAGAAACCGACGAGAAACTTAATTGTTACTCTTTAAAATATAGTTTTGTAGGGTACAATGTGAACAATCAATTTCAAGCATTCCAATTGCTTAAACAATCTTAAAACGACAACCGATTTCTGGTTTCTCATTACACTAAAATATGGGAGTACTAGTTGGTTTTTAATTTTTGTATTACAATTGAGTATTTCACTTTCAACTGCCTCATTGGTCTAGTGGTTAGCATGTTCGACTACAGACAATTCAGAAAGATTTGAAAAGAATTTAACTGAAATTGAATTCGTCACGAACTAAAAACTAGGACTTTACACTTCAACTATTCGAATTGCGATGAATTCACGAATAATTGAACTGAATGTCACATTGTTTGCTTGTTAAACACGTACAGAGAGAGCTTTTCATAATTGTTCTATTCGTATAAAAAAAAATCAATTGTACTTATTTCTATAACAAACACCCAGAAAACTTTGCAAAGATGACACACATTAAAAACTTTTATTTAAAGGAAAGTCAGCGAGAAATCGTTTTATAATTTGAAGGACTACTTATAATACATATAGCATGGGAGTTCATGAAAGGCTCTCATCAAAATAGCATGTATTAAAAATATATATTGTAATGATTATGAAAACGACTGACTCAGGACAGGGCGCAAAGGGACCCTCGTCACTTTAGTCGTACTTTAATATCATCAGTCGTACATTGAAATAATATGTGGAAGAATGAACTGTATTTGACGGTTCAAAAGTGCTGTAAAAGCCTACTTCAATAAAGATTGTTTTAATTTGTATTTGTATCATCTAATATACTATAAAGAATTCAAATTTCTATATTATAATGCGGTGGTAGCCTAGTGGTCGATATACGACCGTAATTAATTTAAATTATAAGTCTGAACACTATTAAGGTTCTAATGTCGAAGACTGTACTTCTATAATCACAGATTTCGTCTTTATTTTCCCATCAAATTCTATGAAATTTAAATGAAACAAGGATCAAAAAATGTTTAAAATAATTTTATTTTATTGAAACAGAAACTACACTATAAAGTAATTAATCAATCATACCAAAGGTCTCTGTCAGCGAAGTTTTCTGTAAAACCTCGTTCATCGTTTGCTAAATGTCTGACAAACAATAATAACCGATTCTCAATTTGACCATAAACTAACAATAAATAAACAAAAGAGTGAAATGTTTCGTATATATATTTAATGTAATTATTACGCGTAATACTTCTTTATAAAAACTATAAGTGTAGAAAATTTCAAACTCTTTCGTTCGAGCAATTTTCGACAATAGTTGTACAAAGTTTTTGCTTCACCTGTTAATATGTAAACACATACATACATACATAGCATCATGTCTCATTCCTATAGGGGTAGGCAGAGACAACGTCCTTCTACGTGCCACGATCCTTGCATATCTCCTTCGCTTCTTTCATTCTCATTAAACCTTAAACCTGCTGGACAAAGGTCTCTCTAATGAATATTAATGGACCCGATCTTGTGCTGCTTGTATCCAGCGGCTGCCAGTGTCTCGCCTGATTGTGAGTCGGTCCACCTGGTGGGGGGTCTGCCGACGATGCGTTTTCCGGTGCGATGTCGCCACTCCAGCACCTTTGGGCCCCACTTCTGCGAACTATGTGTCCTGCCCATTGCCACTTCAGCTTCGCAATTAGGCCACGTCTGGGACTTTAGTTCTCCTACGAATCTCCTCATTTCTAATTTCATCACGTAGGGAAACCCTGAGCATAGCCCTCTCCAATATGAATGTTAAATATATATTTGAATATTGAGCATAAGAAACCCTGAACTGAAAATACTCTAAAATTTACAAATAATTTAATGGTTTACGAATAAATCGGAAACTTTCATATGATCCGAATCGAATTATTCGGATCATTCGAGTTTTGAATCGAATAATTCGAATTTCGAGTGAGGAGGCCTGTGCCCAGCAGTGGGACTTTAATGGGCTACAATTTATACCCGTACGAAGCTGGGCTGGATATATAAGCTAGTATTATATATAGATATTACATCAGTATATAAATTCTTTGACTAACTTTAAACATACAAAATAAATACGCCATAACTCAAAAAAAAAATACTGCTTCCGGTCTGTTGGAGGGAAATCTGAGATTGGAAATTTCAAGCGGAGAAAATCCGATTTAGCGAGGACATATTCGTATTTTTGTATGAGAGAAATGATATTTTGCAACGAATGAACATTTACCATTGGATTATTTTTAGTAAAATGAATATCCTTATAAATATGAAGCTTCTGTGGAAATTTTTGTGCAAAGAATCCAGAATGTTATAGTGTTTTGTATGGTAAGTGATGATAAAGTNTCTGCCTACCCCTATGGGAATAAGGCGTGATGCTATGTATGTATGTATGTATGTATGTGAAGTACATTAAGTTAAGGATAATATTTTATCAATATCTTCATCTTAACTGGGATTATGTTTGCCTATAAGATATTTAACAAAAGTATATTTTTGCATTTAAAAAATTGGGCTACAAACGTCGGATTAGCTATTAGTGAAACAAGGTTTTCATTCCGTCATATTCTACTTTTTTAAAGTTTATTTTAGTGTTATTTGTAATGTAATTGTTTATTTCCCATTTAAATAATATTGTATTATTGTATAAGTGATATTTCAATAAATAACCATACATAAGTAATAAGCCGCTGTTTTATTGACATTATTATGTTTAAATTTACAGGATTTGGTTAAAAATATACAAGCACGACATTCAATGTCACATTTGCGTTAACATCAGGCAGTAATAGTGACAGAGTATCAGTAACTAATTCAGTAACAAAAAGAGTAACACTAATAGTAACTGCAACAATAACAGTAACACCAGCAATAGTAAATGTTACAGCAACAATAGCAGTAACATAAACAGCAATAGTAATTATTACACCAATTGTAACAGCAACAGTAACAGTACTAATAACAGCAATAATAATAGTAACCTCAACAACAATAGTAATTGTTACAGCAACTGTAACATCAACAGCAATAGTTATTGTTACAGCAACAATAGGAGTAACATTATCAGCAATAGTAATTATTACAGCAACTGTAACGGCAACAGTAACAGTACTAATAAAGCAACAATAATGGTAACAGCAACAGCTATACTAATTGTTACAGCAAAATTAGGAGTAACATCAACAGCAATAGTAATTATTACAGCAACTGTAAAAGCAACAGAAATAGTTATTGTTACAGCAACAATAGGATTAACATCAACAGCAATAGTAATTATTACAGCAATTGTAACGGCAACAGTAACAGTACTAATAAAAGCAACAATAATGGTAACAGCAACAGCTATACTAATTGTTACAGCAAAATTAGTAGTAACATCAACAGCAATAGTAATTATTACAGCAACTGTAAAAGCAACAGCAATAGTTATTGTTACAACAACAATAGGATTAACATCAACAGCAATAGTAATTATTACAGCAACTGTAACGGCAACAATAACAGTAACAGATGTCTTTAAATGTTGTTATAATCGATGTTGCTGTCTTGGCAAATGCTTTAAATGTTATATAACCGCTTTATAAATGTCGGTGTATTTGTATAGCCTCCCACGCAGCTTTAGACGCAGGAATGGATACTCCAAAGGGACTTGTATCAACAATTAATGGGACACTGCAACATTTGTGTGGGTGACTGTATACTGTATTACTTGAGCTTTTATGGAAGCAGTTAGAGTGCTCTTTACGGGGTATTTAGAATTATTCTATGATATATTATACCTGTCTAGATACTTCACGAAAACCCGAAGAATATAACCTATACATCCTAGTTTTTTTTTTAATATAAGGTAATGAGATATTAATAAAAATGTAACTACAGGAAAGTTATTGGATGAAATAAGTTCGGGTTTAATTCCCACAATAAAATGATATATTTAACGGCAATTTTAGGAAATTGCATTTCAGTTTGTGTAGTTTTGGACTGGCAGGCTTCGGTCGTGGATAAATACCATTAAATTAGCAAAAATGTGTCGCAAAGCAAACAAAATTTGCGTTCTCTAAAGACGCTGTATAGAAAACATAATAGCTAACTTATCTCTTACCACATTAGCGCGTTTTCTTTCTTAGATGGTATCTACCATCAGGTTCCATCTACGAAAAAAATTGTGTTACTTAAAAGATTGTCTTAAGAAACTAACTATTACAAATACTCCCCTTTTCAAACAAAGTTATAATTAATTTAGTTAGTTAGTTTGTTAGAATATATTCTCAATATCACTTATTTTTAGGTGAAATTAATATCCAACCAATGGATTAATATAAAAAATGTTTTCGTAGCATTACTTTCGGTTTGTTTATTTATTGAATTACATCTAGACAGGTATATTCACGATATATATATTACGATAATAATTAAGTGTTAAACTTAAGTTATTAATATTATATTCTGTAAAGAGTTACTTGGTTTGCAAACTTCTACTTCGCTTTAATCTGACGACAAACTAAACAATATCACTTCTAAATTTACTTATCTATTTACACGTGAAACGAATGCTTGCATATATGAATATCTGTTGTTATTTGAAGCTGTATTTGAAGTTTTATTATTCTACATTTTTATATTTTCAGTTCGTATACATTTTGAAATAATTTGGATCTCGGACTTTAAATAAAACTCGCACATTCTACCATTTTATGATATAATAGACAGGTTTATGTTTACCAAGCAATTTAATTTCTTTAAAGTAGATTTTTGTTTATATTTGGCGTTTCAATTTATTAAATATTAAGCCATTAATGTTAGTAACAGCCATGTGGTGAGGTACAAGGAGATCAGCTAAAAACAAGTCGATTCCAAGACAGTTTTAATGTGGTATAAAAACAATATAGATATATATCTGCATTTAGAAGTCCTGTTATTAAAAGCTTTCTTATTAATGAAAATGATTAAAAGCTTTTCGTTATACTTCTCCAATATAGATCCATAAGCAGAAAGATTACTCGAAAACAGTTACATCAGTTGTTTATAAAGGAGACATTTCTGTATTTACATAATAATATGTAAAGTTTGTCATTTTACTTTTCTTTTAAGAAAAATCTGTATTATTCTTCATTGGAGAAGTGTTAAGGTTTTAATCTTCTAACGATTTTTATTAGTAAAAAAGTATCTGCCATGCGATGGGGCTTATTCCCATAGGGGTAGGTAGAGACCACATCCTTCCACTTGCCACGATCCTTGCATATCTCCTTCACTTCTTTCATTCTTATTAAACCTTTCATACAAGTTTGCCGGTTTGGAGTACTCTTGACCTGGCCCTTATTTCAAATGGATTTGGTCCTGGAACGTTAGCTTTGGCCTTCCCCTTCTAATTTTCCATTTATTCTTGACTTAAATCATTTTTGTTGGACTCCTTTCATTAATTCTCTCTACGTACCCAAACCATCTAAGCATACCTTTCTCATCTTTAGTCACTACATCTTCTTTTACACCACAACGCTCTCTTATCACACTATTTCTTACTTTGTCACTCAGTTTCAATCCATTCATACTTCTCAACGCTCTCATCTCTACTGCATTTATTTTACTTTCGTGCTTCTTCTGCCAAACCCAACTTTCACTACCATCTGTATCATCTGGTCTGATAAGTCTTCTTTATATATTCATCGAATAGAAAGTCAAAGTCAAAATTAAGTTGAGTTTAAATATATTGGAACTTGACTGGGTGAATAAAAAGATTTCGACGTGAATACCTTTATAAAATCACATCCATAAGGAGGCAATGAAAAAAATGAATGATAAGAGAATCGTGGGTTACAGATTGGTGTGCTAACTACATATCTATCACCTTCATCCAAATGTCAATTACACTACTGGATAGCTGAAGGATTAAATAATTTATAACTCTATAAATAATATTTTTTATATTAATTATTCCCCGTTACGTATTCTAGTACAAAAATTCCCGAGTCCATAACACAGCCACACCCCTTTTTTATTATTGATAATACTAATGATCCTGTTTAAAAAAAATCATATTTTCAAATCGTTTTATTGACATTATTTACGCTCCATCACATTAGCACAGCTAAATGAAACGTCAGTTTCGTAAATACATTCTAGCTGCCCGAGTGCCTCAGCTTAGACGAGAGGTCGTTGACCCGGGCTAGACGTCAGCTATTTTTTTTTAGTTATTGTTTTTATTTGTAAATGAAACTATATTTTTATTAACCTGTACTAACAAGATGTAGTGCTATTAAATTGTTTTAAAAGTATGGTTTTTTTAAATTAGAACTGATTTTTTTCCATTCCATCATCAAAGTTGTCTGCGTTTTCGGAAGCGGTCTTCTACTTTGTATAGGGAGAATGTGAACTGAAAATACGTTATTTCGGGAATTATATTAAGATAATAACTTCAAGTACAGCTTCAATGTGATTGCATAAATATTTAATAACTGTTCTATGTGTATCAGACCAACAAGGTAGATATGCTGCACAATTTTTTCTCTTCTTTCCTATGTATGCACCTTATTGCACACACAAAGCTATTCTGGTAATGTGGTCACGAGATTATAAAGCATATAAAGTATCGTTTAATCCTCACGAATACAATCAAATTGTCTTTTATTTCAGGTATTAATAAACAAAATTATAATACAGTATTTAACAATATCACTTCCTATTAATTGTGATAAAAAAAAACTTTCATATATATATATATATATATATATATATATAACTGTGCTTTTAAATCGTCAAATTTACTCTACTTATATCATATAATTTATATATGTCCTTCAATATTCGCAATCAAAACCCAAAAAGGACCAATGTATCCTTAAATTAAATTATATTATTAATATAAACGTTATAGATAAGCCGAAAAGGACCAAAGTATCCTTAAACCATAATATTTCATATCACAAACATAAATGTTATATATTTTATGATTTTTTTATATATATTAATTATAAAATCAATATGAAACAAATTAAAACAACTGTATTTTATAAAGTTAAATCTTAAATGGAGTTGAGATGAGTAATTTTACATAAAAACAATAAAAAAATCCTATGCTCTAAAAACCCTCTCTCCTATAAGTGAGGAGGCCTGTGCCCAGCAGTGGGACGGTAATGGGCTGCTACCTATCTTATACAGAAATGTAATACAATTCAAAATTTTGACGAATAACACCTTGGCTAAGATACTAAAACCTTTCAATTAAAAAATAAATTAATAACTTGAATAGAAAAACATTACCCTAATTAATTAATTAAACAAACATTTACAAGGCTTCCTCACCGTGATTGTTCTAGAAGTTGCTTTGTTACAAGAAGTCTTAGATTCGATTCCCAGTATTAAATATTGTAAAAAAAAAACACTTTTAAATTTGTGTTTAGTTTTGAAATGGTTTTATAACATACCATCAAATGAGATTACAATTTAAGTAAATTATAAGCAATAAAAACATGAAGATATTACATTTACAAAGGGTTGTAGCTAAAAACCAAGGTAAGGCCGATCGCGCCTCTCTATAGCTTGCACGCTCGTCTCAGATGTAACATAGAGTTAGATAAGCACCAAACAATTTAAATACACGATCTTATTAAAACAATTTATTGTTAAAAGTAACTTTAGTCGGAACGAGAAATAAATATTATTTAATTATTAATATAAAGAAAGAAAACTTTATTAGGAACATTGAGTTAAAAGCTATATACGAGTAAAAAATCCTAATTTATAATATATCAATAAATAATAAATTAAAAGAGATTAATAACAATTAAAAATAGATTTTTTTATCTGCGTATTTCCATATCCTAGTCACGAAATTTTAAATTTGTTAAATGATTTTGCAGCTGTCGTGATGAGTGAGTGAGATTTATAGTCTAAAATACATTTTTCTCTCCCTTTTCTCTCTTCCCGATGCTATTCACATTGCAAATTGTAGGTATCGTGTGGAGTGAGTGAGTTTAATGGCCTAGAATCAAATCAAAAAGTTCTTTATTCAAGTAGGCTCAAAAAGCCCTTTTGAATCGTCAGTAGTCTGTCCGTTAGTAACAAATCTATCACCGGTTAGAATACATTTATATATATAAATGTCGGAGAATAATAAAGAACGGAGAAGCGTAAAGCACAGGGGTGTAGGGTTCTCCGCCGACATCGTCATTAATGGGAACCATTATTTAACTTCTTATTCTGTGGGCGTTCATGGGTAATGTTGGTGCAATCAAACACTTTGTTAATTAACTCGGATTCTAATGTTCAATCACTTAATGCTCCCCATATCAATTTACACAAGCTCATTAACAATAATAGCTAGGAACGCGACAGTTTCAATAGTCGACCACTCCGGCCGACCGCCACTCGGGAACTGCCGAGAGCCGGACTGCCACTTATTGACTCTGCCCCCACGCCGATACACAGATGACGCCAGCGTTCCTCAGACTCTTGCACTCCGACATATATATATCTCTTCTTCTCTTTGTTGTCTCTCTCTCCGATTCTATTCACTTTGTTTATTTTTTTTGTAGATATTATTATGAGTGAGTAAGTTTAATAATCTAAAATACAGTTTCCCTCTCTCTATCTCCCCTATCTTCTTTTAAAAACTGGATTTGAGGATCATTAGTTGAATAGTTTTAACGAGGAGTCAATTCTAGTGTTTTATAATAAACAGTTTAATAGCTACTATCGATAAATCTTCTAAAAATACAACTAACATTTTGGGGATAAGAAAAATGAAGCCGAAATGGATATCTGGTACGTCTTACCGACCCCAAAGTTCTTCTTAAAACGTCGTCCCTTATAAACCTTCCCTAGATACCACTTCATAAAAGCAAATGACGCTAAACAACTAAGCTATCGGAAATGTTCAACCTCGTTTTTCAAAGTTATATTGCTGAGCTTTCACTTGGAATTTTGTTCGATATCATATTAAATTGGGATTAATAACAAAACCAACGAAATTGGCTATAATTTCCTTTTATTTACTTCAAAGCTTTAGTAACTGAAACCTTCTCCAGGAACGTTAGTATATACATTTAAAATAATAAACAAACTGAAAAATTAACAAGAAATTTTAATAAATAAATATATAAAATCAAAATGCTAAATAAATGTAAGGTAAAAGAATTGGAGTTACTTTCCTTAAACGAAATTAAATTCAATCCTATAAAATTTGTTGAATTAAATAATGATAACTTATATAATCCTTTTATAATATAGTACAATATATTAATTTATAATATAAACAAAGATACAATATAAACAAGAACTGCCTCATTGGCCTAGTGGTTATCATGTTCGACTACAGACATGAGGTCCTGGGTTCGCTTCCCGGGTCGGGCCAATTCAAAAATCAATATTGAGTTTTCTATAACGATTTTCTCAATATTTGCCCGAAGTTGGGAAGTTGGCGGTGTGATCCACCCCCGTGCCTCGGAGAGCACATCGGACTATAAGAGTGAAGGAATAGAGAATGCACTTGTGTACTATGCCTGCCAATCCGCAGTGGAGCAGCGTGGTGGGTCTATGCTCTAAAAACCCTCGCTCCTCGGAGTAAGGAGGCCTGTGCCCAGTAGTGGGACGGTAATGGGGTTCTAGTTACATAAACAAAGAAAACTAATTGGATTTATATTGAAAAAAAAAAAAAATTTCGAATGAAAAGTAAAAATGTAAAAAATTTGTCTATTTAAATAACGTAATGGTAAGGGAAATTATACTGGTAGTTCGTAAGCACGGAATCGAAACTAGTTCGAATTAATTTTGGCGCCAAAATGGCCCATTTATACGCCGCAACAACGGCTGACAAACGTTACTATTGGCACGAGTAAGCGCGCTAAGGCGTCTCTTTATTAAAGTTATCGTAAATCTACCTTGTCATATTATTGAATATTTACAAATAATTGTATAAATTCCAAAACACAGTAAAAGTAAATATATATAATTAAATAACATTTCAATAAGGTTCTAAATTAAAATTATACATTTACAAATAAGATTAAACTATATGGTGCGAAAATCGCGAACATCAACAATTTTACGCCATTGAATTCTGTGAATTAATTATGAGAGATTGTGTTATTTTTTATAAAATCGGTTCACCCCGTTTATTATAAAAATATTAAGAAATAATTTAATTCAAATTGTTTTTAATAATGTACTACCTATTGATTAATGATATACTTTTTCAAACCTCACGTTTTGATAAAATAAATGATGATCTGTTATATCAAATTCCATAAACTTAAATACGATGACATTAAAAAAGCATGTAAAGAAATGATTTGTTATAATCTAAAAAACGATGCCCGACTGAGAATTTTCTGGGATCTTCTTAGAACAGGCTGCGAGGGAACCCTCGTAACTGGAGATTGTAAGTCGTTCTTTAATATCAATCGTACATTGGAATTAATGTGTAGAAGAACCTAAATTTGACGATTCAAAAGTGTTAGAGCTGCTTGAATATATAATGTATGATTTTAAATTTGATTTATAAAAAAGGGCATACGTACAAAGTACACATGTCAGAAGTGAAACTTCTCTGACAAATTAATTAAGTTTCACTTGTCTTGTGTATATTTATACAAAACTAAAAGTTTAGATTTGTATAAGACTTAGAAAACGATATGATAGGAATTTAATAAATTTAATTGCCATTAAATACTGAAAGTGTCGAATATTAAGACAAATAATTTATTGAATTCTCAAATGATGAATTGTAAATTAATATGCCACATGTTATTTTCAAATATTAAAACTACCTAACCTTCAAACGGATTAACACAAAAAATGCTGCATAGTTTTGTGACGATAATCCGTAAAAAAATTACCCTAAAGTAGGTTCACTTCAAAAATAGGTAGCAAAATCTATATTTGATGATTCAAAAGTACTATGAAGGTCTAATTAATTAAAGAATATTTGAATTTTAATGATAACGTCATAAGAAAACGTTGATGAGAAATTGTTGTTGTAAACAAAGGAATTAGGCCGATCGCGCCTATCTATCGCTCAACGTGATAATAAGCCGTGCTTTGCAATCGCTAACCATTGTTTTAATAAGACATTATCACGTCAATAATTAAACAAAAACCTTTTTCAAATATGACTACTTAACTTCTTCGGTAAAACAGTATAAAGATACTAAAATAATGAATATTACTCAAACATATAAGTTTTGCCTATTGATTCGTAAAATACTTAGCAAAGATATTCACACACAAATGATTTTAACGAAAAACAATCTAATCCAAAAAATTAAACTACTATTTTATTTCGAAGAGCCCAAATGTACAATAACTTACCAAAAGACGCAAAATCACATGTTATATTTAAAAAAGAAACTAGTAAAATTTAACATTATAAATAAATAGTAAAAATTTAAAACAAATACATGTATTTTATACGTTAAAATGTATTTATATGTTACTAGCTGAACCCACGACTTTATTTGCGTGGAATGTTTTTTGGGTAGCATTGATACTAGAGATCAGTCAATAGTTAACACCCCGGCAACCCCTTTGCGAGTGGAATTTCTCAAAATCCGTTCATAGCTGACATCTACTCGGTAAGAGGAATATCCCTACCAACTTTCAAGTCTCTACGCCTTGTGGTTCCAGAGACATCGTGATGAGTCAATAGTTAGCACCCAAGCAACCCCCCTTGCGGTTGGAATTTCTCCAAATCCGTTCTCAGCTGATATTTACTCGGTAAAAGGAATATTCCTACCAAATTTCAAGTCTCTACGTCTTATGGTTCCACAGACATCGGGATGAGTTAATAGTTAGCACTCCGACAACCCCTTCGCGGGTGGAATTTCTCGAAATGCGTTCTTAGCTGATATCTACTCGGTAAAAGGAATATTCCTACCAAATTTCAAGTCTCTACGCCTTATGGTTCCAGAGACATCGTGATGAGTCAATAGTTAACACCCCGACAACCCCTTCGCGGGTGGAATTTCTCGAAATGCGTTCTTAGCTGGTATCTACTCAGTAAAAGGAATATTCCTACCAAATTTCAAGTCTCTATACCTTACGGTTCCAGAGATATCGTGATGAGTCAATAGATACCTGGATATATGTTATAAATTGTTTCTTTACTTAGTATTATAATCTATTGTAAATTATTGCCTACCTACTGTTACGTCTAACATAAGTTTTTGTAATAATTGTGTACATTATCATAATATATCCAATAAAGATTTTAAACCTTCAACGTTAATGTATCTCGTGACCACTGTGCCTTAGAATAGTGAAACGTACAGCATGTCAATCTTCCTTGGTCATGTTTATTGCTGTCTGCTTGGTGTATAGGTCGATCTTTCTTCTTGCAGGCCCGGAGCGCAAGCACCAGTAGCTTTAGGAGTGTAAGTCAGGTAATGACAGTAAATAACGCTTGATCACGCCTGACCATTTACATCTACGATTTCTTTTCTTACCTTGACTAATTTGAACGGCAATGATTTATGTTCTACTTTGAGAGACTTCGATATATTTGTATGTATCTCTTTATAAGTATACATGTATATTAGTTTATTTATTCATATTTGGACATCATTTACCCCTTTTCTTAATAAACCCCCTAAAAGGTTGCCTGACAGAAATCGTTACAGCGATAAGGTTGCCTTTTTGTACGCTTTACTTAAATTAAAGTACTCTTTATATTGTCTGTATCGTCTTTAGAGTACAATAAAGTGTATTCTCTCTTTTTCTCCTCCTCTCTCTCTCTCTCTGTGTGTGTGTGTCTCTGTACTTTTACCGTTTTGTACACAAATACAATTTAAAGATATTAAAAAACCAAATTTCTTATGTTTGTCATTTTGATTTCCTTTTGCTATAGCAATATTGAATTTGAGTTTAATTGATTTATAAATCAACACCCATTTCCATTTGAAAATTGATTACATATATTGTATTACCCAAAATATCATACAAACAGACATGCCAGATCTACCTAATAATGAATTACTAAAGTTTTATTATAGTTTTTTAAATAATAAGCATATAGAGTTCATATTTGATTGAAACAGTAAAGCATAGCTGGATAGTATTACAATATTTATTAATAAAAACAATATTTAAAACACTAAATAAAAAAATTACTTTCTTACTTTATCCTGATCTTAAGCCTTTATTTTATTGGAAATAAAGTGTGTTTGTAAAAATAAAAGAGACATGTTTCTAAATAAAGTAAGCAAACAAGCCAGTTAATAGCTTTAATGACATATTTTGAAATGTTAGTGTATTATATCCTATATTTATAGTTGTCCATTAAATATATTAATTGCACTTAAATCATTGCCAAATTACCAAATAATTCCTCACGAGTCATTTGCTATTTTTACAGTAGTTTGATTAGCAGTAGAAGCATCATATCATCTGCTGTAGAAAAATCAACCTTATTGAGGTAAGCTAATATAATTAGAAAAAAAAAATAACGAATACGTGTGACTTTCTTAATTATAATCAGGATGTTTCACAAATATGATATTTTTATTAAGATTTATAGAGTAGTAAGTTTTTTATTACCAACAGTGATTGACTGTGTTCTCACCTGATGGTATGTGATGATACAATCTGAGATGGAAGCGTTCTAAACTGACACGAGATCTTATAAACTTTATGGTTTCTACACAGAATTGTACTGGAACTTTGTAGGCACGATTTTTCTGCTAAGTAGCAGCCCATTAACCAATGTTGTGCATAGACCTTGTGAATTAAAGGAGAGACGGTTTTTAGGGTATAGACCCACCACCCTGTTCCACTGTTTAGTTAGCTAAAGTCGAAACTTCCCATCAGTCCATTCTCAGACCGAAATTCACAGTGATAGAAATCTAACTGAAGTCCTGAAAACTACAATTAGGTCCTTACAGTACAGTGGCAGCAGAAAGATACAGTTATTAAACCTCGCACAGTAATTATAGTTGTTCAAACGTCTTTGAAGGAACAAAACCAAATACTTTTGAAGTGAAACTTCTTTAGGCGAATAAGGGTAAAATTTTTACTGATAAAACGCATTTTAACTTGCCACTTGTCATTTAATAATTTTATATACTGTTTGTCATAAAAAATAAAATAAAAATATTTCATATTCAATTTTCTAAATTTTGAATTCAAAAACAAAATTTTATTAATAATTTCTGATATTGACAGAAAACATTACATTTTTATTTACAATTCCTCATTTGAGACTTGAATGAATTATTTGTATTAATTTTCAACACTTTTAAGATTTTATTGACAATTAGATTTAGATTTGCATTTATAAGAATCTAAACAAAGCTTAAAAATTAGTTTGCCAAAGAAGTTTCTCTTCTCATATGTGTACTTTGTACGCGTGCATTTTAAATTATTTTATTGCCACATATTCACCCATGATATTAAGTATTCAAATTTTATATTTTAAAGGTAATGTCAAATTTTATGAAACGTATCCTAGACCTGATGAAAATAATCGAGAGACCTATGTCCAGCAGTTGATGGGCGGGAGTGACCATCTTCTGTGTGACCGCAATCTCGTTAAAGGAGGCCCAGAATCGAGAGACGGGGGATGTAGCAGATCCCTGTCACTGTTAAAGGGATATCTCGCTGCAGCTGCTTCCGCTTCCATGCATCCTGAGTCTGACACATCTGCGGCAGAACCTCTGGTTTCTCACTTAGGGAGAAAATGGTTCCACTGGGTTTTAGTGGGTATTGCAAGGCCTCTTCACTCTTTTAACCCCATACACCTGATCTATTAAGGTCGATGTGCACAAAGGCACTTTTCAGCACAAAGAAAAAGATATATATCCGTTGAGCCTATGACTTATAATAAAATGCAGCTAAACATGTAAACTTATATTAAGTTCGAAGTTCCCAAAAGTTATTAAAATATCGCTGACTAATGGTAACTACAACTACACGCACTTTGCGATAAACAAGGTCGTTTCCCATAGGGTAGTCAAATTAATCTACTCCCGTCTCCTTGACCCGTTTAAGGGCTGAGTTAATGCCGATCTTATCGATGAATATATATTAATTAGTAGCTGACCCGGCAAACTTCGTACCGCTTCAGAACCAATAAATAAAAAAGCAGGATTATAATTGCTAAACTTTAGTAAAAAAAATGTGGTCAAAACTTTACCCGAACGAAAAGAATTGGTAATCAATAAAACGCAACCTTTACGCCCTAAGTCTGTTAACTATTATAGTTCAGAAATTGTTGGTTGGCACTGTCAACTGTCAAAAACAAATTTAATTTACTCTCTGAGCGGCAAGATGACGAAACTTAAAAGGATTGACAATGAACTTCCTCCAGGAGTTTAGATTTAACGGAATCTGCACTTATCTTGATGCTAGAGCTTTCCAGTCCCAGGATCATGGGTTTATAACCTTCAGGGGACTGGCTAACATCAGAGTACCAAGCCATTTTCAAATTTAATATTCCTGAGTATGTGGGCGGTTGGTCAATGCTCAACTGCCTCATTGGTCTAGTGGTTAGGATGTTCAACTACAGACATGAGGTCCTCGGTCGGGCCAATTCCAAAATCAATATAGTTTCCTATTTAGATTTTCTCAATATTTGTCCAAAGTTGGGAAGTTGGCGATGTGCTCTACCCCCGTGCCTCGGAGAGCACGTTAAGCCGTCGCTCCTGCGCCTGACCTCTCTCCGGTCGTGTCGGATTCCCGTCACATCGGACTATGAGAGTGAAGGAATATAGAGTGCACTTGTGTACTATGCCTGCCAATCCGCAGTGGAGCAGCATGGTAGGTCTATGCTCTAAAAACCCTGAGAGTGAGGAGGCCTGTGCTTAGCAGTAGGACGTTAATGGGCTGCTAATTACCTATTTTATTCACGTAATCATCTATGCTTCGGTAAGCTTCCAATGTAGTTGTTATTAGGTCTCTCAACAAGGCTTCTCTCCTGTACAAACTACTGTCATCAAAAAGATGTGCCAAATTCGACATTTTTTATACGATTTTACGTGAATTCTGACCAAGCAAGTCGCCTCGATTAACCCAAAATGTATGATGGATGTAACAAGCTGGCCGGTTTTTCTTAGTTTTAACAGAGTTTCCTGTTTTTTTTTGATTCCAGAAGCACTAAATTAACCACGCTCTGCTACCATATTTAGATTTGATATTTAGATGGAAATAAATAGAAATAATACGTATTTTGGATTTCACACGGCCTTAAAGCACAATCGAAGACTTTTGACACATAATAACTCATTATAAATATGAATGCGTTCTTATATGCCAACAAAAACAAAAAAAAAACACTTCATTTTTAAATTTCATTTCTGAAACACCTTTAAATTTATTTGATGACTAAACGACGGAACAATCATCAAAGGATTGATATGTAAGGGAAAGAAAGTTTTCGTTCCAAGCATTTTCTCCGTATTTATTCAACTTTTAACCTTCCCTGGTCTTCCATAATATTACAACACAGACAATTTAAACACTCGAAGAATTAATATTAAATATCACAGTATTATACTAGTTAACACTTTAGCAAATAACAATAGACAAGCCCCTGTCTGGCTACGTATCCCTTTTTAACTACCCAATGCCCCTCTACTTTCTTCGTCAAAATTCCGCGGACATTCTAAACGAGCGCCTCTCGTCGGCAGCAATCGCCTTCCGCCGGAAGTCAGCTCGTTTTAACGGAAGGCAATAAACTCATGTGTTATAATAAGTGATTTATTAGTTGAATCAGTCCAGCCCTTGCCGAGTTTTAACGATATTTAGATATTACTAGCTTAGGACAGTCACAATTCGCTGTAGTGTAGTTAGGGAAATAAATGCGTTTGACATAGGTCTATCAAAATGACATAATACCTTTCCGACACGCTCCTGTGTAGAAACCATAAGAGGTAAATTACCTCATACCAGGTTAGCGCGTTTCCAATGTGTAAAGAGAGGTATAACTCTAAGTTTTGCTGAGCAAGATAATAAAATATTTGAAATGAAATGAACAAGCAACTCCTTCGTTTTCGCGTTTATATCGTATTAAAAAAAGGTAAGTAGTAGCCCATTAACTTTCTACTGCTGGGCACAGGCCTCGTCGCTGATATGAGAGAGGGTTTTTATAGCATAGACCAACCACGTTGCTCCACTGCGGATTGGCAGGCGTAGTACACAAGTGTACTCTTTATTCCTTCACTCTCATAATCCGATGTGACGGCAATCCGACAGGAGCAGAGAGAGAGATAAGGCGCAGGATCGGCGGCTTAACGTGCTCTCCGAGGCACGGGGGAACTCCCATTTCCTAACTTCGGGAAAATATTGAGAAAATCTTAATAGAAAACTCAATACCGATTTTGAATTGGGCCGACCCGGGACTCGAACCTAGGACCTCATGTCTGTAGTCGAACATACTAACCACTAGATCAATGATGCAGTCCTATTATATCGTATATTATGTCGCATTACAGCCAACAGCCGAGCCACGGTAAAAGTAAAAGGTTAGGGGTAGAGCAGCCAATGCCAATATTACGGCGGCTTCCATCATCTTCTTTCCTTTTTTATCACTGAGAAATGCTTTTACGCTCATCCTACGGAGCTAACCTCAATTCGTGAGTTTGGGATTGGCTGGTTACTCCAGAATATCCACTAAAACCGAACGGAGCCCTCTTCATCCCGATGTTTAATAATGTATTGAGCTATGGCACTCCGGTTGAATAGAGCAACCAATCGTGGAGCAAATAGGCCTAACTGCACCTTCTGGCACTCCTCCTCTGGTGATTGGGAAGAGCATTGACAGCACTCTCTCTTTCATTTACTAATACCTCCTTCTGCAAGATGAAAGCCAAAAGTCTCATCATTTTCAGATTCTTTATGTGGAAATCTATCGTCTTATTAATTTTTAAAGCGCTGTTAGGATAAATATATCTAGGAAGTTAAAAAACAGTTTCAAACGACACCATTAACAATAATGTCAATCTCGTAAACATCTGCTGAATCGTCGATTGGTCATGTAAAGCTGGTCGTTAAGTAAACAGCGTCCTGTGACCTACAAACCTATTTCGTTCCTAATCTCTCGTCTTCGGTGCAGACTGTCGACTTTATTCAACTTTAGCCCCTATTTTAAATTCTTTTTTACGACTTTTATCAAGGAATTCGTAGAAGACATTAGTCTTCGAATTGTCATGTGATTATAATTACATTATTCGCAGTATTTTGTACTACATCTCATGTAGTGAATGAATTCAAATCCTACGTGAATATAATTCAGTAAATGTGTAAATGCATTATTAATAGACAGGTGGATTCTTCGTAAAATTTATGGGATTGAAAACTACTAAGTTTTCTTTACAAAGATCATATGCCTCGTCGTCTCAACCGATGGACGTTTACTGCTGGGCAAAGGTCTCTCTTAATGAATTCCAATGGGGTCGATCCTGCGCCGCTTATAACCAGCGGCTGCCAGCGACCCGCCTGGTATCATCGGTCCACCTGGTGGGGGGTCTGCCGACGCAGCGTTTTCCGGTGCGAGGCCGCCACTCTAGCCCCAACGTCTATCGGTTCTGAGAACTATGGGTCCTGCCCATTGCCACTTCAGCTATGCAATTCGGTAGGCTACGTCGGTGAATTTAGTTATCCTACGGATCTCCTCATTGTTGATTTGACCACGTAGGGAAACCCCGAGCATTGCCCTCTGAGTTACTCATGAGTCTTCTCACGAGCCCCATAGTTATATGCCTAATCGTTTGAAATCCATTATAGTTTTGGTCATGCTTTTCTGTGGATGAAAACATTTTAATGATAGCTATGAGTTTTTGCGTATCTCGAGAGATATATGTAGCCTGTCAACCCTCAGCGGCGCAGCATTGAGGGTCTATACGCTAGAAAACCTGTCGCTTTTGAGCTATCAGAAATGCGCGCAGCAGTTGGATGTGAATAAGCTACTACTTAACCACCAATTGTAAATAAGCACATGTTTGTGGTCAATATTAAAAATTTTATTATATGAAAAATAGTATATTAAATGATTAAATGGCGAGTGGCAAATTAAAATGCCACGTGTTATTTGTAAGTATCAAAATTACTTAACCTTCAAACGAATTTGCATAAAAACGCTGCACATCTTCGTCACGCTAACTACGCGTTCCATCCGTAAAAATTTTAACCTCATGCACCTAAAGAAGTGTCACTTCACAAAATTTTTGTCTTTCTGTGTGTTTGTTTGAAACAGCTCAACCGATTTAAATAAGAAAGAACTTAACTGACAGTTATCTCATAAGGAGTAACACAGGCTTACTTGTTTTGGGATACGTGTACCAACCGGCAGTAGAGCAGCATTGTGGGTCCATGCTCTAGACTCTCTTTCTCACCTATGATTTTTAATATCCAAATGAACATCTTCATATCGTTACCGGCTCCTCTTTCTGCTAGCGTAATGATACAAGCAGTTTCTTAGCTAAGAAGGAATAAAATAAATTGTTACACGCGAGTTTATTGTCATCCGTTAAGATGCTCAGACTTCCAGCGGAAGGCGATGGCTGTCGACGAGAGGCGCTCGTGTAGAGCTGTTACCGGCATTTAGACGAAGAAAGAAGAGAGGCAGTGGGTAGTTAAAAAGGGATACATAGCCAGACAGGGCGCCTTGTCTGTTGTTATATGCTGAAGTGTTAACTAGTGTAATACTGTGATAGTCGCTGTCTGTTTTTGTCGTCTGTTATTCTGTCTGTCTCTTGTCTGTCTGTCTCTGTCTGTTATTCGGTCTGTCTCTGTCTGTCTGGCTTAAATTGTCTTCGTCATAACAACATGCACAGTAGCTGTTCCCGGTAGTGTTACCCGCGTAGTTCATGATCCCGTAGAAACATGGATAAATTCATTTTTTATCGGATCGAATCCATTTGAAGACACACAAAATCCGTCAAGTTGTTTAGTTCGGTAATATACACACGTATATAAAGATATTATAGGTTTCCCCAGTTTTAATTACACGCGACATCTCGTACCTGATTAATTCTTAATGGAATAGTTTAGTTTATTTAACTATTAGTAACCCACAAATCAACTTCAGTGGAAACAAGGACGGCCTTAAGTGAAAAGTTCCATCACTTCTGACTTTGGCTTACTTTCGTCTTATGTAACTTTACTGACTTCTCAGCTTGTATTTGTAAGGAACTTGATTAGTTTGTATTTTAGTAGTTTTATTGCTTGTCCTTTTCGCGTTTTATTGGAAACTCTGTAGATAATAGTAGTTTTAACTGACTTTCGGTCACAGCGACCAATGTATATATATACTAGCTGTTCCCAGTGTTGTCACCCGCGTAGTTCATGATTCAGATGGAGGTATGGGTAAAATCATTATTTATCAGAACGAATCCATCTGAGAAGACAATTAATATCCACAAAATCGATCCAGCCGTTCAGGCGGGGTTCAATGATATACATTTCACATACAAATTATATATGTAAGCCAATGATATACCACTGATTTATTCATCATAGTAAGTAAAAAAGTAAGTAGCAGCCCTTAAACGTCCCACTGCTGGGCACAGGCCTCCTCACTCTGAGAAGCGAGGGTTTTTAGAGCATATACCCTCCACGCTGCTCCAATGCGGATTGGCAGACATAGTACACAATTGCACTCTCTATTCCTTCACTCTCATACTCCGATGTGACGGGAATTCGACACAACCGGAGAGAGATTAGGCACAGGACCGACGGCTTAACGTGCTCTCCGAGGCATGGGGATGAATCACACCGCCAACTTCCCAACTTCGAGCAAATATTGAGAAAATCTTAATAAAAAACTCAGTATTGATTTTTTAATTGGCCCGACCCGGGACTCGAACCCAGGACCTCATGTCTGTAGTCGAACATGCTAACCACTAGACCAATGAGACGGTTATGTATATTATATTATTCATCATGAATCTCCGAAATTTAAAATCCGATTGACTTGAAATTCACACATAACTTGTAGCACAATGTCCTTCTACTTAATTTTGTCAGGAACTAATCGTTGATTAGCGATTAGACCGCCCTTTTGTACACTTGTTTTTCTTTATTACTTGCGCTCTTGTACTATTGTCAGTTTTTGTTTGGTGTACAATAAAGAGTATATAAATAAATAAATAATTTACCCCTGTCACAACGTAGATGCTCACTAAGACCTTATTTTCACCATAATAATAAATAATCGTGAAATATAAGAGATAACATGTCGACTTAATGACATATTTCCAAAATTAATCACACTATTGATTTGAAATTCGGTGTATATTCATTATGAGATTAATCCAAGAGAAGTACTTTTTATATAAGTCAATCCCTCAGAATCAAAATATTCTTTATTTAAGTAGGCTCAAAAAGAAATTTTTAATCGTCAGTAGTCTGTCCTGTGGTCATAAATCTACCACCGGTTCGGAAGGTTAAATCGTCTGAGAATAAATAGAAATTTTAACGAAAAAAAGAACCACCTTCAAAACCAACTTACAAATACATTAATATGCTCTAAAAAGTAAGAAATAATTGCGTATTCTTTTATAGTGTTATAAAAACAATACGAATAACACTATAAATGTAAGTTTGTTTTGAAGACGGTTCTTTTTTTGTTAAAATTTATATTTATTTTTTGATATTTAGTGATCGCCACATCCGGGATCGAACCCGAAACCCTTATACCACCGCTTCACACAAAATTCAGCTTTCAAATATTGCAATGCAGCAACAAACATAAGGTCATTGTCATTTGATTACAGACATTTATAGATTTTGCGGAAAATCACACTCTTACTGTAAGCCGTTGAGGAGTTCCATTGATCTTGATATACTACGACTAGCACTTGACCATACCGAAGTTACGGTAGGCGACTCAAATATCTGGATAGCTTATAGAAGATTCTGCCGAGTATCGTTGATTTGCTCCTAAGAATTGAAGAGTTCCGTCACCTTGTCATTGATTCCATCTTCAGACCCTTACCTAACTATGACAAAACAAACCTCGAAGTATATACTTTCTTATAAAAAAAGAATCATCGAAATCGGTTGGCGTGATCTTGAGTTATTCGTCCATTTGTCGCGCACATGCTTACGCAAATTTAAGACTTATACGGTTTTCTCATGGATGCCATCATCAGAACTGGTTTTAAAAAAAATGGCACCCTATGACGAGCACCACCTTTCATTTAAAAAAAAATCATCATGATCGGTCCACCCAGTCGGGAGATATGAGGTAACAAACATAAAAAAAATACAGACGAATTGATAACCTCCTCCTTTTTTTGAAGTCGGTTAAAAAATTGGTAAGACACTCAGCGGTTATCCCTTTAAATATAGGTTACAACGTGTAAATTTGGCGTCTGTGAGCAACTGTAATGAAGTCCAAACATTTCTATCGTTTAAATAATCTTCAACATTATAATATGCCTTCTGTAAAAGTACGTTTTTGAGTTGGTCCAGGAACTTTCACCTTGGTCTTCCCCTTCCAACTTTCGCATTCAGTCTTGACTCAAAAATCCCTTTTGTCAGTCTCCTTTCATTCATTCTCTTTACATGGCCAAACCAGCTAATCATACCTTTGTCAATTCTAGTCACTACATCATCTTTTATACCACAACGTTCTCTTATCACACTATTTCTTACTCTGTCACTCAGTTTCAATCCACTCATACTTCTCAACGCTCTCATCTCTACCGCATTTAGTTTACTTATGTGATTCTTCTGCCATACCAAACTTTCACTAATATACATAGGTTTTGGCACCAACACTCCTCTATACATAGCCCATTAAGTTTATACAGAACACCATTTACCTTATTCCCTGCATTCATTCTTCTTTCAATATCACTTTCACATGTTCCATCTTTTGTAAATTTAGATCCCAAGTATACAAATTCTTTCCCCTCTTCCACTTGTTCCTCATCTATCAAAATATTGCCACTCATCATAAATTCATCTCTTTCAAAAAGCATCACTTTCGTTTTGTTTACAATCATTCGTTCCTTTCCTTTTCAAAGATTCATTCATAATATTTACCATCTCCTGTAGCTCATTAGCAGATGATGCAAGTGTTACTTGATCATCGGCGTAGAATAAACATTTGATGAGTAACTAATTAATTCTTATATACATCATATCGTCAAAAGTTTTATCATATCGTTAATTTGTCATATATATATAAATGAATTTTACGTGGTGTCAATAGCATAGTTTTCCACCCCGTTAATATAAACAAATCCGATTTTAATGGTGTCTGTTTGTCGAAATCAATTATTTTGTTTTTCTCGTAAAATAAACGATACATTTTCACTTCCTTATATTAAATAAATAGAAATGCAGTTTGAATAGAAATTATATATTCATCGGAGAGTTTAATTAACGTACATGTAGACTAGAATACGACTCGCACACTTTTATAGAGATTCACTTTATTTATTCTTAATCTCCGGTCATCATTTCCATGAACTCTGTAAGGAAAATGTATCAATTAATAGATTTTTACTAACACTGATCATTTTTATTAGTAGTTATATCTCTAAGAATATATCAAATCAAAAATTCTTTATTCCAATAGTTTTTGCAGAACCTATGCATCGTCATATGATTAACATTTTCTGATATTATTACTAATGGACGATTCATAGATATGGCTTTACCACACTGCTGTTTTCAAATGTTTAAAAAACATTTTCAGTTGTTACATTATGTTAGATGTTTCAATGCTACTAAACTGGTAGAAATGTTTACAAACATTTTATAACATTGTGAAAAAATGTTTACTAATTTTGCACATAAAACAATGTATTTGAAACTTGAGTGGATAAAGAAAGTATAATATAAAGAAGCAGTTACATAAATTATTTTAATAACTAATGCTTATAAACATTTTTAAACAGCAGTGTAGTAGCACTAATAGGCAGATAAAATTTAATTGCATTCTAAATTGAACGATATATTAATTTATAATAAAAAAAGACTAGACATACACACCAAGAATTAAAAAAAAAACAAAAACTAAAAGCAAGCAAAAGAGGAGCCTTATTACTGGTTATTGTCGATGATGTTAATGAAGCATTTAATACTTATCTAATGTTACCAGAGTTCTTTTGTATTCTGTACTATTCTCTTATAGGGTTTAGAACCTGTGGCACTTTTCATTTCATTTCTATCAAATTACTCTTTTGTTTAACTTCATATTTCATCACGCATAGCAAAACTACTTTGTGTTATGGAGGTAACTAAAGATTTTATTGACTCTTAAACCATTGGATTCAAGTACAATTTAAAATAACAGATAAATCTAAATATCAATAACAGTTTGTGATTTATCAGTATAGTAACAGTAAAAAGATATTTCGATTATTTTAAAATGCACTTTAATTCGACAAGTTAAGGTTCGTTTTCATTTACAATCAAATTATTAACTTTGATTATTGTTATAGCATAATTGTTATTTTCCCAAAAATAGATTTTAAATTTGCTTCATTTAGTACTTAACAATCAGATAGTATAATTAAATAATTGACTTCCTACGTTCGAGAGATGCACCCTAGTGGAGATCTCCAGAGATCGGTTTAAGTGTAGATGTTATTTACCCAAAAGTAGATTAAAAAAATGCTCAATGTAGTAACTAAAACATTAGATAGTATAGCAATCTGCTACCTTTATGAAGTAATCGAAAAGTCTAATCTTACAAGTGAGTGAGTGAGTAATTTTTATAGTACCAAAGGATAACGTACCATCGAAATCAACTGTACCGGAGGCATCGGTGTCTATTTCCGCTATCATCTCGTTGAGTTGGTCTGGCGTCAGCTGATCGTCTAACGCGGCTAGAATTTCACGTAGACTGGATGTAGGAATATAGCCATTACCTGCAAATTAATTTAGTTCACGTATAAATTAATTAAAGTAACCTAAAAATAAATTAAAGACTTTCAAAGTAATATCTAAATACCATAGGCTGGCAAATATGAAGAGATCTGTCTGGCGTTCTCTGTAACCTATGTCGATTGCATTAAGGTCGTGTTTTATAAAACTTAGACTTACCATAAAATACAGAGCAGGGTGCCGGTTTCTAAAAATGTGCCAGACAAATAAATTGAACGTTATTGAAATGCGAATATTCAGATGGTTTGCAAATATCCCCATTAATTACAAAGTGACAAACATGTACATCCCAGGTATCTTCAAAGTCAGGCCAGTACCAGAAAGGCTTAGGAAAGATCGCTTAAACTGGTACAGCCATGTTAAGCGAAAGCATGCCTCGGAAATGACAAGAAGCATTCTACAATAGGAATCGGGACTAAAAAGTAATGGGGATCCAAAATTAACCTAGCGAATCAGAGTAAGGCCGCAAAAAGTCGAACTTTCAAGTCATGTATTCTTCCATGTATGACCTATAGTTGCCAGATATGGTCTCTAATAAGATCAGAATTAACAAATTGGGAACTTGTCAACATAATATGCAAATTAACCATAAGTAAAACAGCTGAAAATTGGACATAAGGAGAAAAAGTAAAATCATAGAGTCAGTTACTTTATAAGAAAACAGAAGTCATCAGGAGCTGGTCATGTAGCAAAGAGAATTGGACTACTGACGTCACAGACTGGTATCCGAGGGAAGGTAGAGGAGAGAAAGACGGGTCTTCCTTCTACAGATGACGTAAAACTCGCAGCCGAAGTCACATGGAAGAAGGAAGCCGGTGACCGAAAATCTTGTCTATTCTGAGGGAGGCCTTTGCGAAAATATAAGATACTATTACCGGTGCCATTTAGGATAAGGCTGGAGAAAGAAGAAGACAAAAATTAATTCTACCTGTCCGTTACAGGATTTGAAACATTTAACCAATGGGTCCTACACCGGGCATACTGGAAGGGCAATAACGAAGTAATCGTTTAAGACCATTTGCTTTTTTATAATGCTGACAGATTAGCGCTTGACTGCCTAAGAGAAAAGAGAGTTAATTTTTTATGAGGTAATACATCTTCTATGATTTCTACACGCCTTAACGGCACACACAAATATATTGCTTGACGGTATGTCTTTGATGGTAGGGTGGTGACTAACCACGACCAGTCCCAGACTCAGATAAAGTGGTATAAAAGAAGATGTAGTGACTAAAATTAAGAAAGGTATACTTAGATGGATTGGGCACGTAAGAGAAAATGAATGAAAGGAGACTGATAAAAAGGATTTATCAGTCAAGAGTGGATGGGAAAGTTGGAAGCGGATGAGTCAGGTGAACGTTCCTGGATCAAATCCAGGACATTTTAAATAAGGGCCCGTGCAAGAGTATTCTATACTGATGAACTTTCATGAAAAGTTTAATGAGAATGAAAGAAGCAAAGGACATACGAGTATGCAAGGATCGTGGCAAGTAGAAGGGCGTGGTCTCTGTCTTCCCTTCTGGGAATGAGTTGTGATGCTGCGTATGTAATATTATATTAAATATTTAAATTAAAACAAAGCCATGTCGCTTTAAATATAATACTCATGTTCGACGAGAGCTGACTTTACCAGAACAAGCGTTAAGTAGAAGAGCGTAAGAGATGAAGTGCACCACTCGCTTCTTTTTATTTTTTAATACCATATATAATATACACTAATATTTGTCACATAAAATGAATTAATAAAGACAGTGCTTAATAACCTTATCCTTGTAGTAAAAACTTCTACAGCCTATCGAAATCTACAAAAATATTACGATAAAGGCGCATTCTGACACGTATTTTCACTTATACCATTTATTTCATTCACAGATATCCATTTGGATAATAACCACATTGTGGTATAGTTAAATTATATATATTGAGGTAATAAAAACGTTAGCGGAATAACATTCTGCTAACTCGGTCAAACAATTCTGCACGTCAAGTATTAAGCCAGCACTCAGGCTAATCCTCGCAAACGTGGATTACGTGTAGTGTTAAAATAACTATAATACGAGACCGAAATATTACGTGTTAATAACTAGCGACGTGCTCTGGTTTCATACGTGTGAATTTATAATAAATTTTCACACTTTGGGTTACATTAATGCATTTTTCTTAAGGACCCCTATTTCTGTGAGAAAGTAATATATGTTTCTCAGTGAAAATACAGCTTTTTAATGGTGAAAAATTTTTTGAAATCGGTCCATTAGTTTTTGTGTGAAAATATTACAAAAATACATACTAAAACACAAATGTTTTCTCTTTATTATATTAGTTTAGATATCTTGTATAGGTGATAGGAGCTCGCAGTTCGCGGCGGCCGCGGTCGCGGCGGCTAGAGGTCGTTGACCCGGGACTTCTTTAGGCGACTCATGAGGGTAATTTTTTTACGGATGAAACGCAAGATTAGTGTCACGAAGATATGCAGCGATTTTTAAGCAAATTCGTTTGAAGGTTAGGTAGATTTAGTATTTTCAAATAACATGTGGTAATTTAATTTTCCACTCGACTTTTAGTAATTTTATATACAATTTTTCAAAAATGTAAAATAAAAATATGTCATTAATTCTCTTTTCTAAATTTAAAAATCTATATTTAATTAATAATTTGTAATATTGACAAATAACACGAGGCATTTTTATTTAAAAATCCACCCTGGCCCCTCCGGAAGCCGTTTCAAAATGCATCACAGGGGGATAAACCTCCGTCTCTTGTTTCCTACTCCTCTCCTTCGGGGGTACTGGGCCTCGACTGTATTCGCCCTCTCTCTTTACCATGCCTCCTTCAAGGAATTGACAGTTTCGCATAAGGTGACAACAGCATACCAGGCGCGCTCGCTGACATGCATTGTACCTATTATACTTGCCAGCAAGAGGTCCGTACCGATCAGTGATGTCAGAAGATGACACTGAGGTCCCTAAGCTGGACATTCAGCCGACGACTCACAACCAACGATTTGGTGGAGGTATTTTCCGAGGCAGACATGACCGGTTAGCACCTACACCAGCCAGTAAGAGAGCAAGCCGTGAGCGTCTCCACCACGCAACCAGCTACTGAGGACCCGAGGTTCTCCTTTCATCTTTAGATTAAGGCTCTGTCAACAAGAACCTTGACACTCCTGACTGTTTCCCGTCTGGCTTTTGCAGCTTTTTGATAAACCGGTAGCCGCTGCAGTTATAATATTATATTTTGTGATTATAGTCTTTGAATAGTCGAATTTCGACCAGTGGGTGACCTAAGACCAATAGGCGTTATTAGACCGATAAGTGTGTTATTTTATCATGATAACATTTACTTTATTATTATACTTACTTACAACATTATACTTCTTCGTAACACGAGTATACTTTCAAACGCGAATAATTGAATTTGTTACATTAAAGCGATATTTTTGTACTTCTACCCTCGTAGTACATTATTATTTAATTAGGACCTTTTGTTCTATTACGAAATTGGATATTGGATAACCAATTTACTGAGGGTCTTCTATTAAATATAAGTATTTTTGTACAACATTGTGTAGATAATCTGTCCGCGCCTGTTTTACGGAAATTAGATCTTCGAAAAGACACACGCATTGTTACTAACGGTCACTTTGTAACTGATTGATTTGTGTTTTTTTCATTGTCTGGAGTTATTTCTACGCAAATTTTGTTACGACAGTTACAGAGAGGCGAAATAGATATAACACATTATGACTTAAAAAAAGAGATGCTTGTATTACTGATTGCACGAGTTGAGGCAGTACTATAGTATCATGTCAAGTGATAGTTGACACGGTTATGATTTTTACACAGCAACGTATGAGAACACAAATCTTTTTGCTTAGCGGTACGTTTCTGCTGGTAGGGTGGAAACTAGCCACAGCAAAAGCCTCCCACCAGTTCAGACTCAAATTAGGACAAATTAGGAGATTGAACCCGGTCCACTGCTGCTGCTTATTTGTATACGAGTTTAATAACTTCTGTTTGGTGACGACTTCGGAGGTAACGAGTTCGGAGGTATGCAAACTACGATGACTAGATGCGATTGAATTTTCGTGCGCCTTAGTTATTTTAACGATAACTCCTAAGATATTTACTTAAAGCGTAAAGTATTATAAAGCATAATGGTGCATGTGATCTATTTAAAGTAACTAACGTATTTAATTTGACAAGGACAATAACACCATCTTACAAAACTAGGATTTAATGTTTAACTATTTCAATTATCCATATAAAAGTTAAGTCCAATATAAAATAAGGTATGTAGCAGATCATTAACGTACCACTGCTGGGCACAGGCCTCCTCGCTCATAGGAGAGGGATTTTTAGAACATAGATCCACCACCCTGTTCCATTGCATACGGCATAGGACACAAGAGGATGAGGTAACACAAGTGCACTCTCTATTCCTTCACTCAGAGAGAGAGAGAGATTACGAGCCACCACTTACCAAAATCTGTCCAGGCTTTTTCAAAATTGCATTCAATTAATAAATCTAATCAAAAGTGCCTAAGTTGCCACTAGCTAAAATACTGCTTTGTGGCCATTACCGTCCCAATGCTGGACATAGGCCTGCTCACTCAGAGAAGAGAGGGTTTTTAGAGCATAGTACCCAAGTATATGCGCTGAAATAGTTGCTCTGTCTATTGCTTCACTCTCGTAGTCCGATGTGACTGGAGACAGATCAGGCGCAGGGCAGACGGATTCCAACTTTCCAACTTGATGTTAATATTGAGAAGATCTTAAAAGAAACTCACGGGACTCGAATCCAAGACCTCATATCTATAGCCGAAGAAGCTAACCACTAGACCAAAAAGGCTGGGGTCAATATAAAATAAATTCTAGATATTAAAACTCCACTGGAAGCAATATATTTGGATATAAATTCCCGCATAAGTATTGTTTGTACTAAAAGCGCCAAGTGGAGACAGTTTGTATGTCAGTAGTGATCAATTCAATTGTTTTCACAACTTCAATCAGACTGGCGATAGTTGGCGAACATCCAACATCGATCCGATCGAATATTTATTTATTTAACTACTGCCTTGACTTGTATATTAAAACATGAGAATGAAGACTCCGTTCGTTAATTCAACCTTTCTATCTAATATACATCTGCCAAAAGATATCTTTTTTACGCAATACCCACTATAACCCAGCGGGATCGCCATCAACCATGAGTGGGGAGCCAGAGGTTCGTTGAGGCATTCCTCTCTGGCCCCCCGGTTGCAGCTCACAGATATTTTACAGGGGGAGGAGTTGTACGAATCTCCGCCTCCTGTTTCCTGCACACCTTCGTCGGGGCTGGAGTGCTTAGGCGGCATTCACCCTCTTCCTTTGCCGTGCCTCCTTAAGCGAGATGAGTCTCACAAAAGGAGGCAACCGCTCTCCAGGCCTGCTCGCTGGTAAGTATTGCTCCTATAATACTTGCCAGTGAGAGGTCAGTGCCGATACGGGACGTCAAAATGAGTCGCTGAGGTCCCCAGGCGGGACATTCTGCCGCAGTGTGGTGGGCTGTGTCTGACGAGACACCACACTCGTGACATCTTGCTGACGGTTCACAGCCAACAGTTTGGTACAGGTATTTGCCGAAGCAACCATGATTGGTAAGCACCGTTACCAACCTGTAGGTGAGCGATCCGTGCTCTCTATCCAGCCATTTGTCAAGATGAGGGCAGATCGCCCCTATTATGGCTTCGCCCGCTACTGGGGACCCGAGATCCTCCTTCCATTTTTGGGTCAAGGCTCTGTTAGCTCTGTTGGCTACTCTGCACTGGCAAGCAGCCTTGAGAACTTCCGCTCTGAGCTCCCATGGGGGATCACCTGCCATGCCAAAATATATCTTGAGTGCAATCCACACGATTTAAAAGTGAATACTTCAAAAATTTTGGCTTCAAGATAATAAGCTGAATGTAAAAATTATTAAGAGGATAATTGTAGGTTATTAGTATAATAGACACGAACCAGTAGAAACAGAACCACGATCTCAGATCAGATCTCAAAATGTATCTGTCTCTTTTTACTGTCGCTTTTTCGCTTCATCGACTTTCAAATTACAACGATGTTACAGAAGTTTTCACTTCAAAAGATAAGTCTCCATTTTCCTACATCACAACATCACTCGTGAAAGCCTGTACCAGCTTTGGTAATTCTATTTTTACTGTATTTGCTATAGTCAGGAGTCAAGAAAAGGCACTTATCAAAGAAAAGAGAATTGCGTCAAACATCAGGAATTTTAAGAAAACTTAGCAACTTTCTAATCTTCTTCATACTTTAGTGGAGTATCAAAGGATCGGTAGACGCAATCTACCCTGGCACTCCGGATGATTACCACTGGGAAACTTAGGAAGGAGGCAAGTCAAGAGCAACTCTACGCCACCTATCTCCTAATCTCCAGCGTTGGAGAAGAAGAGCATCCACGGCGTCCTTCCTCTGTCTCTCAAGTGGCTCCTTCAGCGAATTACCCTCGCAGAAGGAGATAAGTGTCTTCTATTTCCTTTCGCTGGTGAGCATTTCATTAAAATTAAATGAAAAATTAATGTCAATTAGTGATTAAAAATCTCTTTTAATTTTATGATTAAAACTCAAATGCTTAAAACGACATAAAAATAATTCTTCAAGTGAATAACTAAAAAGAAACCATCTTGAAACTCTGTATTAAATTCAAATCAAAATATTTAGGCTTAAAAATCACTTTTGAATCGTCAATAGTTTGTTTGTAAAAAATCTACCAGCGGTTTGGTAAGGTAATTCCGCTGAGAAGAAACCGGCAAGAAACTCAGCGGTTACTCCTTTAAATATAGTTTTATAGGTTACGATTGAAACATTTATGGACTACGAGCCCATGGTAGAAATTAACAAGTGAATTGAACCAACGTGAATAACGCTTAGAAAGCTGTTACTATATCATAAAATAACTTTGAGCGCTATGTCGTCATTTCTTAACGGTACAAATGAATACACGAGTAAATAATAATTTTAATTATCTTATAACCGTAGTACATTATATTTGTAATGAACGGCTATAAGGTACAACGTTATATTTAATAACATTATATAAAAAAGGGTTTTCTCATAAAAATATGATCCTTCATATAGAATGCCCAGACCGCTCAGAAATGACGACATAACTCTCAAAGTTTTTTTTTAATCTTTTGTTTTTAAGGGGCTTTTGTATTATTAATAATACATGCCAGCCCCATCGTAAACTTATAAACTAACACACAACAATTTAACAATAAAAAGAAATGTAATTACAAACAAAAAAGACTAACATTCTTTGAGAGAATCATTAACAAATTTATATAACTTAAAAGCCAAATAACTCAAAGGTTCACTTAAGATTGAATTAAAAACACCAATATTTCTAAAATTTAAATTTAGTTCATGCGTTAATGTTTCTCTCAAACTTTGATTCCGAACACATGCCTTTAGCAAGTGTTCAATATCTTCCGTTACTCCACAAACTGCACAGTTAGGGGAAGAACTCTTCCTCATAAGATATTTGAACTTACCCAAAAGCATGTATCCAGACCTTACTCTAAATGCTATTACTAACTTATTTCTATTGATTTAACTCTCAAAGTTATTTTATGATACAGTAACTGCCTTCTAATCGTTATTCACGTTGGTTTATTTCACTGGCTATTTTCTTCCGTGGGCTTATAGTCTATTAGTCTTTAAAAGAATACCTTGCATAAAATAATGTTTCATAAAATTATACAGAGTTTTATATATCTTTTTCTAATATATCAATTCGCGGCTGTTGTACATAAAATATATTAACACAATAAACTTGATATTTCGGCAAAAGTAATCAATGTCCAAACATTACAATCGGTGTTTATTACAACGCAATCGTGTGGGAAGTACTTAATGGCGGATGTTAACAGCTTTGCACATCGCTCGGTTATAAGTGTTTATTTTTTTGTATTTTATTGCCATAGCTATATATATATATATTGAAGTGAATACTTCATTAGACGCGTTGTGCCTATTTCCTACAATAACGGTCCTTATCATATCCTAGGACAATATTTTCAAAAAGAATCTCGTACTAGTTGACACGAACAAAACAGTGCGTGTTACAGTGATCACCTACGGATCGAAATCGTGGTCGCTGACTATGGGCGTCATTCGAAAGCTCAAAATCACACAGCACGCGATGGAGAGGGCTATGCTTGGAGTTTCTCTACGCGATCAAATCAGAAATGAGGAGATCCGCAGAAGAATCTAAGTCACCGACATTGCCCTAAGAATCACGAAGCTGAAGTGGCAATGGGCGGAGCACATAGTCAGACGAACCGATGGACGTAGGGGTTCGAAGGTGCTGGAATGGCAACCCCGCACCAGAAGGCGCAGTGTAGGCACACCCCCCACAAGGTGGACCGACGACATAAGGAGGATCGCCGGTAGACGCTGGAGGAAGGCGTTTCAAGAGCAGGCACAGTAGGCATCATTAGGTGAGACCTTTATCCAGCAGTGGACGTCTATCGGTTCAAGTGAATGAGTGAGTTGACATGATACGATAATTCAGTCTCAACTCAATCAGAAATATAAGCCATCTCTTTTTAAGTCATAATGTGTATTATCTATTTCGCATCTCGGTAACTGTAGTAACAAAATATGCGTACAGATAACACCAAACAATAGAAAAAATAAAAATAAATCTGTTACAAAGTAACCGTTACCAACAGTGTGTGTCGCCTCGAAGGTCGTTAAGTTTTTTCGGGGTATCTTGTAAACTGTGAGTATTTATTAGTGATTATTTGAATTTTTGATTATATAAATGATGTAAATAATTTTGAAAACATTTGAGGTAAATTTTAATTTTTAAGATATGAGCCTATAAATACAAGACGGACTTTTTATTCCTATCACAAAGTTTAATGCGACATGACGGTACACCAGAGTCTGAATTTAATTATCAAAATATATCATTGTATAGTTTAACTATTAGCAAACATAAAAATCATAACATTTGGTAGTCTATCATGGGCAATGGGGTACGTAAAAACTCCGTGTGAGGCGGGGCAGTTGACGGTTATTTCCGTTAAAAAGCGCGGGGAAATTATGGGGGCCAATAAAAATCGCGGGCGGAAAATCTAAGGGATTCTTTGTTTCTCTCCCCTTCTTTTCCGGTTGTAATCGAGAAATATCGATCCTAGGAAAAAATTAATAAGAACCAAAAGTATAGGAAATATAATTCCGAACAACTTTAGTCCTTATAATTTTTCAAGTAAAGTGGAAAATAAACGAGTTATTGTATAAACAAATATACCCATTAAATCCAAGATGTCAGACGACACGACAGTGTGTGGATGCCGAGAAAAAAAGTTAAGCTTCCCAAACCGTTCCCAAAAAAATAATTGATACTGACAATTATGATGTTAATTGGCTTCTTCTACTGGGATATATTGAATGAGATTGAGCCGTCACGCTGGACTATGTGAAAGTTGTTCGAGTTGATCTGGCAGTGCGATAATTTATTTCATTACTTTATATAATATAATGTATTATATTATATTAAGTAATGAATTACATTCGTTACAAAATTTTTATTATTGAAATTGTAAAAGACATTACCTTATGAATATATGTATTTATGTAAGATACCGCAATCAGTTTTGGATTTATTTCTACATAATTTTAATAATGACAAAAACATCCTTTTACAGAAGGCACACAGAAGCAAAATATAACACATTCATCGTTTTCTTGCCCTTATCCCACTAGGTGGGGTCGGCATAACATGTTTCCTTTCGCCACTTCACTCTATCCGCTGTCATTTCTACATTCACGCCCCTTACACACATATCCTCTTTCATACAGTTCATCCACACTTTTTTGGTCGCCCTCTCCCAGCCGCTTACCATCATATTTAGGACCCTTTTGCATACATGGCTATCCTCCCTTCTCATGACATGCCTATACCAGGATAGCCTTCCACTCTTTAACTTCTCAGTCACTGGTACTTTCACTCTTCCTATAATATCATTCCTAATCTTATCTAATTTTGTCACACCACACATCCATCTCAACATTCGCATCTTCGCTGTATGCAATTTCCTTTCATTCTCCCCTTCGGTGGCCCAGCACTCTGATCCATACAAGATGACAGGTTTTACGATCGTCTTATAAATTTTCCCCTTTGGTTTAAGGGGCGTTCTGGCATCGCAAATTGTCTCCGAGACCTGCCTCCAGTTCATCCAACCATTTACATACAAAACTATCTTTAAAAGAGTAACCGCTGAGTTTCTTGCCGGTTTCTTTACAGCGGAATCAGCTTTACAAACCGATGGTATATTTGTTACCAATTGACAGACTACTGACGATTCAAAAGTGCTTTTTGAGCCTATTTGAATAAATAGTATTTTGATTTTGATTAAAAAATAGTAGGAATACATAAAGTTACTTCGAACTATTTAGAAATAAATTCGTATTCTAATAAAATCTACGTAGCACATTATCTTTTATGTTCATGAATATTGAGTGGAATCATATATATTGTTTTAATGTAGACCAAAGGCACAATAAATTGTTAGATATAAAAGAATTTCCCACAATATATTTGAGACAATAAATTCGTTTGAGTTAATGTAATGTCGCACGTTAATATCATGTTTGAATTTTAAACTTTTGAAGATATTTTTGATTACTCATTACTTTTTATTAACGTAAAATACAGTATGAGAAGAGGCCACACATTCTGATGTCATCTTTACTGTTTCTCTATTTTTTTTTCTATTCAATATCAATACGAATAAAATGGTACACTGCAAACAATATGATATTGCCATCGCTATATTTTAACGTTGTCTTCTTTAGATTGACATTTTTAAATTCGTTATATTTTTTGAAAGGAATCTCCGATTGTAATATTTTAAAAAGTATTTTACTGATTGTCTTTAATAATATATTTAACAGGATAAGATAAAAATGGAGGTATGAATAATATGATTTGATTATTGTCGGCACTATTGTTAACTTTTAAAATGTAAAAAAGTAGTTTTAGTGGTATAAATACAATAGTTGGACATACAATATTGCAGACTTTCTTGTAGATATTAATACGTTCTATAATAATGTAGAACATTCTTTTGTTCTATCATCAATAGTTTTCGCAGCGCACGCGATGACAGATTTTTTGTGACAAATTTAGCTCACCTTGGATTACACTAATGCATTTTTATGGGGATCCCTTTTTTTTTTGAAAAGTAATATAGCCTATGTCGTTATATGAAAATGCAGCTTTGTAATGGAGAAACAAATTTTTAAATCAGTCCAGTAGTTTTTGTGTGAAAACATTACAAACATATATATATAAAAACACAAATATTTCCTCTTTATAACATTAGTTTAGAAGTAAAAACAACAATTGTTTGTAACTATTTCCGTTATAGATTTAAAAACCATCCAACCAATGTGCCACAAATTGAGTAAATTAAAAAGGCAATAATACAAAGATGGGTTTAGACTACTCAATTCACAACACAATCATTAAAAGTTAACAAATGTTAAGCTTTCTAAAATAGAACGTCAATAAGTAAGGATTTCCCTATATTTTCACGGGATCGGGAACTATGCGGGTTACACCGCAGGGATTAGCTAATAAGAACAGTATTTGGATGCCAATAACTATCATAAATTGTTTTAAACTTAAATTTTCGTGGTTTATTAACATATTGACTATTTGAACGGGTACATACCACGATGGCGTTTTTTAATTTTGCCGATATTTCGACCCAGTTGCATGGATCGTGGTCACGACGTTACTGCTGTGGTCGGTTGTGTCAAGCTGTCAAGGGCAGAATCTGTCTACCCTACGTCTGATCCTTTTATTTTTCACGGCACCCACATCCATTTTTCGGCATACTATGCTCACAACGTCACGTTTTAATTTTGAAAAAAAAAAAATTGCGTCGTTTGTTCATTTTGGCATAGCTTCACCACTGGATCGGCAAAATTAAAAAACGCCATCGTGGTATGTACCCGTTCAAATAGTCAATAAACTATCATAAAACCTGATAATAGAGGCATTATTTAAATATAACTCTATATAAATTAATTTACTATAGCTTTGTCCATTATATGCTTGGAAACAACTTAGCTTAAGGTAATAGAGGTAAGTAGCAGCCCATTAGAGTCCCACCGCTGGGCAAATGTCCCTTCTCTCATAGGAGATAGGATTTTTAGAGCATAGACTCACCGCGCTGCTCCACTGCAGTTTATAAGGCATACTACAGAAGTGTATGAGCTAACACAAGTGCACTCTCTATTCCTTTACTCAGAGAGAAAGATCAAGAGGAAACACTTATTAAAAACTGTCCAGACAAACAGAAAAGAAAACATTTGATTTATTTTCAACTTATATATAAAATATCTGGACAATATATACACTATAAGGTAATTTGTAAAATGCTGTTTATTTGCAATTATAAATAGCCTATTTAGTTTTATTGATATGTATAGAATAAAAGCTATTTTAGTGTACTAAGAAATACCCAGAATGCTTTGCAATGCCATGATATATAAACAACTCACGTCTCGTTTTATATTGAATCTATTGCATCAGGAAGTTTAAGAAAAGGGTCAACAACAATTGTGCATTATTTTATTACAATCAGATATAAAACGGTTTTGTAGTTACGAAACATTTTAGATAAACAGAAATTTTATATTCAAATCAAATAAAAAATTAGTTACATAAGCTTTCACAACACTTTTGAATTTTGACATATTATATTATATTTACCATTGTTTACGATGATAATAGTGAATCAAAATCCAAATTTACTGTGGTTTTATAGCAACTTGTTCTGAGAATAATCCACAGCAAACTCAATAGGGTATCCCCTTTTTATTCAAGTAAGCTTTTGCAATGTTTTTGAGCTGTCAAATCTAATCATTATTGGTAAATGATAATTTTAAGGAATGATTTTAATTACAAAGGTTTCTTCGCGATATTACCTTTTTACATTAAAAAAAGACATCTTTCCTCGGAAAAAAAAATTAAAGTCAAACTCACCTTCTTTGTCATAAAGTCTGAAAGCTTCTTTAAGCTCTTTCTGCAAGGCTTCGTCATCTTCATCTAAGAAATGCACTGCGACACGTACAAATGAGTCAAAGTTTAGCTTCCCCGAGCCTGTAAGCGTTTAAATATATAATATAAAAACTGTGAATGTCTGTCTGTCTCAACAAGATCAAACTGCAAAACTCAATCCAATAATATTTCGTATCTTGTACGTATGGGACCCAGGTGACCAACATCTAGCGGAGCTTTAAAAAATATATACATAGCTAAAAAAGGGGTAAAGTTTTCCAAATAAATTACATCCACGTTGCAAGAGGGTTTTATATTCACTGGTTTATAGAGAGTGGAATATCGAGTAGCCATCTATTTTAAAAGTATCGATTAATTCAAGTACCATTAGCATATTCAATAGTGCGGTTGTTTTGATTCAGAAGTCGATCTTCGAAAATCCGTTGAATTTTTAAAGCTAGAGTGTGCAACTTTAAAAATACATACATACATAGCATCACGCCTCATTCCCATAGGGGTAGGCAGAGACAACATCCTTCCACTTGCCACGATCCTTGCATATCTCCTTCGCTTCTTTCATTCTCATTAAACCTTTCATACAAGTTCGTCGGTTTAGAGTACTCTTGACCTGGCCGTTATTTAAAATGTCCTGGATTTGGTCCAGGAACGTTCGCCTTGGTCTTCCCCTTCCAACTTTCGCATTCACTCTTGACTCATAAATCCTTTTTGTCAGTCTCCTTTCATTCATTCTCTCTACATGCCCAAACCATCTAAGCATACCTTTCTCAATTTTAGTCACTACGTCTTCTTTTATACCACAACGTTCTCTTATCACACTATTTCTTACTCTGTCACTCAGTTTTAATCCACTCATGCTTCTCAACGCTCTCATCTCTACCGCATTTATTTTACTTTTGTGATTCTTCTGCCATACCCAACTTTCACTACCATACATAAGCGTTGGCACCAACACTCCAGCATGCACTGCCAGTCTAGCCCTTTGAGACACCATCTGGCTATTCATAAAGGCGTACAGAGCACCATTTACCATATTCCCTGCATTCACTCTCCTTTCAATATCACTTTCACATGTTCCATCTTTTGTAAATTTAGATCCCAAATATACAAATTCTTTCACCTCTTCCACTTGTTCCCCATCTATCAAAATATTGCCATTCATCATAGATTCATCTCTTTCAAAGAGCATAACTTTCTTTTTGTTTACATTCACTTTCATTCCCTTCCCTTTCAAAGCTTTATTCATAATATTTAGCATCTCCTGTAGCTCATTAGCGGATGACGCAAGTATTACTTGATCATCAGATTTAAAAAAATAAGAGATTTTCTAAATATTGTCATTGAAAATGCCATTTTAAAGGTAACATTGTTTTCTTTAATTAAGGTCAGCATTAGGACGATGTGTATCTGATATATTAGCTCTGAACATAGAGCTTTTATTAAGTAAGCCTAGTCTTTGAGATCAGACAACATTCTTACACGTAAGGTAACAGGTAACAGTAAAGTAATTGGGTTTGTTTTTAGTATTAACTCTAAAGTTCTTAGAAAATTGAATATAATTTCACTTTTTTTACTGTGTAATACAAATTCGAACTGAATTAAATACTAAGATTTTAAAAGCTGAGGATATTTAAGAGAAAGCTTTCCAAATCAAAAGAAAGATTCACCAAGACCATGGTGATAATAAAAAACATCTTATACAACCATATGTCATAAAGTACATTTTAATTTTGATAGTTTATTGTAGGTTCTATTTACTTCACGCCCTATAGTATAGGTATTCCAATAACTTTAGATTTGAAGTCGTCTTTTGATATCATCATTGATCTTCCATTCTAGCACAGTAAGAGGGAGTCATGCAATGGCGTAACTATACCATCTAGGGCCTGTGGCAAATTCTTTTGATGAGGCCCTACCACAAAAAGCAGTGAAATAAAAATAAAAAGTTGATTCCATTAAGGTATTTATAAAGAAAAAGCTTTTTCGAGCTTTCTGTTCCATAAAAGTGTCTATTACATAATCAAAAATTAAAGATCAGGCCAATTTTTAAATAGGCAAATTTCCCAACTCGCATAACCTGCCTTGTCCCATGTGCTTCGAGTACCCGTGGCATTTTGCCAACCCTGCCACCCTGTAGTTACGCCACTGGTGTCATGTCCTTTATATTCACAAATGTTACGCTTTATTGAATGTGTGTGGAGAGTGGTTGCTTTTTTTGCCGTCGTCTGGCTAATAGAGGCAAAGGGTGTGGCTGATGCCCTCCTCTCCGCTGGAAGAGGCTGGGTGGCAAAAGGCGCACGTATGAGCTCCTCTTTCCATCTCTGTAAACCGTAGTTCCTCATAGTTATCATTATCCGGATCACTAGAGTGAAATGAAAAATGGGACCCTCTAGTGATCCTATTCAAATATGTAGGATCTGCTGGGTTTCAGTGGGTATTTTAGCACCTTACCAAGTCCCACACTACCCACTGAAAAAAATCCGTCTTCCAGCGAGGTGTGTAGAGGTATTTACCAGCGACGAGAAAAAAAGTGCTGTTAAGTTTTGTTAAAAATACGTATGGTTTGATTAGATTTCTCTTCTGCCTAAAACTAGACCATGGGACTGTTATAAATGAGTACATCTGATTAGAGTATACAACCGTATAGGCATAATTCCCCAAATGCGGGTAACATTCTCGGTGTGAAACCTCTTAGTCCCAAATGCCTAAAAATATATCAGCAACATCAAAGCGGGACAAAGTAATAGCATATTTGACGGCTTGTGACGTTTTAGTGGCACTCGAATAGTGTCTTGAGGTGTTGAAATAGCGATTTATGGGACTTTTATATTTGCTTTATTTTGATGGTTTGTGTTCAGAGTTTACGACTTCTGCAGTTAGAACGCTATCATATCTTCGATGTTTTTAATTTTTACTAAGTTATTGTGCAGCTATTATAAATATTAAATAACTGTACTACCTTTTTTAATAATGACATCTTTTTTATCATAACTAGGTTGATAAATGGGGTGATATTATCATGAATATTACAAAAACATCAAGCGTATAAAATCCAAGTTGACCTTTTATATACATAGGAGCCATTGATATTATAAAACAATGTCCTTGACGAGTTTGTCATTTCCTGTATGCGCTTAACTCAAAAACTACTAAACGGATTTTTATTTAGTTTCCACCAGCAGATAGAATAATTTATGAGGAAGATTTGGACATATATTTTATCAAGGTTTTGTATAAATTGGTTGAAATATAACGATAATGGTTGGAGGTGTCGGAAAAAACAAGCCACCTGGGAGCTTTTATCGCAAAGCTGCCTAATCCCCCTAGAGACATAAACCACGTGGTGTTATATTATACTTTCGCAATACTTAAAGGGGTAATTAAGATTGTTTTTAAGTTTATAATATCTATATAATAAAATACATCAAGTATTATAGTTATTATATTACTATTCAATCTAATCTATATATTCGACACGTCGCTTTTATATGTCGTTCGACAAATTAAACGTTACAGATAGAATGTTAAGAATAATTTAATTGGTGCAGCAAAGATTAAAAGTTAAGAAATAAAATTGTTAGTTTGTCTTGGCTATTGCAGAGGACGACGGTAGTAGCATATTTCTGCATTCTGGATACCAAGAAACGAAATACAGTGACTTAGTAAGTGGGAAATGTTAATCTGTTCACCCATTTGTAAATTTTCTTGCAAATATTAAAGCAAAATGGATAAATACGTGCATAAGGAAAGAAGTAATCATGGTTTTGAGTTGTTTGATTGGATAGGTCCAAATTAAATGCTTCGGCTTTGAGCAATCACAAATTGCAAGTTAGCTCTATTGCTATGTTAGTAATTCCATATACAATATTTTAAAGAGGTTAGGTATTTGTTAGAAGACACTAATATTAAAAACTGCCTCATTGGTCTAGTGGTTAGCATTTTCGACTACAGACATGAGGTCCTGGGTTCGAGTCCCAGGACGGGCCAATTCGAAATCGATATTGAGTTTTCTATTAAGATTTTCTCAATATTTGCCCGAAGTTGGGAAGTTGGCGGTGTGATCCATCCCCGTGTCTCGGAGAGTACGTTAAGCCGTTGGTCCTGCGCCTGATCTCTCTCCGGTCGTGTCGGGGATTTCCGTCACACCGGACTATGAGAGTGAAGAAATAGAGAGTGCACTTGTGTGCAGCGTGGTGGGTCTATGCTCTAAAAACCCTCTCTTATATGAGGGAGGAGGCCTGTGCCCAGCAGTGGGACGTTAATGGGCTGCTACTTACTTACTTACTAATATTAAGTAAATAAAAATTAAATTAATATCTAGGCTTCCTCGGCACTCCCTATTTAGTTCTGTCATATTTATCTCATTAGCTATTTCAGCACCAAATTATGTGGTTATTGGTTTGACACCTATATTCCTCAAATACCAAATTGATATTAGGTTTTCTTTTAAGAAATTCTCAGTGCATGATATGGTTTTGTAGGTATGACGGCACTAGACCTTTGGGTTTTGCTTTTTTTATATTACCAATAGATAGATCCATTCGGACGAGCTTAGTGCATAGATTTCCTAGCTGGCGACCCTCCCTCCCTTGGGAGCTTGCAGGAAGTTCTTGCGGCCGCCTATCAATGCAGAGTAGCTATAAGGGTCTCCAGACGCGCTGACTCTTACAATGACCAGGTCGGAGCGATCAGGGCACTCGCTGTCAGAGCTCAGATCTAAAATGGAGGCAAGATCTTGGGTCTCCAACGGGTATAGTCACGGTGGAAACAATCCGACGTAACCAGGAGGTACGAATCTCTTGCCTACCGTTTGGTGAAGGTGCTGATCGGCCATGATTGTTTCGACAATGTCCTTGTCCGTGAGTAAACGCCCGCTTGTCATACTTTAGCGGAGTGCCCAGAGTGGGCACCCTAGCGGTATATCTTGTTATCGCTGGTTAAAGGATAACTTTCACTGGATAAAATAATTGGGGTAATGCTCGCCAGTGAATTTGGATGGAGGGCGGTTGTCTTCTTTTGCGAGACCGTCATCTTGCTGAAGGAGGTAAATGAGAGGATAAGGAAGCAAGCGGCTGAAGCCCTCCCTCGTCATCGGAGGAGGCTGGGTGGCTGAAGTCGCATATACGCGCATCATGTTTCACCCTATTATGTGGTAGGTAGGTAGGTAGTCGCTGTCACCTGGGTAGAGTAGAATGCGGTTAGGGAACTGCTAGTGATCTTACTCTAAGATGAGGACGGATCCGCTGGGCTTTAGTGGTTATTTTGTTATCTGTAAGTGCCACTCTCTCGATTGGAGAAATTCTTTCATCGGGGCACGTAAAGGATAAAAACGAATGGATACGAGGATAGTTAAGAATTGTGGATTCGAATCCAGGGCAAGTACTACAAAATTGTACGTGCATAATTGGTGTTTAAAACTCAACATTCTGTTTTCCAATTTAGGAAAACATTGTGTGGAAATTTGCATATCCCAGATTCCTGGAGCTAAGTGGGAAATGCAAATTGCTAACTCGTAGTTGTAGAGCGTGGTGGGTCTATGCTCTAATAACACACGCTCTATTCTGGATATTTGATAGGCTACATAATACTGTCAGTAAACTCGTATCTCGGAGATATAACTATTAATTCTACGCTGACGAAGCCACGTAAACTAATTAGTGTTCCTGTAATGAATATTAATTATACACGTACGTACCATCTACATCCTCGTTATCTAGTATTTGATCCAGTTCATTGTCATCGTAGCTGTGAACCATTGTATTGAGTATAGTCCGGACCTTTTCCTTCTCGATGCGTCCTTGTTTGCTCGAGTCGAACATACTGAATGCCCTCCGAAGCACTGTAGGACAAAAAGGCAAATAAAGTCTCACTAAATTTATAGAACATATGGCACAATTTCAGTTATATTTTAAGGGATGTCATTTTGAGAGTACTTTAGTTTATACCACATATCGAAGACTCATACCACAGTGGTCATCTGTGATCTATCGAAGATATTTGATAGCGTACAATAAAGAACTCTTACGGAAGTTAAGCCGTCATAGTCCACTCATTATAAGCTCATCTCAGACTTTGAGATACCCAGCTGTAAGTCTGTAAATACTTGTATATTGACACTCTAAAAGTTGTCTCAAAACCTACATATTGAGAAGTGTACGCAACTATTAAATTTCAAGGTCATAGTTCACAAAAATCTGTTTCTTCCCTTTTTTTATAAATATCTGATTTACTATGGGTTTTTTGCTAGTTGTACTTATTATCAATATTGTAGAATACGAAATTCTCTACAAATTTTGTTTAAAAAAAATTTTATACGATGAACCCCTTTCGAGATAGAGGGCGGACAGTCACAGCATCACTTCAGGTCAATCGGTGCTTCCGGTCGAAAACGCACCATATATAGTTGATAAACTATCGATAAATAAATTTTATTAACTATTATATTATACTTTATCATTTTTTTCCTTATATATCCAATTTGTATTCATATATATTCCGAGATTCTTACCTAATTTAAGCTTAAATGACTGGACTATCATGGTGTTACAGTTGTTAAATAAAAATTCATATCACAAGGTTCTCTTCTAGGTCCTCATTTATTAATAATCTATATGATTAATCTGTCTTGTTAATTAAAGATATCGTGCTTTTAAACGATGATATATCAGATATTGACAATCTAAAAGCTGTCTCAAAATCTACATATCAAAAAAAGTACGCAACTACTAAATTACAAGGACATACTTCACAAAAATCGGTTTTTTGCGCTTTTTTTTAAATAACTCATTTCCTGTGGGTTTTTTGCTAGTTGTATTTATTATCAATATTGTATAATACAAAATTCTCTACAAATTTTGTTTAAAAAAAAATTTTAAACGATGAACCCCTTTCGAGATAGAGGGCGGACAGTCACAGCATCACTTCAGGTCAATCGGTGCTTCCGGTCGAAAACGTACCATATATAGTTGATAAACTATCGATAAATCAATTTTATTAACTATTATATTATACTTTATCATTTTTTTCCTAATATATCCAATTTTTATTAATATATATACGAGATTCTTACCTAATTTAAGCTTAAATGACGTCCAGTCATTTAAGCTTAAATTAGGTAACATCATGTCCAGTCCAGTCATTTAAGCTTAAATTAGGTATCATGGTGTTACAGTTGTTAACTAAAAAATCATATCACAAAGTTCTCTTCTAGGTCCTCATTTATTAATAATCTATATGATTAATCTGTCTTGTTAATTAAAGATGCCGTGGTATTAGACGATGATTCAACAGTAATTTTTAACATAAATAAAAACAACAAATAGTTGACGATGTAAATGTAGCATTATGTCACGTACCAAAAGAACTATGAGATGTTTCCAATAGTCATAAGAAAACCACGAAGAAAAATTCCAAGGGAATTAATCCTGAAGTATTGAAGTTATTTGTTTCTAGAGATTTAACACGGTCTTTAATTTTAATATACGATGTAAAGATTAAGATATTTCACTCGAGACCAATTCCATTTATTAAATTGATAGAACCTTTTTCGTCGTGTATTCAAGATTTATGTTTTAGTAATTGTATATAAAGTATGTCTAAATAAAATAATATTTATCATTTAACATTTATATCTTACCTTCAAAAATGTTGCGGATAAGAAAATAATTTTTAATTAATATTTTTTTTATAGTTTAATGCTCTCGATTGTATATTTAATAGTGACTGAGGCTTAATAGTTTTTATTTCTTTACATTTTACTGTACTCAAGAAGTACAGAATTTAATACTTGTGCCATTATGAGAGAGAGAGAAAACAATTTATTGCACACAAGATAAAAATAAAAAGATAATACGAGTATAGCGTGCAAAGGCGGTCTTATTGCTACAAGCAATCTCTTCCAGACATCCTTATTATGTAAAGAAGTAGACTAAAATTAATAATAGGGCAGAACAGTGCCAGAAACTAAAATAAATATATAAAAATATTTTTTGTGTATATAAGATATTACATATAATATACATATTATATACATATCGGAAAATAAGAGAGAACGGAAAAGCATAAAGCACAGGGGCGTATGGTTCTCCGCCGACAACGTTATTAATTGAATCCATTATTTAATTTCTTATTCTGTGGGCGTTCGTGGGTAATGTTGGTGCAATCAAACACTTTATTAATTAATTAACTCGAGTTATAATGTTCAATCATTTAATGTTCCCGATATCAATTTACACAAACTTACTAAGAATAATAGCTAAGAACGTGACAGTTTCAATAGTCGACCACTCTGGCCGACCGCCGCTCGAGAACTGCCGAGAGACGGGCCGGACCGCCACTTATTGACTCTGCCCCCACGCCGATACAAAGATGGCGCCAGCGTTCCACAGACTATTACACACGGACCAGCGATCCACAGACTCTTGCACTCCGACATACATAAATACCGATAGTTAGCATACATACATACATAGCATCACGCCTCATTCCCATAGAGGTAGGCAGAGACAACGTCCTTCCACTTGCCACGATCCTTGCATATCTCCTTCGCTTCCTTCATTCTCATTTAGAGTACTCTTGACCTGGCCCTTATTTAAAATGTACTAGTCTTCGTCTACCACCTTTCCCATTCACTCTCGACTCATACATCCTTTTTGCCACTCTCCTTTCATTCATTCTCTCTACATGCCCAAAACATCTAAGCATACCTTTCTCAATTTTAGTCACTACATCTTCTTTTAAACCACAGCACATATATCAGTTAAACCTTTATTAAATTATGGAACGAGTTATCTCTACGCTCAAGAGAGGCTAAATCATTGGATTTGTTCAAGAAAAAGGTAAAGAATTGTTATCTTTCTTTATGTTCCTAATGACGACATTTATTTGATCTGTTTGTTCTAATATTTTATGTATCATGTATATAAACTGCCTCATTGGTCTAGTGATTAGCATGTTCGCTTAGAGATATGAGGTCCTGGGTTCGAGTCCCGGGTCGGGCCAATTCAAAAATCTATATTGAGTTTTCTATTAGGATTTTCTCAATATTTACCCGAAGTTGGGAAGTTGGCGGTGTGATCCACCCCCGTGCCTCGGAGAGCACGTTAAGCCGTCGGTCCTGCGCCTAATCTCTCTCCGGTTGTGTCGGATTCCCGTTACATCGGACTATGAGAGTGAAGGAATAGAGAGTGCACTTGTGTACTATGCCTGCCAATCCGCAGTGGAGCAGCGTGGTGGGTCTATGCTCTAAAAACCCTCGCTCCTCGGAGTGAGGAGGCCTGTGCCCAGCAGTGGGACGTTAATGGGCTGCTACTTACTTACTTACTTTACCAAGGGTACACGTGGAGGAAATACGTCTGTAAAATAAAGTAAGTAAGTAAGTAGCAGCCCATTAACGTCCCACTGCTGGGCACAGGCCTCCTCACTCCGAGGAGCGAGGGTTTTTAGAGCATAGACCCACCACGCTGCTCCACTGCGGATTGGCAGGCATAGTACACAAGTGCACTCTCTATTCCTTCACTCTCATAGTCCGATGTGACGGGAATCCGACACGACCGGAGAGAGATCAGGCGCAGGACCGACGGCTTAACGTGCTCTCCGAGGCACGGGGGTGGATCACACCGCCAACTTCCCAACTTCGGGCAAATATTGAGAAAATCTTAATAGAAAACTCAATATCGATTCCGAACTGGCCCGACCCGGGACTCGAACCCAGGACCTCATATCTGTAGTCGAACATGCTAACCACTAGACCAATGAGGCAGTCAAATTTGTTTTATGGTTTTGATCAATACATGGAATCATTCTTTAAGAAGGTGTAAGGTTTTGACTCTCCGGCTGTGTTTTTTATTTACTCCTGAAATTTGTCCGTGCCTTTTAACGAAAAAAAAATCGTCGCCTGCCCCTTCAGGCACCGACGATATTGCCTCATGGGGCTGAAATATTCTTGAAATACTACCAATTATTATGTTTGCTAAAGGGTAAACTATACAATGTTAGCAGTTTTTTCTTAAATTAATACTCTGGTGTAGCGTCATATTGCGCTAAACTTTGACATAGTGAAAAAAGTCAATCTTGTATATAGAGGCTCATATCCTAAAAATTAAAACTTACCTCAAGGGTTTTCATTGTTATTCACATCACTTATATAGTCAAAAATACAAATAATCATTAATAAACACTCACAGTTTATAAAATGCACGCACCGTTTGTAACGGTCACTTTGTAACTGATTTAGTTTTTGTTTTTTCTACTGTCTGGTGTTAACTCCACGCATATTTTGTTACGACAGTTACCGTGAAGCGAAATAGACTTAAAAAGAACATTATGACTTAAAAAGAAAGAGATGCTTATGTTTCCGATTAACGAATTATAAATAAATTGTCAAGATTTTGTTGCTTTCATCGAAAACGTTACCTTATCTCTTAGAGGTATAATAAAACAATTCTTTGTGGGGTATTTCAAATGAATACATCTACGATAAAGTCTATAACGATATATACGTATCCTTTATTAACCAATTTTTCTTCAAGATAATACGATAACTGGAAAGATCGGTTATATGAATGGATATGGAAACTCTTTTTTTACTTAAATACGTTAATCTATTTCATTATATAATTTAGAAGAATCTTAAAATAATTGACACGAAGAAAGCATGAAAGCATTACTATATACCTCTATTATATTTTCATTTTTTATTTATTTATTTATAAACTTTATTGCACAGAGTGCAAACGGCGGGCTTAAAGCTACAAAGCTTTAACTACCAGCCAACCCTTCTCGTGTTAGAAAAGTCGTTGGTAGATGTGCATTACAGTGTTAAAGAACGAATACAGAGATAGACAGAAATAAAGAAAAATAAGATTAAAAAAACAGTAAAAAATGAACAAAAATTGATAATAATTAAAGCTAGGTGTAAATTATGACATAAACAGCAGTGATAGCAACACCATAATTGATAAAACAAAAAAAACATAAGCGTAGTTATAGTTGAAGTCATTCATTTTTTTTTGTCTACTTAGTTGAACACATTTTGGGCAAATTGGTTGGATCGTTTGAGAGTTTAGAGAGTCTGATCTAGAAAAACACGACTTTTAATGAGAATGGTTGTAAGTCAGTTCCTTTGATAAAATCTTTAAAATTTGATGCCTAAATTACGTCAGGCGTTAGACATTCTTCATGATATACAGACCTAAATATCAGAGTAACTTCAAACTGCTTTCCTGAACAGCTGTAGAAATATTGTATGCATTTTACTTGCTCTTGCTGTATAATAAAGGTCTATTTTATCATTACTAGCCAACTTTACTTTATTTTTATGAAAAGTCCCGTGGCTGGAGTTANAATTTTTTTTTTGCCTACTTAGTTGAATACATTTTGGGCAAATTGTTTGGATCGTTTGGGAGTTTATAACGAGCATACCTTTGGTTTTTTTATGAGAGTCTGATCTAGAAAAACACAACGCTTAAGGAGAAAGGTTGTAAGTCAGTTCCTTTGATAAAATCTTTAAAATTTGATGCCTAAATTAAGTCAGGCGTTAGACATTCCTCATGTTATATAGACCTAAATATCAGAGTAACTTTAAACTGCTTTTCTGAACAGCTGTAGAAATATTGTATGCATTTTACTTGCTCTTGCTGTATAATAAAGGTCTATTTTATCATTACTAGCCAACTTTACTTTATTTTTATGAAAAGTCCCGTGGCTGGAGTTATTTATTAAATGAACGAGTTGCAATCCAGACCGCGTAGTTGCGGTTTATATCACAGTTCTACAGTACAAAGAGACGTACCCTCCATTTATTCAGTGACATACACAACCAGAGTTAATCTTGGAGGGTAAATAAAATGCCAACTCCAGCGCTATAGAAATTCTTTTACGGTTTGCGACCTTTTATATAGACTAGAATTTACTGACGACTTCGTCAGCGGACAATATCTGTTTTCTACGCCAATATGTTAATATAAACGTACCCTCGTATTATCCGTTACTCAAAAATATTATTTATAAATATAAAAAACCGGAAAAAATAAAACGATCATAAAAAATATCTAAATTTTTAACGATTTTTCAAATGGCTCTATCTTTTATGAAAATAGTCTGATCTGAATAAAATAAAAAGCGATATGACGCTTGCAGTTTCTAACTTTCATTCTATAGAATTATATTGTTTTCCCCACATTTTATTCTAATATGGATTAGATGGGTTGTCTTTTTAGCTTCAATTTAGTTTTTTTTTATCACGATACTGACATTATTCACTGGGCAATCGCACTTGGAATGAAAATGGATAATTTTTTGTTTGTTAACCGATATTTCAGAAACCAATAGCCGCACAGAAAACCGGTGGTCGGCTTCACAAACTTGAATGAACTCTTTACAATGTTTATGTATGTAACTTAATGGTTAGACTCAAGATTCGATCTCATCTTTCCTTAATAATAACTTGTGTATCAAAAGTTAAGCCATAAAACTAATGCCCGATTTCACCAGGAGTCTCTTAAGAATTACAAAATTGAGAAAACCCTTAGCTATAGAAACAATACCCTTAACTGGTCCCTAAATGTATTTAGGGGACACGACAATTATTTTTTTCTTACTGCAGGTCTATGGTTTTTTTTTTTATAAACACAACTTACGAATATACAACTTCAATACAAATAATATTCAACTTCAACATAAAAAATCATTCATTATAGAAGCACTTTCTAAAAAAAGGTCTAATTTATTTTTAAATTAACATATATAATAAAAAATACTTACTCGTAATTTGTTCGTCATCTATTTGTGTAGTCTGCAACGGCAAGAAATTTATAATTATCAATTACTATAATTACAAACTTTTTAAAAATTAATTAAATAGAACATGAATAAATGCATTATACAAAATTATATTAAATTCATGGCCGTTAATGAAATCAGATTTATTTTTAATTTGTAAAGATAATTTCTTTGCTTCTTAGAATTTCAAATATATACTTAGAAAAGTACAAATAAATAAAAATTAAAATAATGGATATTTCTTAAATGACTTCAATTCGAGTACCACATTGAACACTGTGAATTGCATCTTAAAATATGAAATAATTGGAATTACTTATTTATATTTAAAAAATAAAAGTATAAAATTGTCAAATAAAACTGACAGTTATTTTTTGTAATAAAAATTCGAACACGGAACACTGCGATTTGCAACTTAAAATATTCAAGAATTAAATTATTTATTTATATTTAAAAAATAAAAGTATCACGTTTTTTAACAAAACTGACAGTTATTTTTTAAAATAAAAATTCGAACACGGAACACTGCGATTTGCAACTTAAAATGTTAAAAGAATTAGAATGACTTATTTATATTTAAAAATTAAAAATATCAAGTTGTTGAATACAACTGGCAGTTATTTTTTAAAATAAAAATTCGTACATAGACCACTGCGATTTGCAACATAAAATATTCATGAGTTATATTTTAAAAAAATAAAAGTATTACATTGTCGAATCGAACTGACTGTTTTTTTTTTAAATAAAAATTCGGACTCGGAACACAACAAAGCGAAATTTAATAGAAATAGTATTAAAAAAATATTAAAAAAAAACACTTTTTATGTGTTATATTATCACGATCTTATATTATAATTATTATTTATTGAAACTATTTTTTTATTAGAAAAACGCACCATTATTTTTTTATTAGTGTTACCCGCCTCCTCAGATAGAGCCTAGATTGTCAAAGCGCGCGCCAGAACCAACTGGCTATTTTGTTCCACGTTCGAAATTTAAACCAATCTGGAACGTTTAGTAATGGACACTATAAACGCTTAGTAATAAACGATCTTACATACACATCGTGTGTTTGAAACGACGTCAAAACATTAAAGTTCCCATTTTATTTACAAACAAATTAATTATATAAATATATCTAATCTACACTATAACATTATAAAGAGGAAAGATTTGTATCATTGTATGTAACGAATAAACTCAAAAAGTACTGGACTGATTTTAATAATTCTTTTTTCATTAGAAAGCTACATTGTCACTGAGTAACAGAGGCTATATTTAGTACTAGATTACTATGGAAATCTTTAGAAATTCCTATTAAAACCAACCGAAGGTGTAAAAAAATTAGCCATAAAATGTCTTTCTTCGCATACACTGTGAAGAGTATTAATGATAGGACAAAAAAATATTTGACAATATTATAGTATAAATCAATATCCACAAAAAACTTCGCGAGACCATATGTCTAACTATTGTAGTAACGTCACTATAACTATTTTTTTACATTTAACAAATTGATAGAAATGCCGGTCAAAATCAGACCGTGTTATTCATAATTTATAAATTTTTATCCAAATAAATAATTTAATATTCAAGACTGTCTCAATACCTGATCATTAATTTTTGAATTATTTAAGTCGGATATTCCATTCAAAAGATATCTTGAAATTAAAATAAAAATACATGCCGGCGGAGGGCGCCACGCAGCGCATCGAGTAACGAACTCGACGAGAGAGGGGCACTGCGGGAGAAGGGGGTGAACCATTATGAACTAGGTTACCTTACGCAGTGGACGCAAGCGACATTGAATATTTCCAGTTTTTTTAACACATTTCTATGCTTCACTTAAAAAGTTCTTTTCAGAGCTACTTAGTTTTAGTATCTCATAAAACTCGAATAATTTCTTCTTTATTAATACTATTATTAGTTTATAATAAAAATCCTTCATAGCAATATGCCTAGGAGAAGAAGGTCGCAGCAATCTAAGAATAGAATAGTTCCCAAGCGAGATTAGCAAAAATTCGTCGTATTGAAGAGTCTTTTTCACGTAGTGTATAGGGAAGCTTTAAGATAAGCATACAATATTTTTCTTATTTAGTGATTCATGGTCGTTTTAATTATCATGCTTATAATTTAAATAGCTGTACCTATTTATGTCTAGCCGTACGAAGCCGGAACGGGCCTCTAGTGTAATATAAAGTGGAAACATTCGTGTTTTTGTATGTTTGTAATGTTTTCACACAAATACTACTGGACCAATATCAACATTCTTTTCATTTTTAGAAAGCTACATTTTTACTGACTAACATAGGCTATGTTACTTTCTAACAAAAATAGGCATCCCTAATAAAAATGCATTAATGTAATCCAAATATGTTTTTACATTTTAAAAGTTAATAAACGTGCGACAGTAATGAAACTATATTATTCATACCTCTGACATTCCATTCAATAGATATAACGAATTTAAAACGTCAATTAAAAGAAAATAATGTTCTAATATAATATGTTAGTAAAGCGATAGCAATAGTCAATTTATTTATTTATTTACTAAATCCACAGCTTCATCTTAGGTAAAAACATATACTAGAAGTTTGATATTACTTAAGCCAAATCGGATTCACTTTATTTACACTTAACTTAGACTAAGTGGAAAAGAACTATGGTATCACAATTTGCAAAATTAATATTATATATACGTTATCATATTATGAAATAGTCTCAATTCTTGAAGTGAAACTTCTTTAGGCGCATGATGGTAGAATTTGTACGGAGTAAACGCGTGATTAGCGTCACGAAGGATGTGCAGCGTTCTTTTATATTTGTTACCTCATATCTTCTGACTGGGTGAAGTGGTCTCAATGATTGTTTTTTCCCCACTTTTTTAAGTACAGCTCTGATGATGGCATCCATGAGAAAACCGTATAAGTCCTAAATTTGTATTATTCATGTGCGCAACAAATGGACGAATTACTCAAGATCATACCAACCGATTTCGGTGATTTCTTTATTATCGGAAAGGATATACTTCATGACTTATTTGATGATAGTTTGGTTAGGTTTTGATCATGGGATCCCTGACAAAGTAACGAACTCTTCAATTCTTAGGAGCAAATCAACGATACTCGGCAGAATCCTTTATAGGCTATCCGGATATTTAAGTCAACTACCGTAAAGTCGGTATGGTCAAGTGATTGTTGTAGTCAAATATGATGATCAATGGAACTCCTTAATGGCTTACAGTAAGAGTTTTAAGAGTTAACTTTGTAGAGAATGTCTAACTGTTTAACGAAGACTTTTCACTAAAGATATTTTTATTTTAGAAAGCAGAATGTTAAGCAGAAGGGCGATTAAAATTCATAAAACAAAAGCCAGGGATTTAAACGTTAAAGTTTTATTAAAACTCATCAAGTATCGTACTTGCTAAACAGTACAATTTCGTCCACGTCACTTAAGAATGAGAGAAAACATAATTGTTAACCATAAAAAAGGTTATAGTAACTGAATCTTGAATACATAGCATCACGCCTCATTCATTGTCAGATTTGGTCCAGGAACGTTCGCCTTGGTCTTCCCCTTCCAACTTTCGCATTCACTCTTGATTCATAAATCCTTTTTGTCAGTCTCCTTTCACTCATTCTCTTTACATGCCCCAAACCATCTAAGCGTACCTTTCGCAATTTTAGTCACTACGTCTTCTTTTATACCCCAACATTCTCTTATAACACTATTTCCTACTTTTTCACTCAGTTCTAATCCACTCATGCTTTTCAACGCTCTCATCTCCACCGCATTTATTTTACTTTCGTGATTCTTCTGCCATACCCAACTTTCACTACCATACAAAAGCGTTGGCACCAACACTCCAGCATGCACAGCCAGTCTAGCCCTTTGAGACACCATCTGGCTATTCATAAAGGCGTGCAGAGCACCATTTATCATATTCCCTGCATTTACTCTCCTTTCAATATCACTTTCACATGTTCCATCTTTTGTAAATTTAGATCCAAAGTATACAAATTCTTTCACCTCTTCCACTAGCTCCCCATCTATCAAAATATTGCCATTCATCATAGATTCATCTCGTTCAAAAAGCATAAGTTTCGTTTTGTTTACATTCACTTTCATTCCTTTCCCTTTCAAAGCTTCATTCATAATATTTAGCATCTTCTGTAGTTCATTAGCGGATGAAGGAAGTATTACTTGATTACTGAATCTTGAAAGATAGAAAAATACAGTAGTGGACTGTTCTGTAGAACCTTTCAAGAGAACATTCCATCATATACCTTTGTTGTGTAACCTCAAACGTTTACGTAGCGCACGTAAAGGAGGAGATTTTCCCCTTTTTTGCAACATTTTTTATTAATGCTCTACTCGTATTTGTCGTACCATCTTTATATATACACCATAGCCTTCTTCGATATATGGGCTATCCATTACCAACATAATTTTAAATTTGAACCAGTAGTTCCCGAAATTAACGCATTCAAACAAACATACTCGTCACTTCAATAAGATATCATTTATCTCAGAATTTATTCAGGAAAAGTTACAAGGTATTGTGGTATTTATAATCAGGTAATAAAAAACATTTATAGCGTATGTTTTTTTTTTATTTTACGACTTAGTTTTGGCGGGAAAGAATAGTTTTGTTATGTGGCATTTCGTCGTCAATTGCCAACGGCTGTCAGTTTATAAATCGGTCTATTAAAATATACAATTGTGCCAAATAATCGGAGCCATTATCATGCAAAAATATAGTACTTAACACAGATTTTAACGTAAAGATATGCCTTCATAAATGTATCAAATACGTATTTATTGAACATTAAAAAAAGTATAACAAACTCTTTAAAAGTCTTGTAAACTATGCCTTGTTTCGTTACTCTGTACAATAATGAGTCTTTTTTTTAATAGCTGACTGGTTAGCGCTTGATTAATCACTCCTGATGGTAGGATGGAAACGCGTTAATCTGGTAAGAGGCGGTTTACCTCTTATGGTTCCTACACAGCATCGTACCGGAATACAAAACTCTTTGTTTGGCGGTACGTCTTTACTGATAGGGTGGTAACTAGCCATGGCCTCCCACCAGGCCAGACTCAGATAAATTAGAAAATACAATTTCCAAATTTCGTCCTACCAGGGATCGAACCTGGGACCTCTGCTAGCAAAGCGAGTACAATTTTACGTATCTACGATACAGTTTAACACCTGATGCGAGCCAAGGACGTTGCCATGTAGGCCTTGGCTCTGTCGAGTGTTACAGTCCCTGTACAGTTATCTTTCATTGACTTTCCTATATTATTAAAACATGTATGAATTTATGAGCCTACGATGCAAGTTACCTTTCTTAAACATCTGATGTGAGCCATGGAAGCTGATATACTGCCATTGGCCTTGGCTTTTCCATCGAAAGTTATATTCCCAGTACAGAGGTATCTTGAGCATTCGATTTAGTATCATATGATGTACTTTGGGATAAGATGGAGCGGGCGGGCGTACAGCCGGAGTTACTCGGTGTCATGCAGTTTTGGTATACCCACCAAAAGAACAGCGTGAGATGGGGAAAGCAGTTCTCTGAAACATACGGGTTGGAATGCGGCGTAAGGCAGGGGGGATTGACCTCGCCGAAGCTTTTCAATCTGTATGTCAATGACCTAATAGTGGATCTCAGCAGTAAGCCCGTCGGGTGCTGGGTAGATGGCGTCTGTGTAAACAACTTAAGCTACGCAGATGACATGGTGCTGCTGGGTCCCACGGCAGGTTCTATCAGAGAATTGCTGAAAATATGTGAGGAATATGCAGCTAGACATGGGTTACGATATAATGTGGCAAAATGTGAATATCTGATCTTTAAGGTCCCTCACAAACATGTCCAGTATGAGCCTCAAATTACTTTGAATGGGGCTACTCTTAAGAGGGTCACAATATTTAAATATCTGGGACATTATGTTTCGGAGGACCTTAAGGATCAGGCAGACATAGAGAGAGAGCGCAGAGCTCTAGCAGTTCGGTGTAACATGATAGTCCGAAGGTTCTCCCGGTGTAGCGAGGAGGTTAAAATTACGCTTTTTAAAGCGTATTGCCAGACCTTCTACACTGGGACCCTTTGGACTAATTACACCCAAAAGGCACTGGACACTTTTAGGGTTCAATATAATAACGCGTTCCGTATGTTGTTCGGCCTACCCAGATTTTGCTCGGCATCGGCCATGTTTACTGAGGCAAGGATGGATGATTTCTTTGCCCTGCAAAGAAAAAGGCTGGCGTCTTTGTTGACAAGGTTACGTTCCAGCACAAACAGCATCTTGAGGATGTTTATTGGAAAGATGGACTCACCTCTTTACCACCAATTCCTCAAGGTACAGTTTGGGCTGGATAGTAAGATGGGAGCTTATTGTTAATATTATTGTAATTAAATTTAGGTTAGATTAGGATTAAGTTATTTATGTTACTAACATAGTTATAAGTGATGTATTTACTAACACGAGTGAGCCTATGTTGCTACAATAAAGAAATTTATTATTATTATTATTATTATTTTAACAACTTTACTACATCTAAACTAATAATATAAAGAGGTAACATTTGTGTTTCTGTATATATGTTTGTAATGTTTTCACACAAAAACTACTTGACTAATTTCGACAATTTTTTCACTTTTAGAAAGCTACATTTTTACTGAGTCATATGGGCTATATTACTTTTTTAAAAATGATAGAGATCCCTAATAAAACGCATAAATGTCACCAAAGGTGTGAAAAAATTAGTCATATAAAATCTGTCATCGCGTACACTGTGGAAACTATTGATGATACAACAAAATTATGTTTAACAGTATTACAGAACATAGAAATATCTACAAAAAAGTCCATGATACCATATGTCCAACTATTGTAGTTATGCCACTATAACTACTTTTTAACAATTTAAAAGTTAATAAAAGTGACAATAATCAAACCATGTTATTCAAACCTCTGTATTAATCCTTATCATATTAAATTACATTTTATTAAAGACCATTTCAAAACCTGTAAAATACTTTTTAGATTATTAATATCGAAAAGTCCATTCAAAAGATATTAAGAAAATAATGTATCCCATTATTGGCGAAACAATAAGTAGAGATAAGCAAAACATATATTTTAAAATACTTTATAATGTATTAGATAAACAAACGAGTGCTATTTCTAAAAGATAGTGAAGACGAGGAATATATACAATAGAAATACTTTCCAATGCTCAAACAATCAATATAAAAGCTACAGTATTCCGTTATTTCTCAAGAGCTTTTGCTGTCGACAATAACGCTTTAAAATCAGAGTACACTATCTTTAAGACCTCTTGGGATTACGCTTCCATTTTGTCGTTCATTTCAGCATCGCAAATGAAAACTTACAGTTTTATAATGGTTTCTTTTTGTTTTTTAACATTGTAATTACCACTGGAGCACTTGGGTAAATCGCTGAATAGTTTATTTAGACTTCTGTCAATAAAACTCATAAAAAACACAATGATTTTTATGAAATTATTTCCGCTGACTCCTTCACCTCGAAATCTACCATGCTGCAGGTCCGATTGAATTGAAATTTGGCATAGTTTCTCCTTTTGAAATGTAAAAACTCACTAAGAAAGGAGTTTCTCGTATTCCATAAGGATCGGGATATATAAACGAAAACACAATTAAAGACATAATATAACGCGCCAAAGAAACTTTGTTTTACTTATAATTCAGTTAAAAATGGAGAGTTTCAAGTTTTTATATAGTTGGTGTATTACATACCATTTTTTCTTCAAAAAAAAAACTGTCGTTAATATAAAATTATATGGACTCAGTCAGCAATGAATAATACTGTGTGCCTGTGTTACAGAATGCTGTTTGAACGTGAATACGTCTCGTAAAGGGTAATAGCTTCTATATAAAATATAACAATTTATGTTAACTGATAGATTTTGACCAGAGTTGACGAATTTTCCAAACTTAGACTACATGGAATCTCAATACACAGCAGAATGACCTTCAAAATGGCGGGTTTCCCTCATCGCCGAGCGTGATGTGTTACAGTCCTTACTTAGCACAATAAATTCTGTGATCCTTTAGCTATCCAGTAAGAAAGAAAGAAAATAACTTTATTCGGTGCATAGGCGCAATTATATGATATAAACATCTGTGAAAAACATGCATTGAGTAATTGCACTGCATTGAAACCACAACGAATGGTTTAAATGCTGTGTAACCCCCACCCAGCCCCGAAAAGGCAGAACAGCTCGGTATTGCTGTGTGCCAGAAAATTGACAAACGGCACCGATTTTCAGCTGCAGCCCTATAGCCTAGTTTATAGCAGTAGTGTAATTGAATTTCAGATAGAGGAGATAGATCAATAGTTACAACACCACTGTATACGCCGACTTTGTTATCATTAGTAGATGAAATTTTAAAGACGTATTCACGTCAAAATAATCGCATATTACACACAACTGTATGTTACAAATCTGTGAACAATATAAAACCAACGTTTAATCCCTTAGCATAGCATTTGAGTTAAGTAACACGAAATATAATTAACCAAAGCGAAATTCATGTCACGTTCCAGACCTCGCCGCATAAATTTAAAGACTTAGTTGTTGTCACACCGCGTCACTCAACAAAGAAAATTTGACGTTGATTTACATTTAAGTTAATAATAAGCTGTTCAAACAATTTCTTTGATAAAATACAGCGAAATCATTCTCCTATGAGGTATTTATAGCCACTATACTTTCATTGAATGAAGTGCAAACGATGAATCTCGTTAAAAGTAGCCAATTCAAGCCCACAACTAGGTACAGGTTGTTATCCCTTATTGGAGAGAGGGTTCTAGAGCATAGACCAACCACGTTAACCCATAGCTGATTGGAAAGCAACAAATACACCAGAATTACTCCCAGGATATGCAGGTTTTAATAATAATAAGCACAATGATGCATACATTCCTACATCGTTGTATCCAACCAATACATAATGAATTTTAATATATTATATATGTAAACAATCCTCAAGGAACACTTTATCTATTGGTGGAATCCGTACGAAAATCCGTCTCTTAACTTTTGAGTTTATAACAAATAAATAGACTGATAGACAAAGTTTTTGTTGTTGAATAGATATGGAAGGAACATAAGACCTTTTTTTAACCGACTTCAAAAAAAAAGGAGGAGGTTATCAATTCGTCTTATTTTATGTTTGTTACCTCATAGGTCCCGAATGGGTGGACTGATCTTGATAAATTGTTTTTAAATGGAAGGTGGTGCTCGTCATAGGGTCCAATTTTTTTTAAATCCAGTTCTGATGATGGCATCCACGAGAAAACCGGATAAGTGTTAAATTTGCATTAAGCATGTGCGCGACAAATGGACGAATAACCCAAGATCACACCAACCGCTTTCGATGATTCTTTTTTTATTGGAAATAATATACTTCAAGGGTTCTTTTGTGATAGTTTGGTTAGGTTCTGATGATGGAATCCATGACAAAGTGACGGAACTCTTCGATTTTTAGGAGCAAATGAACGATACTCGGCAAAATCTTCTATATGTTATCCAGATATTTGAGTAGCCTACCGTAACTTCCGTATGGTCAAGTGCTAGTCGTAGTTAAATATGAAGATCAATGGATCTCCTCAACGGCTTACAGTAAGGGTGCGGTTTATGGCAGAAAATATAAGTGTATGTAATCAAATAGCAATGAACTTACGTTTGTTGCTGCATTGCAACACGTTTACTTCAGATTCACTAAAAATAAAAATAAAAATTAACAAAAAAAGAACAGCCTTCAAAACAGACTTACGAATATATTAATATGCTCCAAAAAGTAAGAAATAACTGCTGACACCGACGCCGAATATAAGAATACGAAGAACACACAAAGCATATTAATATATTTGTAAGTCTATTTTGAAGGCGGTTCTTTTTTTGTTAAAATTTTTATTTATAATCTTACTATAAGATATGAAACAGTAACACTAGAGAAAGAAAAAATAGTTAAATTTCAACATGTGTACCAGCATTTAAGATATAATTTAAATAGAGAAAATTTTCCGTTAGTACATTAAACCTTACAATACGAGGTTAGCAAATTAAGAAATCATTTTAAAGGCTAAAAAACATTTGTATTTAGCGAACAACGTGAAGTGCACTCTGCAATGAAATTTAAAAAAGAACGCCATTACAAAGTCATGGCTTCCACGTACGTAGTTTTTAAAAAGCTTTATAACTAATTACAGTATACAGAACAGCTTTACTTGTATTTTAACAGTAACGGGGTTGCATTTTATTATAATATAGTTCTTTTCTTTAATTTTAAAAATTAAACTAATAACATTTGTTAAAAAAAAACAAAGAATAGATTCGTTTTAAAACAGCATCTATCACCGCTATCCTAAATTCAATTACACCACTAGATAGCTAAAGGATTAAAGAATATATTAAGATAAGTACTAATACTATTTCTCATAGAAATAATTGCCTTTTACGAGACGAGACGCACAATGAAAGGCCGCATCCGTAACACAGTCGCACTCCATTTTTTTTGAACTGCGCTCGTAAATGTTCAATTTATGCAATGTATGTTATACGAGTAATTAGTTACCATTACATACATAGCATCACTCCTCATTTTGCATAGGGGTAGGCAGAGACAACATCCTTCCACTTGCCACGATCCTTGCATATCTCCTTCGCTTCTTTCATTCTCATTAAGCCTTTCATACAAGTTCGTCGGTTTAGAGTACTCTTGACTTGGCCCTTAATTAGAATGTCCCGGATTTGATCCAGGAATCTTCGCCTTGGTCTTCCCTTTCCAACTTTCGCATTCACTTTTGACCCATAAATCCTTTTTGTCAGTCTCCTTTCATTCATTCTCTTTACAAGCCCAAACCATCTAAGCATACCTTTCTCAATTTTAGTCACTACATCTTCTTTTATACCACAACATTTCCTACTCTGTCATTCAGTTTTAATTCACACATACTTCTCAACGCTCTCATTTCTACCGCATTTATTTTACTTTTGTGATTCTTCTGCTATACCCACCTTTCTCTACCATACATAAGTGTTGCCACCAACACTCCTGCATGGACAGCCAGTCTAGCCCTTTGAGACACCATTTGTCTATTCATAAAGGCGCGCAGGGCACCATTTACCATATTCACTGCATTCACTGTCCTTTCAATATTACTTTCACATTTTCCATCTTTTGTAAATTTAGATCCCAAGTATAGAAATTCTTTCACCTCTTCCACTTGTTCCCCGTCTATCAAAATATTGCCATTCAACATAGATTCATCTCGTTCAAAAACCATAACTTTTGTTTTGTTTACATTCACTTTCATTCCTTCCCTTTCAAAGATTTATTCATAATATTTACCATCTCCTGTAGCTCATTAGCATTAGTTACCATTAAATATTATAAAATAAGAATGCTGCATAAAATAAAATTGTAAGTAAAACCCATTGAATTCAGTGGACAACAACGAGTGTACTCTGCAATGTTAAAAAATGAGCGCTATTACTTTAACGTTAACTTAATTACGGCGTCCCTTTTTATCTCTGCCAATTCTTTGTTTTTCTTTTTACATACGATGCTTGCTTTATATTTTCTAAGTATGTACTATTAAGTGAATACACTATCTATATATTTATTAAGGAAGGCAAAGATATTGCAATTTATAAGCCTTTGTGTAAAGCTTATTACAATTGTGTATGTATGGCCATACAGCATAACAATGTGTTTTTGAACAAAAATAATGGTTTAAACACAAATAAATATTAGGCAATACAAATTAATTGCGGATAAATTAAAAATAAATTTCAGCACCGCTTACCTACTGATTTTGGAGTTCAGCCCAACGCTGGTTTTTGCGGCCTCCCTTAACAATAAACTATATTAGAAATTGATAAATATACTATATAAAGGTGAATTAATATAATGAATTGAAAACGTCAATAATAGTCTGTGATATTGGATAGATTATAACTTCAAATTTAAAGGAAGATAGATTATATTTATAATTTGACTCAACATCTCCGTGCTAAACTAACCCCAAATTATACCGAAAATAACCTGGATGTTTGCCTGTACGATGTACGAGATTAGTATGATTCTCCATCAGATGAAGTATAATATGGCACCTAAAGATGCAGAAATCACAGCGGAGCTCCAGAAGGCAGGTGGAAAACCCATTCTTAAAGTCCTTCAGCGAATATTGAATTCCGTCATTCTGAAAGGCATGGCGCTAAGGCATGGCATAGGAGAAACGTGACAACACCTGATTGAAGAACTATAAACTTTAAAACAGTTTCAGTAACGTCGTGACCACGATCCATGCCACTGGGTCGAAATATCGGCAAAATTAAAAATTAAAAATCGCCATCGTGATATGTACCCGTTCAAATAGTCTATAAACTTGTTGCGTTGCGGAATCATGTCTATAAACTGTTTTCGAAGGTTATTACGAATCGTCTCACTCTCAAGTTAGACGACTTCCAGGCCCCCAAGCAAGCCTATTTTTGAAAAGACTTTAGTACCACATTACGCTGCGGCAGATTATACAGAAGACCGAGGAGTATAATCAGCCACTTTTTTAAGGGTCCAATAGGGCTATTAGAAAGCCTTCGATTCGATGGAAAGATGGGCCATGTTGAGATCTTTTTGCAGATATGTCAAATTGACCAGCGGTATATAGACGTGTTGAAATCCTTGTGGCGAAAACGCCATTATATCAGTCCGTATAAATGAACCAAAGCTCAGGATTTATCCAACTGCAGCGTGCAGTGCGATAGAGAGACGTAAATTTCTCCGAAGCTTTTCATCACGGTGTTGAAAGACCTCTGTAAACTAATGGAGTGGAACGGACCGGGCATCAACGTATACGGCGAGTGACTCATCTACGATATGCCGACGACGTGGTCATTATGGCGGAGACTCTGCAAGATCTTAATACTATGCTCGATAAGACTAAAGCTATGTCCAATATCCGTGTACTGCTCCACCCAGTTGAGAACTCTACACTCCAAATTGTTGACGAGTATACATACTTGGGACATATAGTCCACCTAGAGAGGTCCAGTTACGAGAAGGAGGTCAACCACCGGATCCCACTTGATTGGGCACTGATCGGAAAGCTACGTAAGTTCTTTTCATCCAATATCCCTCAGTGAGAAAAGACCACGGTCTTCGAACAGTGCGTGTTGCTAGTAATGACCTAAGGATCGGAAACGTGGACGCTGACTATGGGCCTCATTAGAAAGCTCAACGTGACGCGGCGGGTGATGAAGAAGGCTATGCTTGGAGTTTTTTTACGGAATCGAATCAGAAATGAAGAGATCCGTAGAAGAACCAAAGCTATGGACAAAGCCCTAAAAATCGCAAAACTGAAGTGGCAATGCGCGGGGCACATAGCCTGACGAATCGATGGACCTTAGGGCCCGAAGGTGCTGAAATAGCGGCCTCGCACCGGACAGCGTAGTGTTAGCAACCCCCCCCCCCACACACACACACACATACAAAGTGACAACGATATAAGGAGGATAGCCACTGCAGCCNCCCCCCCCCCCACACACACACACATACAAAGTGACAACGATATAAGGAGGATAGCCACTGCAGCCAGGCAGCGCAAGATCGGAGCCTTGTGGTGATCGGTTGAAGTGAGATAGTATGTGTACATCTGTGCACGTTATATACCAAGTTCCTATATGAACAGTTTTTGTGGTAGAAATAAACCAAACAAAAGTTTTCCTATATTACTAAACTAACTCATAATGAGATGTTCCAAAATATTCATCACTTCAGCAAAGTGACTCCATCTTTACGCTCACTAAGTACGATTTTCTCCATATTTACACAGGATAGGATACTACGCAAGTAAAAACGCGGGTAATAGCTATTATTTCAGAATTTATAATGGAACTAGATCAAAATACAGCAGATTCAGTGAACAACTAAGAGAGCACTCCGCAATGAAAAATTAAAAAGTGAACGCCATTACAAAGTCACCGCTTCCACAGCCGTAGTTTTTAAAGCACTTTATAGCTGATTACAGTGCAAAAGTAACACTGGTTTTAATAGCACTTAACCGCTGGATTTTTAATGGTTAATTTTATAACTGGGTTTCGTTTAACACTAGTTATTTTTAGTTTTTAATTATTATTATTTTCGTATGCTTAATTTTGAAGTGAAAACTTTTTAAAGCGCTCTACTCTCGCTTATTTTGTGGGTATTAAATGAGACTTAATGGTCATACTTGGATAAGTAGCGGTGGTTATATTCCCTAAAGCAAATTTGGCATAAATCAAATTTGTCGGTGTTTGAAGGCTTTATGGCACTTTGGAGGCTTCGGCTATAGCTAGTTACCAACCCACCAACAACTACAAACGAAATTGTATTCCTTTTCCTCTTGCCAGATCAGCACAGTTCCATCTGAGAATGTAATGTGACATGCGATAGAGGAACGTGAAATTTCGAGGCGATGGAAGAAGTTTTGCTGTAAAAAAATTGCACAAAGTTATAATAACAAATGTAATCCCAATTTTACCAACATTCCCTAAAACACCACATAGGCATGCCCTAAGCTTCAATGCTTATAATGGGCCTCATGCGGAAGCTCAGAGTCACTCATCGTGCGATGGAGAGGGCTATGCTCGGAGTTTCTCTACGTGATCGAATCAGAAAGGAAGAGATCCGTAGTAGAACCAGAGTCACCGACATAGTCCTACAAATTGTTAACATGAAGTGGCAATGGGCGGGGCGATGGAGGTTGGGGCCGAAGGTGCTGGAGTGGCGTCCGCCACCAGACGGTGCAGTGTAGCCAGACCCCCATACAAGGTGGACCAATGATATAAAGAGGGTCGCCGGTAGCCGCTGGAGCCAGGCGGCGCAAGATCGGGCCTTATGGAGGTCATTACGTGAAACCTATGTCCAGCAGTGGTTAAAGCGACGACGAGCACGACGTAAGGGACACATAAAGCCTACGGCAGGTTTGTGAAATCGGGAACTAAACGATTATACTAAAGTAAGTTAAATTATCTATTTTCCACGTAAATATATTAACGAAATGGCTGAAATCCAGTTAACGAACGTTGAATCGGGCATTCCGTCAGCGGGAAATAGCCCCGATAAATTTCAGCCCTCTCACGCTATTAGAGAAATGAAAAATCGAGTCAATTCGCTGACGAAGCTTGTTATTTACTTTAAATGTTTAATTCTTGTTCTTTATGAGTTCTTTACTTAAGTAAGTTAACAAAGATATTTTGAATCATCAGTCTGGCCTTTGGCAACATATCTATCACCGGATCGGAAAGTTGCTTCCACTAAAAAGAAACCGGCAAGAAACTCAGCAGCTGCTCTTTTAAATGGTTACAATGTGTAATATTTTGCTTCTTTGTGCAACTGGAATCTAGTCCAAAAATTTCTATTGTTTTGTAAAAGTATGTTTTTGACATATTCTTAAAATTATGTGGAGGCATTTCAGAAATTGATTTCTGTATCTTATTAAAAATGCTATAAAATTATTATCTTGTATAAATATTGTAATTTTGTACAGATATGAAACATCCTTTTGGTGGCCTAGCTTACACAATGGTGCGGATATTTGCTTCAGCTTCTGAGTTTGATTCGAAGGCAGATTATTGGAAATTATATCTTCAAATTTGGCCATGCCTTGTTACTACTCTACCAGCAAATACGTACCGCCAAACCGAAGAGTTATGTGTTTCGGTACGATGCTGTGTAGAAACCATAAGAGACAAATTGCCTCTTCACAGATATGTATGCTTCCATCTTAGATTGTATCAACACTTACTGCTACGCCAAAACATTTGCATTAAGATACAATGCTGTGTAGAAACAAGATAAGATTTAAACCCTGGGCAGACTAAGTTTCTCATTAAAAATTTACTGATTGATAATTGTGCTGTTGCATTGCATATCATTGTGCTTTTCGGTGATGAAAAATATCGTGAGGAAACCTGTATTTCCGGAGAGCCGAAACAAAGACAGCTGACTAAAGTAATGATTCTTTATGCCCTCTATAAATAGTGTTGAAATTTCGTAGTTTAACAGTAACGAACAGTCGGAAAATGGCATGATCTTTAAAAGAGAATGGCTTCGATAAATTTCACAATTCACGCTCTATTAGATGAAAAATGAAGTCAGCTACTTTGCCGCCGGAGTTTATAATGAACCCTATATATAAAAGATTTTCAATGGACTTCGCGAACCAATAGTTAATGATACTTATGAAAAAGCGAGACCTCTATCTTTATAAGTAACATTCTTTTGTCACTAATACCCATTGCGATGAATGATATGTAAAATATCGCTATTTGAAAATCCTTTATACCGAAAGCAGATTTTGTTTTTTTTGCAAATTTGCATTGCTAATAGGAATTTTAACTAGCATACATACATAGCATCACGCCTCATTCCCATAGGGGTAGGCAGAGACCACGTCCTTCCACTTGCCACGATCCTTGCATATCTCCTTCGCTTCTTTCATTCTCATTAAACCTTTCATACAAGTTCGTCGTTTTAAAATGTCCTGGATTTGATCCAGGAACGTTCGCCTTGGTCTTCCCCTTCCAACTTTCGCATTCACTTTTGACTCATAAATTCTTTTTGTCAGTCTCCTTTCATTCATTCTCTCTACATGCCCAAACTATCTAAGCATACCTTTCTCTATTTAGTCACTACATCTTCTTTTATACCACAACGTTCTCTTATCACACCATTTCTTACTCTGTCACTCAGTTTTAATCCACACATACTTCTCATCGCTCTCATCTCTACCGCATTTATTTTACTTTTGTGTTTCTTCTGCCATACCCAACTTTCACTACCATAGATAAGTGTTGGCACCAACACTCCTGCATGCACAGCCAGTCTGACCCTTTAAGACCCCATCTGGCTATTCATAAAGGCTTGCACAGCACCATTTACCATATTCCTTGCATTTACTCTCCTTTCAATATCACTTTCACATTTTCCATCTTTTGTAAATTTAGATCCCAAGTAAAGAAACTCTTTCACCTCTTCCACTTGTTCCCCATCTAATAAAATGTTGCCATTCATCGTAGGTTTATCTATTTCAAAAACCATAACTTTCGTTTTGTTTACATTCACTTTCATTCCTTTCCCTTTCAAAGCTTTATTCATAATATTTACCATCTCCTAACTAGCAGCCACCGACATATCTAATCAGAATGGATTAAAATATCCATCTTATAATTAAAGAAAAGACGTCAACTGTCCAATAGTCATTCGTACCATTGCAAAGATTATATTGAATATCTAAACTAATAATAATATATAAGGGGAAAGATTTGTGTTTTTCTATATATGTTTGTAACGTTTTCACATAAAAACTACTGGACCAATTTTGAAAATTTTTACACCATTATAAAGCTACATTTTCACTTAGCAACATAGGCAATATTACTTTCTCAAAAAATATAGGAATCCTTAATAAAAATCCATTATTGTAACCAAAGGTGTAAAAAAAAAAAACTTATAACGCGTGCGCTGTAAACACTATTAAAGATAGAACAAAAAAATGTTCTACAATGTTATAGAACGTATTAATATCTACAAAAATGTCCAAGATATCATATGTCCAACTAGTGTAGTTATGCCACTATAACTACATTTTTACATTTTAAAAGTTAAAAAAAGTGGCGGCAGTAATCAACCCATATTATTCAACTTCTGTATTAATCCTTATCCTATTTAATGATTTTGATGTGAAATGGAAGATATGTCAGGAATTTTATTGTCATTAAAATATTAAGTGTCGAAAGTTTATACAAATAATTTATTGAAATCTGAAATGACGAACTTTTAATAAAAATGCCAAGTGTTTTTTGTCAATATTAGAAATTCTTAAAAAAGAGAATTTATATAATATTTTTATTTTATATTTGATGAAAAATTGTATATTAAATGACGCGTGACAATTTGTAAATATTAAAACTACGTAACCTTCCAACGAATTAGAATAAAAAACGCTGCCTATCTTCGTGGTGGTAATAACGCGTTTCACCCGTAAATATTTTACCCTCATGCGATTAAAAAAGCTTCACATTAAAAAGTTTAATCTCTTTCATTGTCTCATTGAAATTTGTGCTAGCTCTATTATATTTTTGAACGTCAATTTTAAACAGAGGGTAGACAGACAAAGTAGGCCACAGCTGTGTTATACGCACGGCTGCACTTTATTCCTTCACTGTCATAATCCAACGCTACTGCAATACAACACGAACGGAGATATGAATCTCAATAGCTTAACATAATCTCCGAAACTCTCTTTATATTGATAACTTAAATTTATTGACCTAATTGAGGATGCCTTGGCTTAAATTCTTTAATGAGCCAACAACAATATCGCTTGACAAAATTTCCACTGTAATTAAATAATTATTTTCATGCTCATATTGCATTATTGATGCTTATATGTCTAAACTAATATTATAAAGAGGACATTAGTGTTTTTGTATGTTTTCAATGTTTTCACACAAAAACTATTGGACCGATTTCAAAAAAACTTAGACCATTAGAAAGCTGCATTTTCACTTAGTAATAAAGTCTATATTACTATCCCAAAAAAATAGGGTCCCTTAATAGAAATGCACTAATGTAATACAAGGTGTGAAAAAATTTGTCACAAAAAATCTATCATCGCTTGCGCTGCGGAAACTATTGATGACAGAACAAAAAAATGTTCTACAATATTATAGAACGTATTAATATCTACAAAAAAGTCAAAGATAACATATGTCCAATTACTGTACTTATGCCACTATAACTACTTATTTACATTTCAAAAATAATGAAAGTGCTGACGATAATCAGACCATATTATTAATACCTCTTCATTTATCCTTATCTTTGTAAATATTTAATTAAAGACCGTTTAAATACCTGTAAAATACTTTTAAAATTATTAAAATCGGACATTCCATTAGAAAGATGCTAAAGAAAATAATGTTACCATTTATTTACATGTCTTTCCATTGCCACAAGATCTGTATCTACGTGGGTGAAACCGCGGCGCATTGCTAGTAGTATATATTTTAATGCGAAACTTTTTTCTATTGCATCAAATCTATCGCATGTCGCATTACATCGGCTGCATGTTGTTCTTATGTGGAAAATGTTGTTTTCAGGCTCGAAACAAGCCAGCAGACGGCGGTGGGCATGTGAATCAAAAGAATGCAGCTGGACAAAAAGCAACGCCAACGAGTCAAAAAGGTAATTTCAATTAAGAAATTTAAAACACTTCATTTAAAAATTAAATGTGCGTGCTTACAAAATACATATATCAGAAGTGAAACGTCGTTGGCAAAGAAATTTTTAAGTCTGGTTTATATTTATATATATCTTAAACTTTAAATTTCCGAGACTTAGTAGAAGGGAAAACGAATTTAAATATTATAAGTGTCGAAAATTAATACAAACAAGTGAAACTTCTTTAGTCGCATAAGAGTAAAATTGTTATGGATGAAACGCGTGATTAGCGTCACGAAGGTGTGCACCGTTTTTTATGCTAATTCGTTTGAAGTTATGGTAGTTTAAATATTTACAAATAAAATGTGGCATTTTAATTAGGCACTCGTCATTTAATATAATTGCAACGTGTGGGTAACCTATTAGTGGGTCTAAAAATACAAAAAAATACTCGCAATCATTTTGATTGGTATCCTAAATTCGCATAGTAATGAAATCCTCAAAATTCAAACAGGTGCATCTACAAAGGGTGGTCCAAAAACACCAGTTAAGCCATCGGCACAAAAAGGTGCAGCTAAAACAGCGCCTCCGAAACAAGCAGCGGCTGCAGCAGCTGCTGTCAAAACACCCCAAGGGAAGAAGAAGAAAGGCCACAAACACCAGCAATATGAACTCATTGTCACAATCAACCTGGTAAGTATCATTTATCCATTCGTTAATAAGCCATAATTAGAGTAAGTCCTAAATTGTAAGACAAACAAAACGTAAGGCTTAACATAACAGAAAATCTGACTTAATGGAATAAACCATTTAATATTCAGGAAAGTGTCTTCTTCTACCGCAGGGCAATTTGTATTTTATGTACAGTTTCTCACATTCCACGTTGCAATCTTTACGGCACATCCGAGGATTCCGCACATTTAAGGTCTTTTTAAGAACAGGTTTTTGTTTCGTACTTGATAAAATGATTGGCCTGAGAATTATTAATTAGTTTGCCATTTGCCTTCTGTATCTGTAACTGTGCCAATTAACTTTATTTTCGCTCCAAGGATTTCATGCTTATAGATTATCGGCATACTCAGGAATTCTTAGCACCCTCTGAACAATTAAGGTTTGTTTGGGAGCAGATGTTTGTGTCGTCCTTTGCCCTTTGCCTTCTAAACCTAATATCCCTGCAGATGCCTGGCCAGGATATTGTCAGATATTGTAAGACATTCGTTCAAGACGCGTTCCTCTAGAACAGCCACTACGTCCACGTACGTACATCCTGCTACGTCGCTGCGTATTCGATGACTATCAAAACAGTTAAGGGCAATAGCTGTCTACTGATTTGTAATCAGCTCAACCCATTGATCAGTAGTGGGACTGGTATTACTTGCTCCAAGGACAGAATACTTAATTATTTAAGGAATATCATTTTTTATCCCATATTATCTATCTATTATATACTGCCTCATTGGTCTAGTGGTCAGCTTGTTTGTCTACAAAGGTCCTGGGTTCGAGTCGTTCCTGGGGTTGGGTGAATTAAAAAATCGATTTAGAGTTTTCTGTTGAGAACTTCTCAGTATTTTACCCGAAGTTGCGTAGTTGGCGGTGTACACAGCCCCAGTACCTTGAAGAGCACGTTAAGCCGTCGGTCCTGCGCCTGATCTTTTTCCGTTTGTGTGGAATTGCCGTCACATCGGATTATGAGAGTGAAGGGATAGAGGGTGCACTTGTGTTAGCGCATACACTCGTATACTATGCTCTAAAAACCGTATGAGTAAGGAGGCCTGTGTCCAGCAGTAGGGCGTTAATGGGCTGCTACTTACGTTTACAGCCCATTAACGCCTCACTGCTCCACTGCGGATTGGCAGGCATATTACACAAGTGCACTCCCTATTCCTTCACTTTCATAGTCCGATGTGACGGGAATCCGATACGATCGGAGAGAGATCAGGAGCAGGTCGGACGGCTTAACGTGCTCAACGTGGCACGAGGGAGAGGCACACCGCCAACTTTTCAACTTTGGGCAAATATTGAGAAAATTCAAAAAAACAAGTTTGAATTGGCCTGACCCGGGACTCAAATCCAGTACCTCATATCTGTAGTCGATGATGCTAACCACTAGAGTCTAGACCATTGAGGCAGTTTATTTACTTATGTAATATAATTAATAAAGCAGCCTGTTTCAGCTAGTGGTAAATGACTTTATATTGGACATAAGTTACATAGGCCTTAATCTCTTAGGCTGGAGGGTCGTTAAATATATTATAACCCTCTGTCGACCGAGATCCTATTTTATGGTCTTTAATGACGCCAGGACATCAACTTTATCTATTGCTATTATGGGTGTCATTGATAGGTCTTTGTAGTATATAAATTTTAAAGGATTTATTACACTACTAGCTGACTCACGCAACTGCGTCTGTGTACACTTAAATGTGGGTGTTAAAGTACGGCGACATCTATTTTATGCTTATGTAGCTTTGCCACACCCTGCGCCTCAGCTTTTTAAATCTCCGATATCTTCTAAAATATTCATTTTAATGAAATGACGTTTACAGTGATTTTAATGTACATGAAATGTAGAACGTATATAATGTAATTAATTGAATCTGGAATAATATTGAATTGAATAAAATTGCTAGGTAAATAACACACATTTTATTCTAATACGTAAAAGGTAAAATAGTTACTGTGATTTATCCTTTAGAGATAAATATATACCACCGCGGTCATTTTTATCGACATTTTAATGATAAAAAATGTCGTAGCACATTCGTTTGATCTATCTCATAAGGTTTAGCAATTAAAGCGCACAAAGATATGTATTGTTACGTCATCACATCATAAATATTTGAGATTATAGGCTTTTCTGTACAATACTATATATACATATATGTATTATACAAGTAAACCTTCCTCATGAATAACTCTATATATTGGTCAAAATTACATTAAAATGAGTTGAGTAGTTTAAAAGATATAAGGGAACACACAGCGAAAGCGACTTCATGTTATACATGTTAAGTGTGAACGTGAGTAACCTTAATGTAATATCCAGAATATTTCAAAATATATTCGGATATGGGATTCATTCTTAATATATTATTAATACAGATTGAGCCGCAGTAACGCATGACTGGTTTGCCTAGTTTAAAATAAGGAAACATCAAAATAAACTTTATGTCTTGTGACTTTAAACGTTTACAATCAGTTGATATGTTCGACTATTAAACCGTTACTAAAAAGCACGTACTGAAAATAAAGGCTGCCATATATTTTTAGTGCTACTCGGTCGACGGGCCGTGAAATTTTACTGTCATTCCAAGAAAACTATGCAAAGCCAACGTAAAACTAGTTAAGTGATTAAAGAAAGCGGTAGACCGGGAAATATTCACGCCTTGTCTCTTGTGCCTCGTAAAATGTAAAATAATCATGTAACGAAGAGAGGAATATTCTGTGAGAGGAACATTATTAAACTCTAGTAGAACACCGTGTTGTTTTGAAGTTTTGCTACTTCATTAGGCACTGTCTGTAATTTATTTTTATTTATTTAAGCCATAAATAAATCTGATGCGTAATTTGTGTGTATTGAATGAAACTGAGCCGTCTCATTTGTCTATGTAACGCTTATTTGAGTCTAGTCTTAAATCGACTCTTTACGACTAAGCGAGCGAGTGAACTATCGTCAACGTTTTACTGCTTCATTTTTATTCATAATGAAAATAACTTATACACAACTATAATTATATCGTCGCCGTCGCTTCAACCGATGGACGTCCACTGCTGGACATAGGTCTCACGAAATGATGCCCACAAGACCCGATTTTGTGCCGCCTGGCTCCAGCGGCTACCGGCGATCTTCCTTATATCGTCGGTCCACCTTGTGGGAGGTCTTCCTACACTGCGTCGTCCAGTGCGGGGTCGCCATTCCAGCACTTTCCGACCCCAACGTCCATCGGTTCGTCGGACTATGTGCCCCGCCCATTGCCACTTCAGGTTCGCGATTCGTAGAGCTATGTCGGTGACTTTGGTTCTGCTACGGATCTCCTCATTTCTGATTTGATCGCGTAGAGAAACTCCGAGCATAGCCCTCTCCATCGCACGCTGAGTGACTCTGAGCTTCCGCATGAGGCCCATAGTCAGCGACCACGTCTCAGAACCGTAGGTCATCACTGGCAACACGCACTGTTCGAAGACTTTGGTCTTCAGGCACTGAGGGATATTGGACGAAAAAGTCTTCCGGAACTTCCCGAACGCTGCCCAACCGAGTTGGATTCGGCGGTTGACCTCTTTCTCGAAATTGGACCTACCTAGCTGGACTATGTGTCCCAGGTATGTATACTCGTCAACAATTTCGAGTGTAGAGTTCTCAACGATGACTGGGTGGAGCGGAACATGGATATTGGACATAACTTTCGTCTTATCCATGTTCATTTTTAGGCCCACCTGTCGAGAAGCTCTGCTGAGGTCATCGAGCATTGCATTGAGATCTTCCAGAGTCTCTGCCATAATGACCACGTCGTCGGCAAACCGTAGATGAGTGATGTACTCGCCGTTGATGTTGATGCCCAGTCCGTTCCACTCCATAAGCTTAAACAGGTCCTCCAACGCCGCAGTAAAGAGCTTCGGGGAGATAACATCTCCCTGTCGCACTCCACGCTGCAGTTGGATAGACGCTGTGCTTTGGTCCTGTATACGGACTGACATGGTGGCGTTTTCGTACAAACACTTCAACACGTGTATGTACCGGTGGTCAATTCGGCATCTCTGCAAAGATCTCAACACGGCCCATGTTTCCACCGAATCGAAGGCTTTCTCATAGTCCACGAACGCCAAGCAAAGTGGCCGATTATACTCCTCGGTCTTCTGTATAATCTGCCGCAGCGTAAAGATGTGGTCTATGGTACTAAAGCCTTTTCGGAATCCGGCTTGTTCGGGAGGCTGGAAGTCGTCAAACTTGCGAGCGAGACGATTCGTGATGACCCTCGAGAACAGTTTATAGACATGACTTAGCAGCGCAATAGGTCTATAGTTCTTCAATAAGGTGTTGTCACCTTTCTTGAAGAACAGAACTACCACGCTCCTATGCCATGCCTTGGGCACCGTGCCTTCCAGGATGACGGAATTGAACATTCGCTGAAGGACTTTAAGAATGGGTTTTCCACCCGCCTTCAGGAGTTCCGCTGTGATTCCGTCATCACCCGGTGCCTTGCCGTTCTTCATCTGTTTGAGAGCCATACTAATCTCGTACAAGCTGACGTCCGGGATATCTTCGGTATAATGCCGGGTCAGTTTGGCACGGGGATCTTTAGCCAAACTATCAATAGGCTTGCAAGTCGATGTGTACAACTGTCCATAGAAGCTCTCAACCTCCCTCCGAATCTCAGGTCCAGATGCAATGAGTTCGCCGTTATGGGTCTTCAGCCGCGTCAACTGGCTCTGACCGATAGACAAATCTTTTGCGAACACTTTAGTGCCTTTGTTGCGTTCGATGGTATCTCGTATACGCTCGGCATTAAAGTGTCGCACATCACGCTTTTGCGATTTAGAGATCTGTCTATTGATCTGCCGATATGCGGACGCGTCTGCTGTAGACTGCAAGCTCATTGCATGTCTCTGTTCCATGAGATTAAGAGTATGGTCTGAGAATCTCTTGGTTTGCTTTTTACGGGGTTTATAAAATTTCATCCCAACCGTATGGACAGTTTCCACTAGCCTATCGTTTAGCTCGTCCACAGATTCGCAATCCTCGAGGCAGGCGAAGCGGTTTTGCAGCTCTAGTTGAAAGCTCTCGGGGTTTTGGATATGCGCGCGAGTGGGTCGGAGCGTAGACTTCACCAGTCTGAACCGCTCTCGGTGTACGTTGATATTCAATGTGCCTCTTACCATACGGTGATCGCTCCCAGTTTTCACTTGATTGATCACAGAGACATCATTGAATATGTTCCGTTTCGTAGACATGATGAAGTCAATCTCGTTTCTCGTGGAACCATCAGGACTCAGCCAGGTCCATTTTCGGAGCGGCTGTTTCTTGAAAAAAGAGTTCATCATATAGAGTCCCTCCTTTTCCATGAAATCAGCGAGCATCTGTCCCCTCTGGTTCCGTTGCCCATACCCAAATTGCCCCACTCTCAACTCTGCCCCGCTTCGTTCGCCGAGTTTTGCGTTGAAATCACCCATAACAACGTTGTAGAAGGTCCTAGAGGTATGCATGGCTTTGGAAATGTCCTCATACATAACCTCTACATCATCATCTGGATGCGATGATGTGGGTGCGTAAACCTGGATGACCTTCAACGAATACCGTTTGGTAATTCTGAGTATCAGGTACGCTACCCTGTTGGACACGCTGTTAACTTCTACAACGCTGTTGACGAGAGATTTGTGGACGAGGAACCCGACACCACCTTGGGACTGGTGTTCGCCCTCCCGGTAGTAGAACAAGTTACCGGATTTGAGGATTATCGTGTCCTCCCCCTCTCTACGGACTTCCGACAATCCTATAATATCCCAGTGTAACTTGTTTACTGCTTCTTCCAGTTCGAAGATCTTTTCGTCGGTCCTCAAAGTGCGTGCGTTGTATGTTGCCAGGTCAAGTCGTCGGGGTTGGCAGCGGAATCTCTTCCGGAGATTCTTAGCACCCCCTGCCCCGCCGTTACCGAAACCGCTGCCAGAGCTTGGAATAGCGGGGCTGCCGGGGACTGGGGGCCGTTGCTGCCTTGTCGTCATCATATGTGGTTTTGCCAGTAATCACCACGCTTGGCAGGCGGGTTGGTGATCGCAGTGCTGACCCTCTCGCACCGATAACGCTGCTGCCCGTTATCGGTCTGTGACATTTAGGTCAGCGGAGAATGGATATACCGCCATTTATCGGTATGGGAGTTAGATAGGAGAGCTTGGAATATGGGATTAGGAGAGTTTTGGGAAGCATTGGGGTAAGGTATAGGACATTACTGCCGCGGATAGGGGATTGAAGAGCGGTAGTAATCGCTCGAGGCACCCGGGGTCGCTTACCCGCTTGCTTAGTTAGTAACCGGAAAGATTATCTGACTAAGCATCCTCTGGGGAAATATTATTGCTTTACTTTCTCAACAGCTGGATTGATTTTTATTACATTTTATAGAGTCTATTCAAGTAAGACTTTCCCATAATTACACGGCATGAAATATACAAAATCTCTTTGTAATTTAAATTAATTCAATAAAATTTTGTGATAATCATTCATTTTAGCTAATTCTCTCTGTACATTAGAGTCGATAGAAGTTTCTGCAGTCTCTCTATGCAGTCGACAGAAGCTAGTTATATACACTACTTTATTAATAAATAGGTAGCGGTGCAATTTGAACTTAGAGACTATATTTTTGAAGTGATAACTTCTTATGGGAGGGTAATCCGTTTCGTTACGTAACGCGTTACGGCACCAATCCGTCTGGCTTCCCTTTTTCTTACGCTCAAGACAGCGGTAGGCAAACTCTTCCTCTTTCATATTGACTATTTGAACGGGTACATACCACGATGGTGTTCTTTTTTTAATTTTGCCGAAATTTCGACCCAGTTGCATGGATTGTGATCACGACGTTACTGCTGTGGGGGGTTGTGTCAAGCTGTCAAGTGCAGAACTTGTCTACCCTACGTGTGATCCTTTTATTTTTCACGGCACCCACATCCATTTTTCGGCATACTACACTCACAACGTCGCGTTTTAATTTTGAAAAATTGCGTCGTTTGTTCATTTGGCATAACTTCACCACTGGGTTCCACTTATCAGCCAGCTTAAAACCATCTTCGCGATTGAAATTAGGATACTTTTTAATTTCAATGGCCTCGCGACTAATCTCGGCATATAATGGCGGTCCGTGGAAAGAACTTTCGGGCTATGAAGTTCTATCCAGTGTTGAATTCCCTGCTGCAAAATGTGCTCCGCGATCGCAGATTTTTGTATGTCGTTCGACAAAATTAAAAAACGCTATCGTGGTATGTACCCGATCAAATAGTCAATATGTTAATAAACCACGAAAATTTAAGTTTAAAACAATTAGTTTCCTCCTCTTTCACTCTAACCCAACGCTAACAGCGCTAGCCGTATATCTGACTGATGCTTCTCCCTCTCTTTATTTAGATAACTGTGTCCAAAGATTTGGATTGGGCTAACTTTAGAGACAATCCAAGACAGGAGCTCTTGGCGTCTAAAAAGAGGAAGGCCGATATCAAATAATAAGGCAAGGTAAAAAGCAGAAAACATTTCCAGTCGGTTAATCAGTATACCCTTACGCACTCAGTTATTTCAGTGCTACATTTGGTCCATAGCCTTATAAGGATGTGAAGCCTGGACTATCGAGGAAGACACTTGAAAACGTATAGAGGCTTTCGAAATGTGGGCATATTGGTGCATGCTCTCAATCAGTGGAACCCAAAAAGTCAGCAACGCAGAGATCTTGAGACAAGTCGGTCTAAACCGCAAGTTGTTGCAGACAATCAAAATCAGAAAAGTTGCATATCTTGGTATTGTTTTCAGACACGAAAGATGTGACCTCCTGCAGCTGATAAAGATTAGCTACATTCGTGAGGGGACTGGTGTCACAAGCTCAGCTAAATTGTTGCACCTCGCTCGAGATCAAGACAGATTCACAGCTAGTCAACCTCCAGTAATTGGAGAGGAATGAAAAGGAGAAGAAGAAAGGAAAACGATGCGAAATACTTAATAATGAGTGATATGGTATGGTATGAATAGATCGTTTGGGCACGAAGAGAGAATGAATGAAAGGATTTATGAGTCAAGAGCGAATGGAAAAATTGGAAGGAGAAGACCAAGGGACGTTCCTGGTCCAAATCCAGGACATTTTAAATAATGGCCAAATCAAGAGTCCTATAAACCGACGAACTTGTAAGAAAGCTTTAATGAGAACGAAAGAAGGGAACAAGACATGTAAGGATCATCGCAAGTAGAAGGATGTGATCTCTGCCTACCCCTATGGTAATGAAGCATGATGCTAATGTATTTAATTTTTACTAAAGATAGATGTTTGCTCACTGTCGTCTCTGATTTCCAGAGTAGGTACGCGGATCGTAAATCTATTCCAGTAACGAACAGGCAATTTTCAGTGTTTGCAAGAGATGAAACGCTCTTTTACATTATGCCATGAGACTTTGTGAATGAAATTAGAATGTTTAAGCGACGCTCTCGTTGAGATTGTAGCCCGTTTCACGTGATAGCTCGTTACAAGTTTTATGACATGTTGGTTAGCACCTGGCTATGATCTCACCAGATGGTTAATGATATATTTTTCCAACAGAGTGCCGTAAGGTTACATTAAAAAGGTTTATACTCTCAAAAAAAAATAAGGACATTACCTTTAGAAAAGCTACTATGCTGGTACTTGATGTTCTACGTAAATTAATTACACTAGTCTGCAATGATATCTTCCTTTAAAAATTTTTGATATAAATATGACGATTCAAATATTCTGAATCTATCCCTGTCGGCCGATTTTTTCCATCACGTCTAGGTTTTTTTTTCCATCGTCAGAAAGAAAGAAAAAGAACTTTATTCTGCATTGTATGTAAGGGGAAAACAATCTAAGAAAGAAATGACATAAATATTAAAAGAAATCTATTAAATAAAATAATAATAAAAAAATAACTTAAAAACTAAGTACAACGCAGAAAAGGTCGAAAAATTGAAAATTGACGTAAAATTGATGGAAAGATTTTTTGTAAGTCCGCAGATGATGATGTGAGCTTATGAAAGATGAAGCCGTTGATTCGAAGTTGAGCAAAGCAGAAAAAAGAGCGTGGGTGGCGTTTGTGGAAGTTTGTCATAATTTTCTTGGGAATACAAAAAGTGAGAACTACCGACAAATCATTCGAGAGCTTCTTTCTGCTTATAAAGCTTTAGGATGCAATATGTCACTTAAGATTCATTTTTTGGACTCTCATTTAGATTTCTTTCCTGAAAATCTTAGAGACATATCAGATGAGCATGGTGAAAGATTTCATCAGGATATAATGCAGATAGAAAAACGCTACAATGGGAAATGGACAGCAGCAATGCTCGATGATTTCTGTTGGTCAATTCGTCGAGAAACTACAATAGAAACAATGAATAGGAAGAAAAACTACAAAATAACAATTTTTTTCACCATATAATGAGATAGCTGACCGATCTAATTTGTTCATTTTGTGACTATAATATAGGATTTTTCAATGTAGAACTTCGTTGTCGTCGTCGCTTCAACCGATGGACGTCCACTGCTGGACATAGGTCTCACGTAATGATGTCCACAAGGCCCGGTCTTGCGCCGCCTGGCTCCAGCAGCTACCGGCGACCCTCTTTATGTCGTCAGTCCACATTGTGGAGGGTCTCCCTACATTGCGCCGCCCAGTGCGGGCTCGCCACTCCAGCACCTTCGGGCCCCAACGTCCATCGGTCCATCGGACTATGTTCCCCGCCCATTGCCACTTCAGGTTCGCGATTCGTAGAACTATGTCGGTGTTCGTAGAACTCTTCATTTCTCATTCGACCACGTAGAGAAACTCCGAGAATAGCCCTCTCCATCGCAGGCTAGGTGACTCTGAGCTTTCGAATGAGGCCCATAGTCAGCGACCACGTTTCGGAGCCGTAGGTCATCACTGGCAACACGCACTGTTCGCTAGCTCTGGCATGTAGAACTTAGACTGTAATATTTATTCATTTCGTTATAATAATTGACTGTTGTTAATTAAATTAATATTATTTTGGAAATCTACATGTGGTACTTAATCGTATGTCAGATTCCGTGTTTAGAGAACATAATATGAAGAATTCATGCATTAAAACAAGAAGGAGAAAAAAATTTTTTTTGGAGACCAGAGTTATTTATTTTGAAGTAATACTTCTTTTGGGGCGTTAGGGAAAAATGATGATAGTAAATTTTTATGATGCGCTCGCACACCGTCACAAAAAACCGACTCCCTGAAGTTAGCTATAGTCAACATTTTAGCTTTTTTAATATTTCATAATTATATAATACCTTAATTATTTTATTATATTACTGATTAGATATTGTGACATTGAAATATCGACGTGACGTTCTTATCAAAATTTTAACTCTCAGACTCAACTAAAGAAAACAGATTATAAACTATTTATATTCAATGAAAGTTAGTTTATTATTTTTGAATCTTTGGCCTTTGCTTTGCATTGAGTAAAGGAATGATGGATGTATTTGATTTGACAAGCAACAAAAACTAGGACGTGGATTTATGATTAAAATTTCTAAGATACTAACTGTTGCTTATATATTATTTCGCATTTTTTATGCAATCAAGCATGTATCTCAATAAGAAATTAAATAATCGAGCTAAAACTTGTGCTATCCAATGATAATGACTGATAATTTAAAAGTTCCCAGACAAAGTTTATACATATCAGTGTTTGAAAAGATTTTTGATCTTGTTACGCCAAAGAAGTATAACTTCTAACGCGTGTACATAAGTACACACACACACACAGTTTTTTCTTTCATTCGATGCTTCTCCTATTTAAGCACAACCCAAAATAATTTAGCAAACGATGAAAGAGATTTTATAAAAAAAACTATTGGTAATATAATATTTAAAAACCAAATGAGACATTTTTGAAGTGAAACTTTTTTAGGTACATGAGGGTAAAATTGAGGGAGGAATCGCGTGATTAAAGTTACAAAATTGCAGCATATTTTATGCCTCTGTTCTGGCTTAACTGCCTCATTGGTCTGGTGGTTAGCATGTTCGACTATAGTCATAAGGTCGTGGGTTCGAGTCCCGGGTCGGGCCAATTCAAAAATCAATATTGAGTTTTCTATTAAGATTTTCTCAATATTTGCCCGAAGTTGGGAAGTTGGCGATGTACTCCACTTCCGTGCCTCGGAGAGCACGTTAAGCCGTCTGTCCTGCGCCTGATCTCTCTCCGGTGGTGTCGGATTCCCGCCACATCGGACTATGAGAGTGAAGGAATAGAGAGTACACTTGTTGTGTACTATGCCTGCCAATCCGCAGTGGAGCAGCGTGGTGGGTCTATGCACTAAAAATCCTCGCTCCTCGGAGTGAAGAGGCCTGTGGTGGCCCAGCAGTGGGACGTTAAAGGGCTGCTACTTACTTACTTTACATTTGAAGGTTAGATAGTTTTAATATGTACAAATAACGTTGCATTTTAATTTGCCACGCGTCATTTAATAATTTAGTAGTAGTACTTTTATAAAATATAAAATTAAATATTTTTTTTAAATTTTAAATTCAAAATCAAAATTCATTTAAAAGTTTCTAATATTGACAAAAAAAAAACACGTGGCATTTTTATTTAATTTAATTTTTATTGAATTCATTTTTCCCTTCGTCTAAAGTCTCGGAAATCTAAAGTTTTAGTTTGGTATAAATATAAACAAGACTTAGAAATTAGTTTGCCAAAGAAGTTTCTCTTCTAACATGTGTACTTTGTAATTTGTATCTTTGTCATTCAGCTTCCATAACCGCTAAGAATGGATAATTTGTGCTCATGTCGTCTTCTTAGAAATCGTTTTGTAAACAGTCAATCGAATTAAATAACCTATACATAATACTTGTTATAAAAGCTAGTAAGCTGTATACGGTGCTATAATAAACTCCCAGAAAAAGTTCTAGAAATGTCGCTTAATAAATTTAAAGTCTTTGTTAATAGATTGTTGTAATTTAAATATTATAAATTAAGATGATATTGTAATGATGACCGTAAAAAAAATACAAATTATCAGACTGAGTTTGTTGCTCTTCTCAGGACAGGGCGCGAGGGAACCCTCGTAACTTTGTATTTGAAGATGTTCTTTAATACCATCATCAGACGTACATTAGAATTTGTGTTTGGAAATAAAATATATTTGACGATTCAAAAGTACTGTATGATTTATGAAACCAAAGATAAGCCTGTTTGCTTACTAATTAGATCTAAAAAGTGTGCTGCCATCTCAACGCAATGTATAAGACTATTTTAGTTCATATACTTTTACTAGATGCTGCTAGTTGCCATTTAAATCAGTAGTGTGTGTAACTGAAATTTCAGGTAACCGTTTATACGTTGAGATGTATAAATTGGTCAAGTTGCATATAGACTTTATGTAATTTTATTCAAAAGCGTAGCTTTATTTTTCATGGTCAAAATCAAAATATTATTATAAAAAACTAAACTGGAGGTCTACGGAGCCTACGTCCTTTCCAGGCTGATGTATGCAACTCCTGCCTGGTACTCTTTCTGCTCAGGGTACCAGAAGAAGAGGCTGTAGACTCAGCAGAATAAGTGCCTACGCATCATAGTAGGAGCTCCGAGGTACGTCAGGAATGACGTCATTCATTGTGATACCCAGACGTCCACCGTGGAGGTGTTCGTCCGACAGTTGTCGAGGAGCATGTTCCGCTACGCGGACCACTCCCCGCCTACACACCTCCATGGCATTGCCAGCCAGTATCCTAGATCTGAAAGCACTGGGTCACTACTCGACGGCAGTGGCAGAATTGACCTGGATGGCCCCGCCGGCGTAAGCTGTTGGAAACCAGCCCGTTAGAATGACGGGCAGAAACAAATACCGGGCATCGTCGATGCCTGAGAAATTTAACCCGGGTAATGAGGCATTGCCTCAAGGCCCGTAACCCACAACTTCGTTGGGAAGAACCCCGGATAGATAAATATTATTTATTCAAGTAAACAAACAACAACAAGCTCAAAAAACATTCCTGCATCGTCAGTAGTCCGTCCTTTGGTAATAAATCAACCCCCGGTTGAATCTGCTGAGAAGAAATCGGCAAGATACTCAACGGTTACTCTTTTAAAGATAGTTGTGTATGTTACAATAAGTAGTATTTTGCTTCTGTGTGCAAATGTAATCAAGTCCAAACATATTTATCGCTCAAATAATCATACATATTTCTTAAAACTTGCGGTATCCTATCAAAAATGCGTATACTCAACCCGACCAATGATTTCTCAATCTTCTTTAATGTAATATGAGATTACAAGTTTGGTTTTATTTCTTGTATTTAAATGGTCTTATACCAGATCTTTTACCTCTTCTATTTTGCAAAAGTAGATATTTTAATTAAAAATCGTTTCGTCGTCGTCGCTTCAACCGATGGACGTCCACTGCTGGATATAGATCTAACATAATGACGTCCACAAGGCCCGATTTTGCGCCGCCTGTCTCCAGTGGCTACCGGCAACCCTCTTTATATCATCGGTCCACCTTTTGGGGGGTCTGCCTACACTGGGGCGTCTTGTGCGGGGTCGCCACTCCAGCACATTCGGACCCCAACGTCCATCGGTCCTTCGGACTATGTGCCCGCCCATTGCCACTTCAGGTTCGCGATTCGTAGAACTATGTCGGTGACTTTGGTTCTACTACGGATCTCTTCATTCCTAATTCGATCACGTAGAGAAACTCCGACCATAGCCCTCTCCATTGCACGCCGAGTGACTCTGAGCTTCCGCATGAGGCCCATAGTGAGCGACCACGTCTCAGAACCGTAGGTCATCAAAAATCGTCTACAGATTGTTATTACATTTACTGGTGTTCCAAACTCCATTTTATAACAAGTGTGTGTTTAATGAGAATCGACTAAATACACATCGTTTATTTGTTATTTCTGCTCAGTAATGTGTGTATCCATAATTTACCCGGAAAAAGTGATTCGTTCCAAATGATTCTCGCAGTGCCAAGATCACGGAGTTATCTGTCCGTTCTATAACGGTCGCAACTTTATTAAGAACAATATATATAAAAACTTTTTGTATATACAGTTCAAACCGAATATAACGACAGTTCGGATAAAACAAGTGAATAGCAATATCCCGACCGAATTTCTAAATAAACTAATACGTAAACATACCCGGATGTACATCGGATACAGCGACATATCCCTTAAAACAACGAAACTATCGATATTCAACGATTATCACGACCAATCGTTTATTTGTTCTAGGAAAAAGGACAAAGTACACACGTACGAAGTGTAACTTCTAAACAAACAAATTTTTAAGTCTTGTTTATATTTATACAAATTCAAAACTTTAGATTTCCGGGACTTAGAGGGAGGTAAAAAGGAAGATAGGTTAGGAATTGTCCTGAAAACATTAAAAGCGTCCAAAATTAATGCAAATAATTTATTGAAATCTCAAATGACGCATTTTAAATAAAAATACCACGTGTTTAAAATTTAGAAAAGAGAGTTTATGAAATATTTTTAATATATATAACACTCAAGGATGAAGAGGGTTCCGGTGGGTTTTAGTGGGTATTGCGGGGTGTGCACCTTCGCCGTGTCTCACACCGACCCATAGATCGGGGTTTGTGCCTAAAAGTCTGAGAAGATAAGATCAAAAAAATATCTATAACGAATAAATTGTACATACATACATACATCACGCCTCATTTCGATAGGGGTAAGCAGAGACTACGTCCTTCCATTTGCCATGATCCTTTCATATCACTTTCGCTTCTTTCATTCTCATTAAACCTTTCATTCAAGTTCGACGGCTTAGAGTATTCTTGACCTGGCCCTTATTTTTAATGTCCTGGATTTGGTACAGGAACATTTGCCTTGTTCTTACCCTTCCAACTTTCCCACTCACTTTTGACTTATAAATCCTTTTTGTCAGTCTCCTTTCATTCATTCTCACTACGTGCGTCACTACATCTGCTTTTATACCACAACGTTCTCTTATCACACTATTTCTTACTTTGTCACTCAGCTTCCATCCACAAATACTTCTTAACGCTCTCATACCTTACTTATTTTGGCACCAACACTCCTCTATGCACAGCCAGCCTGGCCTTTTGAGACACTATCTGGCTTTTCATAAAGGCGTGCAGAGCACCATTTATTATATTCCCTGCATTCAGATTAGTCAGCACACTCTTACCCCTTTTCTTTTAGCAGTCTCACTAATCCAAAGTTTGACTAAAAGAAATCGCTACATAACGCTAAGGCTGTGTATTTCTTGTTGTATACAATAAAAGTGTTATCTTTCTACCTATTCTGAAAGCAAAATGACTATTTTGGCAATTTAGACGCTCACTTATAATGAGAAGGTAATTCCCTAGATTCCCATGGGATTGGGGCTTACGCAGGTGATTCCACCGGACAGAACCAGTATTTAATAATCTTGGCACCATTTTAAAACGTTGCGTGTTGTTATAGCGCAAAAATAAATTTAAATATAGCGTCTACATATAACCAAGCTGTCATTGTCGCCGCGCGTGTCAACGTCGAATTTGTATTGCATTGAAAACGTGTCAGCTGCAATAACAAAATTAATCAAAGGCACTGCAGAGCACGTTCGCGTTCGATTTTTGAAAAGTGCGCGCAATTTTTTTTCTATTTTAATGGAAAAAGCAAATGTTTTTTAGTTATCAACCAGAGAGTTTAGAAATGAATTTTAAATTGCACGCTTTTTTAAATTCATCCAAGATAGGGCTATGGTTTCAGTAACAATCCTAGTATTAGTGCGCGATAAAATTCTCGATATGAAATTTTTGAATTAATTTATAAGTGCCAAATCATTTTAAAGTCCATCTATCGCATGTCGTGTTACGGTCAGTTGCAGAGTGTCGGTAAAGTGAAAGGTGTTCAGGTTTCACTTGCAACGTGGTTTTATAAAATCATATAATATTTTTGTCTTTTATTGGAAAAAACAAAGTATTAGTCTTCAGTTTGAGTGCGCGCTAAAATTTTCGATGTCCAATTTATTATATATTAACATAGAGCACGTTCGCGTTGAATTTACGAATTCTTTAAAAAGTGCGGACTAATTGTTTGTTTATTTAATCATGGTTAATAGGAAAGGCAAAGGTTTTAGTTACAGTATTCAGTTTTAGTGTGCATTTTCGAATGGTTTTAATTATTTTTTTTTAATTTCCATTTATCCATTTAATGGGAAATGCAAAGATTTTACACTCATCTTTGGATTAAGTACGTCCTGAAATTTTCGATGTTCAATTTTTGACATTTAAGCCATAGAGTATTATTATTTTGGAATTAATTTAAAAGTAGTTTTAATAGTCTGAAATTTGAGTGCACGCTAAAACTTTCGGCGTTCGATTTTTGACATATCTACCATAGAGTAATTTTTCGTTCGATTTTTGAAAAATGCGTGTTAATTTTCTATTTCTCCCTTTTACAAGAAAGACAAAGGTTTTAGTTACATTCACCAGTTTGACGGCGCGCTAAAATTCTTGGCGTTCGATATTTGAATTCCATTTTCAATTGGACTGCGTTCGAATTTAAAGTTTAAACTTTTTTTTATATTATTTTCAAGGAACGAGTTCGGAACTTTTGCGCGAGTGTGGAAAGATAAAACTCCGTATAACAACTGTTTGTTTTGTGTAGTGTAAATAAGTTGTGATCCAGATGGCCCAAGCTTTGAAGACGGATGACAGATACAACAAGGAATATAGCAGATTACGACGTGTCACTAAGGATTTGGTCATAAGGCAGTTTTCCGTTAGTTTTTAATAATTTATATTTATAAATAAAATTTAAGATATACACTACTAATGTTAACACACTTTTTCTCTGTCTGTCTATTTCATTTCGAAGGGACTTCAAATGACAGATATATCATATTATATGTAGTAACTTATGCTACTTTTATTTTAGCTCGTAAAATATAAATACTTTCTTTTAATAATTAAAAACTCAACTTAAATTTTTTAAATTTAAGTTGAGTTTTAAACTCAAATTAAATTACATTTTAATTCCAATGGTAAGTGATAATATAGAGGGACAAATTTAACAAATTAGTAAAAAGTCATTCATCTTTTCAATTCTAATCGTACCAGAATGTGTTTCTTTTTTTATTTCACGGTACATTTTTATTGGTTAGTACATTATAGCATGGTCAAAGTCTCCAAGCAGATTTAACCAAAAACTATATGCATGGTTTTAAATTAGTCTCACTGGTAATCGAACAAGAGACTGCTAGCAATGCGAATTCTTGCATTTACACGAAGGAAGCAGTAACTTTTTTAAGCTAAGCCAACTATATTTAAAGTCCAACTTATTAGCTCAGACTAAAAAAAAATAATTTCAATGCGAAAACAACTCTGTGTGTGACAAAACACTTGTAAGGGATAAAATAGAAGTATCGTCGTTTTTAGAGTTGGATGTTTGAAACTTATTTTTTTAACGAAATTGTTATTAAAAATATATCGCTTTACTAAAAAAAACCAACAACGATACACAAAATCAAAAATCAGCTGACGTTCGAGTCAACGAACGCACGGTGCGGTGGTTTTTTGCACCTTCGCTTAATTTCGGGCTTTCAGTGACCCGATTGCCAGCTGATTTTTGGATTTGTGTTTCATTGTTTTTATTTTTAGTAAAACATTGTATTTTTATGAAACTTTCGTTTCACTTAACTATACTAACATGATGGGGCGTAAATAATGCTAATAAAAAGATTTAAATAAAAGATTTTTTTTAATCAGGATAGATTTTTTTCCGTCCCATCATCAAAGACGTCATTAATACTATGATTTGTCTTTGTTTTCGGAAGTGGTCACCTAATTTTTTGTATATAAACTCAGGTAAAAGGTTTCGTTTATTAAACTCTTAGCATTAAATATAACGCGGGAAATCGAATTCTAATTTATAAAATTCTTCTGTCACAGTTTTAATGTTTATTCTCCAAAATGGCTCCAAACCGATTTTGATGAAACTTTACATGTAAGTAGGTATGAGAACAGTCTTATAATTAAATTCTTTTTGTTATTTTTTTATGGTGTGGAATTAAAAATACATTCAGTCCTAAATTTTTATCCTACAACCACCACCTAGTTATTATATGGCAAAACAACGTTTGCTAAGTAAGCTAGTAAAATTATGCTTTTATATTACTTGTTTTTGAGTTTATACTTTGACTTAATAAAAAACAACAAGATATTTTGCTAGTAACATTTGTTGTTTGGTAACAAATACAAACTTGGTTTAAATACATATTTACCCCCAATCGTCTTTTGCGTATTATCTTCTATATATATATATATATATATATATATATATAAAAGCAACTTTTTTTTCTTTGTTATCAATAAACTTGAAAACTATTGGACCGATCGGCATGAGAACATGTTTATTCGACGCGGAATTAATTGTAGAAAGTTTTAGGCGATTCATTTTTTGAATTCCATCAACCTTTTACCATTTTTTTTTTTCAAATTTAAGTGGATAGTCATTTGTTTCTGCTACGAAGCGCACAAAAACGGGCAAAATGTCTAGCGTTACTTCAATGCTTATAAACGCGTTTCCACACACCCTCCCACGCATTCACCCACGCACTCCCAAACTTCCACCCACGCATCCGCCCACGCACTTCCACGTATCCACCCACGCACACCCACGCTTCTACCCACGCAAGATCCACAAGGTTGTGACATGAATTATTAGACCGTTGTCTATAGCAACGGTTTTGTTAATTCATTTCTAGGTTATGTAAAGATGTCAATTATTTACGCTATCTTTTGTTTCAAAACAAAAAATATCATGTGTGTCATTTAATCGATTGTGTTTTGTTTAGTATTTATTTAATATAAAAATGAATCGCAAAATGTGTTGGTAAGCGCATAACTCAACAACGCCTGGGTCAGTTTTTTTTTTAATGTTCGTTGAAGTCCAAGGATGGTCCGAGAAAAATTCGAGTAATTGCAGAGGAAAATCCCAAAAACGTCCCTTTTCTGTTTGCCATACAAACGTTTTCTTACTAAAATGTAGAGTCAAGTCACAAGTCCTACTGTTGTCTAAGCAAGAGTCAATTTGCACTTTCTTACCGCTGCGCAAAGTTCAAAATCAATTGAATTGTCATAAAATGTAAGAGCTATAGATCATTAGTACAGCTGACAGAACGAAGTCTGTCGGGTCTGCTAGTAGGTATATTTTACACGTATCGTAACATCGTTTGTAGAAGGGTGGACGCTTATCGTGGCTAATAACCTCCTTATCTCTAAAGACGTATTTCTAGATAAAAAGTCTGACTTTTGATAAAATATTGTATATAGGCCCTTTTAACCTAGTCTGCTGTTCAAATCCACCATGACGAGACAAATGTACGGTACTGTTTTCGTTCATAATCGTTTCGTTCGAAGCATACGAATAAACTGGAGTCTTTCGCTGTCCATATTCAGATCACGTGTATTTTTTTTATACATTGAGAGAGAAAAGTTATTTGATTCCTATACCATTGTAGCTTGTTTGACAACCTCGCTAGCTCAGTGTTCGCTTTGCTCGCTGAGGTCCTGGATTCGATCCCTGGTAGGTTTAAAGTTGTAAATACACGGCTTGGGCCGTGGCCAGTTGCGCCCTACTAACAAAGACGTACCGCCAAGCAAGAGATTTGTGTTCCGATATGATGCTGTGTAGAAACCATAAGAGGTAAATTGCCTCTTACCAGATTAGCTCGCTTCCATCTTGGACTGTATCATCACGGTATATAGCCGATTTGTACGGCTATGTATGTCACTCAGCCACCTCAAGGAAGCGCTTCTCATTGTAGCTTGTATCATCACTTGCCACCAGATAAAGTAGTGATAAAACGCTATCTTATTGCATCAATGTTTTACATTATAAATGATTAAATAGAGTATTACTGTTGTTTCAGTCAGAATATGGCCTTACAGAAGAACAAGTTGCAGGTATTTATATTATTATATATTTTCTATTGTTATAAAATATTATACTATGATTATTTTTTGTGACGATTTATGTCCATGACATATAGTCTGTATTTATTTTTAGGCTATTGATTGGATATAAATTAATATGACATTCTAATTGTATTAGTTACACTTTTAAGGTTTGATAATAACAACCTTTACTAATACTAAACTACTGAACCGAAAAAAAAATGGGTCACAGATATGTGAGTAAGGACAATAAGATCTTTGTAGTGAAATACTGCAAATAGCTGATTAAAGAATGTATATCCGTGTCTTATTTGTAAAATAATTAGCATAAATTATTAAAAATGCTACCGAAAAACACTATTCCACACAAAAATAATATATTACTCCTTTTTCGACTACAGTCTATTTAGAACAAAGTATATTTGGTATTGTAAAGTAAAGTAAGTAAGTAAGTAGCAGCCCATTAACGTTCCATTGCTGGGCACAGGCCTCATCACTCCGAGGAGCGAGGGTTTTTAGAGCCTGCTCCACTGCGGGTTGGGAGGCATAGTACACAAGTGCATTCTCTATTCCTTCACTCTCATAGTCCGGTATGACGGGAATCCGACACGGCCGGAGAGATATCAGGCGCAGGACCGACGGCTTAACGTGCTCTCCGAGGCATGAGGGTGGATCACACCACCAACTTCTCAAGTTCGGGCAAATATTGAGAAAATCTTAATAGAAAACTCAATATTGATTTTTGAATTGGCCCGACCCGGGGGACTCGAACCCAGGACCTCATGTCTGTAGTCGAACATGCTAACCACTAGACCAATGAGGCATTTTTGGTATTGAAATAATATTAATTACTTTTAAGAATGTTTTATTATAATTTCGAGTCCAGTTCAAGTTGATGTGGGATATACGATGTCGAGCCACAATCGACATAGGAATGCAAAGGGTGTATGATAACGTGCTATAAAGCCGAGCCAAGCATGCAAGCGATAGAGATGCGTGATCGACCTAACTTCCTTAAAACAACAACAATTTTTCGTCGAATGTTGCGACGAATATTACAAGAGTTGTTTTTTATATTGAAAAAAAAAATGCATTTAAATTTTAAACAAGACACTTTCAGATACGCAATGTATCAGAATAACTAATGTATATAACAGGATTTTACTGTTTTATAATATTTTATATACTTTCTAGAATTTAAAGAAGCCTTCATGCTGTTCGACAAAGATGAGGATGGTACAATCACGATGGCTGAACTTGGTGTCGTGATGCGATCGCTGGGACAGAGACCTTCAGGTAATAAAAACCGTTATTGTTCTCCTTCTGGCCAAATTTCGACTATGGCAACCAATCAGATATTAACCATCATGGAATTTTATAATGTGGAAATGAATGTTAATATTGTTGTAATATTATATAAAGGATTTTATATAAAATTAAACCAGTTGACCTACATCTCTTCTTCTGTCTCGTATAAGACAGAAAACAATTTTGTATTACCATATAATCGTATATTAACTAGGGACGAAAGAATATCAATGCCGCACGCGTGATAATTTATAAAAACACGGGTTGCAATGCCATACTTTCTTCCGGTGGTGCGGATACATTTTTTTTAATCAGACCGGGATCGAAAGTCGTCGTCGTCGTCGCTTCAACCGATGGACGTCCACTGCTGGACATAGGTCTCACGTAATGACGTCCACATAGCTCGATTTTGCGCCGCCTGGCTCCAGCGGCTACCGGCGACCCTCTTTAGATAATCGGTCCACCTTATGGGGGGTCTCGCTACACTGCGCCGTCCGGTGCGGGGTCGCCACTCCAGCACCTTCGGCCCCCAACGTCCATCGCTCCTTCGGACTATGTGCCCCGCCCATTGCCACTTCAGGTTCGCGATTTGTAGGACTATGTCGGTGAATCTGGTTCTGCTACGGATCTCCTCATTTCTGATTCGATCACGCAGAGAAACGAGCATAGCCCTCTCTATCGCACGCTGAGTGATTCTGAACTTCCGCATGAGGCCCATAGTCAGCGACCACATCTCAGAACCGTATGTTATCACTGGCAACACGCAGTGTTCGAAGACTTTGGTCTTCAGGCACTGAGGGGAATGGTGTAAGGGGGAAACGCGTCCCAGTCCGTTTTTCCAAACGCCAACCTCACCTGCACGCGGTGCACCCTGCTCCTACCGACGAGGCTCTGGCGACCGACAAATGGCGATATAGGCATTATTTATAGCTGACTTAAATGCCACAGACCGATAACGGGCAGCAGCGTTATCGGTGCGAGAAGGTCAGTACTGCGATCACCAACCCGCCTGCCAAGCGTGCTGATAATTGGCAAAACCACAAAATGACAAAAACAAAGCAGCAAGGGCCCCCAGTCCCCGGAAGCCCCGCTATTCCTAGCTCTGGCATTCATTCCTATGGTAACGGCGGGGCAGGGGGTGCTAAGAATCTCCGGAAGAGATTCCGCTGTCAACCCCGACGACTTGACCTGCATCGAAAGTACGGTAATTGAATCTGGTTAGTAATCATTAACATACATGCTGGGCAACAAGGTATTTACTCATTTATTTATGACATCTTACAAACACATATACTTATAGCCTTAAAATAAATTTAGAAAAATATGCATTGTAACCCAAAGCTGTAAAACAAAAAATCTGTGTGAAGATACAACAAAAAATTGTTCTACAATATTATAGATCGTATTAATATCTACAAAAAAGTCCTAGATACCATATGTCTAACTACTGTATTTATGCCACTATAACTACTTTTTTACAATTTAAAAGTTAATAAAAGTGCCGATAACGTTACAGAAGAAAGTTTGAATTTTCGTTCTTATTTATATATATTCGTTGAATAGTAAAATCTATATATTAATTACATTATGAATGTAAGTGTGTATCTAATATTTTGAAAGGAAGCAATTAAAAACTAGGTGAAATAAAACTTTTATGTTAACGAAAATAAGACTATAGTCCGGCTTAGTATTTTTGCGAGCACGGATCGGTCTCCTATAGATTGGTGCAGGTTCTGACTGGGCATGGATGCTTCGGAAAGTTCCTGCATCGAATTGGCCGGGAGGAGTCACCCACTTACCAACAGTGTGGTGCAGCAGTCTACTCAGCGCTACAACGCTTGCTGGGTAACATTATAGGTGCGATGCTCTTCAATGATAAGATGTGGACTGGAGTATCCTACTTCTGCGAGACCGTAGTCTTGCTAGGGGAAGCCCATGAGAGGGAGAATGCAGCGGATGCTTCCTCTCACCGCCGAAGGAGGCATTGTACTAGGCGGCGCGTGTTTGCGTGCCTCCTTCCACCTTCTTGAATCCTCAGTTGGACTCATCTGAGGTACCAGGGAAGAATGCGAAAGTTGAACACTTGGTGCTTCACTTACGGATGAACAGGGTTCCGCTGGGTTTTAGTGGGCATTGCGAGGTTTCCTCCGTCGCCAAGTCCCACACTCCTGACCTGTAGGTCGGAGTTCGTGCCTAAATGCATTTCCCAGCGGAAAAAAAGGGTTTAATCGCGGGGCATTGCAATTTTTAAATAAAATACGTTGTAATGAATCGTAAGAAGAATTAATTGAAGAAGAAATAATTACAAATTTTGATGACAGCAAAACCAATTGCCAGATATTTTGACATATGTATAAAAGAATCTCAAATGCCATGCGCTGATATTTTGGAGCATGCGCACTATTTTACAGATTTATTTAATCGGGACGGTACTTTCGTTCCTCAAAATGGAGTCGAGAGCACAAATTTTCGGCACAAGATAAGGTTTTAGTGAATGTCATTCTACGACGAATTATAATCCGAGTTAATTAATAAAGTGTTTGATTGCACCAACATTCCCCACGAACGCCCACAGAATAAGAAATTAAATAATGGATCCAATTAATAACGATGTCGGCAGAGAACTCTACGCCCCTGTGCTTTATGCTTCTCCGTTCTCTCCTATTCTCCGACATCCCAATTTGTTTTACAAGTTTTTAAGTATAACTACTTAGTCGCACGTAAGTTACGTTACTGCAACATTTTTCATTGTTGCTACTCTCTTATTGTATGTAATATGACTTTATATATCTTAAAACATTCCTTGATAAATTGGCTATCCAAGGTTAAAAGAAATTTGAATAAGAGCTAATAGTTCCTCCGATTAACGCGTTAAACAACAGATAAATTCTACAGAAATTCTTCAAACAAACCAGTATAGATGTCGTCGTCGTCGCTTCAACCGATGGACGTCCACTGCTGGACATAGGTCTCACGTAATGACGTCCGCAAGGCCCGGTCTTGTGCCGCCTGGCTCCAGCAGCTACCGGCGACCCTCTTTATGTCGTCGGTCCACCTTGTGGGGGGTCTCCCTACACTGCGCCGCCCGGTGCGTGGTCGCCACTCCAGCACCTTCGGGCCCCAACGACCATCGGTCCGTCGGACTATGTGCCCCGCCCATTGCCACTTCAGGTTCGCGATTTGTAGGACTATGTCGGTGACTCTGGTTCTCTACGGATCTCTCCATTTCTGATTCGATCACGCAGAGAAACGAGCATAGCCCTCTCTATCGCACGCTGAGTGATTCTGAACTTCCGCATGAGGCCCATTGTCAGCGACCACATCTCAGAACCGTATGTCATCACTGGCAACACGCAGTGTTCGAAGAACTTCGTGTTCAGGCACTGAGGGATATGGGACGAAAATATCTGGCGTAGTTTCACGAACGCTGCCCAACCGAGCTGGATTCGGCGGTTTACCTCTTTGTCGAAATCGGACCTACCTAGTTGGACTATAGTCCAAGTATAGATATACAATGTTTTATATAAAAATAAAAGCGATATTCTTAAATATTCTAACCGCATTACAATTGAAACGTCTGCCAAACGTACAAAGATGTCTTATTCTAAAAATAACGTCATTAATGTAGAAGCTTGTCATTCTCTTTCTAGATTATTTTCGAGTGCGAAAGATTTTAAACGTCATGCTTATAATTACTGGTTCATTCATTAATAATCCAGGACAGAAGTGTTTTCGTGAAGAACTTGCGACAGCTTTTTAAATACTTTTGAATGGTATTTTTAATCTGAACCATGTTTTTTAGGTTAGTTTTAGTATTTCAACAAGAAAATGTATAATTGGTCGCTTAAATTGAATTAAATTGTATAGATATTTAGTATAGAATATAGTTTATCATTCTCTAAGTCATTGTGGCAAAAAAATCAGTTACGCGTTGCTAGTGATCTCTGTTATTATATTTGTTAACTTATTATTATATTTTACAAGTGAACGGATTAAACGCGTGATTAGCGTCACGAAGATGTGCAGCGCTTTTTATGCTAATTCGTTTGCAGGTTAGGTAGTTTCAATATTTACAAATAAAATGTGGCATTAAATTTTTTTTTAACTGCCTCATTGGTCTATTGGTCCTGGGTTCGAGTCCCGGGGTGGGCCAATTCAAAAACCAATATTGAGTTTTCTATTAAGAATTTCTCAATATTTGCCCGAAGTTGGGAAGTTGGCGGTGTGTTCCACCCCCGTGCCTCGGAGAGCACGTTAAGCCGTCGGTCCTGCGCCTGACCTCTCTCCGGTCGTGTCGGATTCCCGTCACATCGGACTATGAGAGTGAAGGAATATGACAGGCATAGTACACTTGTAGTGTACTATGCCTGCCAATTCGCAGTGGAGCAGCGTGGTGGGTCTATGCTCTAAAAACCATCGCTCCTTGGAGTGAAGAGGCCTGTGCCCAGCAGTGGGACGTTAATGGTCTGCTTCTTACTTACTTTATTTTAATTTGTCAAGCTTCCCACCAGTCCAGACTCAGACAAATTAGAAAATACAATTTCCTAAAGTCGTCCTACCAGGGAACAAACCCGGGACCTCTGCTAGCAAGGCGAGTACTCGCACCACTGTGCCAGGGTGGCCGTCAAAATAAATTAATTATCAAACTATCGTTATTAAAATCAGATATTCTATTCAAAAGAAATAACGAATTTACATTTTGAATTTATGTTTTTATTTTTTACTACCGTAACTTCGGTATGGTCAAGTGTAAGTCGTAGTTAAATATGAAGATCAATGGAACTCCTCAACGGCTTATAGTAAGAGTGTGATGTTTGGCAAAATCTATAACTGTCCTTAATCAAATGCCAACGACCTTACGTATGTTGCTGCATTGGAATATTTGAAAGGTGAATTATGTGCGGAGCAGTGGTATATGGGTTTTGGGTTCGATCCCGGGTCCACACCCGGGATCGACAGTCGGTGTCAGCCGATGCGCCTACATATGTAGCTATAGGTGGGAGAAACGCGAGAGCTGCCAAGTGGACACCCGGGGAACATCTTTCTTGGCTGACACCGACTCCGAATATAACAATACAAAGAACACTATAAAAGAAGACGCAATTATTTCTTACTTTTTAGAGCATATTAATGTATTTGTAAGTTTGTTCTGAAGGCGGTTCTTTTTTTGTTAAAATTTATATTTATGTTTATTATTAAAGCCTGCGGTCAAATTGAGAATTAGTTAATATTTAGGCATTTAACAAATAATGAGAGAGTTTCTACAAAAAGTATCGTTTCCCACGAAGTTTTGTATCATTTTATCACATAGAAATTTCATGGAAAACAATGAGCAAATTAGCAGTATAGCCTTTGCGATATCTGTGATGATAGAAGTATAGTCTTTGACAATAGTACCTTAATAATGTTCAGTCTTATATTTAAATTAATTATAGTCGAATTTCGACCACAAGTAACTGTAGTTATACGTACAATTCTTACACTTTAATTTACGCCGCCTGTGTAAACTCAGCGTGGCAGATGTGACAAAAATAGTCAGTTAATATAAACATGGAAATTCCTTATTACCTGCCAACGCTTTATAATATTAGTAGTTAAATATCACGACTCTGTCTGCGTACACTTAAAGTACGGCGACATTTTTTTGATAACCACATATATATAAAACTGCCTCATTACTACAGACATGAGGTCCTGGGTTCGAGTCCCAGGTTGGGCCATAAATCAATATTGAGTTTTCTATTAAGATTTTCTCAATATTTGCCCGAAGTTGGGAAGTTGGCGGTGTAATCCACTCCCGTGCCTCGGAGAGCACGTTAAGCCGTCGGTCCTGGGCATGATCTCTCTCCGGCCGTGTCGGATTCCTGTCACATCGGACTATGAGAGTGAAGGAATAGAGAATGCACTTGTGTACTATGCCTGCCAATCCGCAGTGGAGGTCTGTGCCCAGCAGTGGGACGTCAAAGGGCTGCTACTTACTTTTTTACGTCTATAAAATCGCAATTAAAAAAACATGCAGGATATAATTTGGTGTTGTAGCTATAAAATGAAAAATATATTGTGTTGTCGCCAAATAAATATAAAGCTCAGAGTTAGAATCCTACTTTGCTACATCTGCCCAGTTGTTACATACGGATGCGAGGCATGGACCCTGAAACAGGACATAATAAGACGCCTCGAGGCGTTTGAGGTCTGGTGTTACCGCCGCATGCTTCGTATCAGTTGGACCCAAAAAATTCGCAACGAAACCGTATTCCAGCGCATCGGTATGACCCGGAAACTTAGGCATACCATCAAGAGACGGAAGGTTGAGTATCTCGGCCACGTACGTAGGCACGATAGGTACGGGTTACTCCAACTTATTATGATGGACGCAGAAAGAAGTTTTGGCTGTGGAACATACGCGAATGGACAGGAATAAAGTCCGCAGCCGAGCTGTTCCATCTTGCAAAGGATAGAAATAAACTCAAATAGTTAGCGGCCAACCTTCAAGAAAAATGAAGAGGCACTTTAAGAAGAAGAAGCTACATATCTATCACCTCCATCCGAAATTTAATTACACCATTGGATAGCCAAAGGATGAAAGAATTTATTACGCTCAGGAAAGATTGTAACACATCGCTATTTTATATAGAAACTATAACCGTTACGAGGCGTATTCACGTTCAATAAGGGGCCGTGTCCACAAACCATTTCTTTTCCTATTTAAGTAAACTTTCTGAATAGCCAGATGGTGTGTCAAAGGGTTAGACTGCCTGGGAGAGTTGTGCCAAATGTGTTATAAAAGAAAAATAAATGCGGTAGAGATGAGAGCGTTGAGAAGTATGAGTGGATTGAAACTGAGTGACAGAGTAAGAAATACTGTGATAAGAGAACGTTGTGGTATAAAAGAAGATGTAGTGACTAAAATTGAAAAAGGACTGATGAAAAGGATTTATGAGTCAACAGTGAATGGGAAAGTTAGGAGGGGAAGACCAAGGCGAACGTTCCTGGATCAAATCCAGGACATTTTAAACAAGGCCCAGGTCAAGAGTACTCGAAACGGATGAACTTGTATGAAAGGTTTAATGAGAATGAAAGAAGCGAAGGAGATATGCAAGGATCGTGGCAAGTGGAAGAACGTGTTCTCTGCCTACCTCTATGGGAATGAGGCGTGATGCTGTATGTATGTCAATTTCCGATTCCGTGGAATCATGGCCTAACCTGTTTTTATCTGATCGAAGCTTCAATATAATCTAAACCATTCTTGTATCTACCTGTTAGATATATACAAATAGGTACAGAATATTTGTTATAATTATTCATTATGATTAGGCAGCGGCATCCGGAGCGTGCTGCCAAAAATATATACACAAATATAAAATCTATTTTCTACTGACATTTAATATTAGAAATATGAAAATAACACATCTAAAAATAAATAAAAGATAAGAGAAATCAGCTAGTTGAAGTGAAACTTCTTTAGGCGCATTAGGGTACAATTTATAAGGTTGAAACGCGCCATTAACGCTACGAAGACGTGCAGCGTTATTTATGCTAATTCGTTCCAAAGGCAGGTAGTTTTTATATTTACAAATAACATGTGACATTTTAATTTGCCACTCGTTCATAATTGAAAATAAATATTTCAGAAATTCTCTTTTCTAAATTTCTAATATTTTTATGTTTATACAAATCTTAGATAAATCAAACGACTTCAAAAAAGTTTATATTGTCATAAGCACTAGGGTTACACTAGAAAAGTTACTATGGTGGTTGTTTACATTATTTTCTTTCATATAATGCCTATAACAAAACAGAAGTACAAAAGAATTATCAAAATTGGTCGAGCCATGTACACGTGACGCCGTGAGATATATTATTGCAACATGTTTGACTATAGTCTCTAATAAAGCGTTAGCCGCTGGAGATATTACATAATTTTGAAGTGGAACTTCTTTAGTCGCATGAGGGTAGAATTTTTACGGATGAAACACGTGATTATCGTCACCGAGATGTGCAGCGTTCTTTATGCCAATTCGTTCGAAGGTTAGGTAGTTTTATATTTACAAATAACGTGTGACATTTTACTTTGCCACTTGTCATTTCAAAATTGAATATAAATATTTCATAAATTCTCTTTTCTAAATTTCAAATTTGAAAAACAAAATTTAATTTCTAATATTGGCATTTTTATTTACAATTCGTCATTTGAGATTTGTATTAATTTTCGACACTATTAATATTTTAATGACAATGACATTTCATGTAATTCCACACCTATCTTTTTCCCTCACTCTAAGTTTTGAAAATCTTAAGTTTTAGATTTATATGAATATAAACAGGACTTAAAAATAAGTTTGCCAAAGAAGTTTCACTTCAGGCATGTGTACTTTGTACGCACGCACTTATTTTAATTGTTTCCCAATGGATGTGATTTTAAATGCGTATTCACGTCAATAGAAATCTTAAGTATGCTTGAAATGAAGAATGAATGAAAAATTTGGTAAGCGATGCCTTTTTTTTTAATAAAAGTAGCCTAAGTTACTCCTTATTACATTAAATATCTGCCACTAAAATACAGACAAAAATTCACTAGTTGTTTTTGTTACAAGTACCGTATATACTTTTATATGCATTAAGTTTAATTGTATTGATAAAATTTTTATATTAAACTGCGACGCCTAAAAAAATTATTATGGATAATATGTTTTTCAGCTAATATATATGTCGGAGTGCAATAGTCTGTGGAACGCTGGCGCCATCTATCTATCGGCGTGGGGCAGAGTCAATCAGTGCCAGTTTTCGGGTGACGGCCCACCGGAGCGGTCGACTTTTGAAACTGTCACGTCCCTAGCTATTATTATTAATGAGTTTGTGTACATTGATATCAGCAACATTAAGTGATTGAACATTATAATCTGAGTTCATTAATAAAGTGTTTGATTGCACCAACATTACCGATCCCCGCCCACAGTATGGAAATTATGGATGTCATTAATGACGATGTCAACGGAGAACGCTACGCCCTATGTTTTATGCTTTCCTTCTCGCTTATTTTCCGACATATATATATGTGGGAGAATAAGAGAGAACGGAGAAGCATAAAGCACAGGGGCGTAGGGTTCTCCACCGACATCGTTATTAATTGGATCCATTATCTAATTTCTTATTCTGTGGGCGTTCGTGGGTAATGTTGGTGCAATCAAACACTTTATTAATTAACTCGAGTTATAATGTTCAATCACTTAATGTTCCCGGTATCAATTTACATAAACTTATTAAGAATAATAGCTAGAAACGCGACAGTTTCAATAGTCGACCACTCCGGTCGATCGCCGCTCGAGAACTGCCAAGAGACGGGCCGGACTGCCACTTATTGACTCTGCCCCCACGCCAATACAAAGATGGCGCCAGCCTTCCACAGACTATTACACATGGACCAGCGATCCACAAACTCTTGCACTCCGACATATACTATAAAAAATCTGACGTGATGAGCCTAGTTACAAGCTGTGATCAATGATTGACTACAGCTTGTTCTTAATTTATGGCTTAACTTTTATTATGAAGCTAGCTACCTTTTCCGGGTACTACAGTACTATAGATGGAGAGAGAGAGAATATTTTTATTTTACACCACAATAAATATACACAGAAATATCACTTCTACCTTAGAGTTATAGAAATTGCTGAAAGATGAAAGAAGTAGATTGATGGTTAATTGTGCAATAAACCGACACATATTTACACAACACAAGGTGATCCCCCATGGGATAGTCCCCCCAGGCGCAGGTTCTTGCGGTAACTTACCAGTGCAGGGTTGCCGTGAGGACTGAAATTGAGCGTTTTGAAGCAGATTAAGTTCGAAGAGTTAGGATTCCTGCAGGAAGTGCCTTGATACAGGCATGGAAAGAGAATCTCGAGGCCCCAAGTGCGGGTATGCCTACGATGGAAGCGATTCGTCCCCGCCTAGATCAATGGCTTTCTAGACGGCATGCGACACTTTCCTTCAGACTGGTGCAGGTGTTTATGGGACATGGTTGTTTCGGTAAATACCTGCATCAGATTGCGCGGCGGGAGGAGTCACCTATTTGCCATCAGTGTGGTGCAGCTGTTGATACGGCAGCCTACACATTGGCGGAATGTCCAGCTTGGGTTCCGCAGCGGCATGTTTTAGTTGTTTTGATCGGCGATGATCTCTGACTATCAAGTATAATAGGCGCAATGCTTGGCAGTGAGGTGGCCTGGAGTGCGGTTTCCTCCATCTGCGAGGCTTTCTTCTCGTTGAAAGAGGCGATGGAGAGAGACAGAGAGAGAGAAAGAGCACCAGATGTCCCTCTTTTCCGAAGGATCGATCTTTTTCGATGAAAGCTCCCAGGCGGTTCGATTATTTCTCTCGCTTCTTACAATTATCGTTATATTTCAACTAATTTACACAAAACTTAGACAAATCTTATGACTTTAACGTTCCTCATAAATCGTTCTATCTAAAAACACAAACTTCATGAAAATCCGTTCAGTAGTTTCGAATTTAATGTGGACTTTAGGAGGAGTTTGTTTCAAAGCACGTAAGGATATAGGCCGTTCTTGCTTTAATATCTATTGCGAATGTACCTTTTATATACTAAATGTCGCATTCAGTTATTCATCACCAGGAGGCGATATTTGGACGAACACCAATGAATAAATGAATACACGGGGAGCTAGACGTTTCAATTTGCGGCTCACGATGAATGGGTTTCCATGAATTTTTATAAAGCAACGACCACTATACGTTGACCTCTCCCGTTTTAGTGACTTGAAAGATTTTTTTTTAGTAACGCGATGACTTTTTATATAATATTCGTATGAATAGGCAATATCATAGTTATTAAAATAAAAAATGTGGTGCAGCCGTGAATATGTCTCGTAACGGGTAATAGCTTCAAAATGGCGGGGCTTCCCCTCCACAGCACGCGATGTGACACAGTTCTTACTTAGCGTAATAAATCATCCTTTAAGTATGCAATGGTGGAATTTAATTTCGAATGGAGGTGATAGATATGTATTTACAACATCAAACTCTATCCCCCGGTTGTGTTATCATTCGTTTATGAAGCGAAACTTCTTTAAGCGTTAAAAGTTTTACGGATGAAACGCGTGGTTCGCGTCACGAATATGTGCAGTTGTTCTAATTTGCCACTCGTCATTTAATATACTATTTTTAATAAAATATTAAATAAAAATATTTCATAAATTCTCTTTTGTAAATTTTCAATTAAAAAACAAAATTTAATTGATAATCCCTAATATTGACAAAAAACACTTGGCCTTTTTATTTACAATTAGTCATTTGAGATTTCATTAAATTATTTCTAGTAATTTTCGACACTTTTAATATTTTAATGACAATTAAATTCATTAAATTCCCAAAATAGCTTCCCTTTTCCCTCCAAGTCTCGGAAATCTATAATTTTCGATTTGTATAAATATAAACAAGACTTAAAAAATTTGTTTGCCAAAGAAGTTTCACTTCTGACATGTGTACTATGTACGCACGCGCTTTTTTAATAGTTTCCCTATGATTTTAACGACAACGTCAAAAGATATCTTTAGTATGCTTGAAATGAAGAATGAATGAGAATTTTGGTAAGCGATGCCTTTTTTTTAAACAAAAGTAGCCTAAGTTACACCTTATTACATTAGATAAGTGCCACTGAAAAACAGACGAAAGTTTATAAGTTGTTTTTTGTTACAAGTATCGCATATACTTTTATATAAAAAGTAAGTAAGTAGCTGCCCATTAACGTCCCACTGCTGAGCACAGGCCTCCTCTCTCGCATGAGCATAGACCCACCACGCTGCTCCAGTGCGGATTGGCAGGCATAGTACACAAGTGCACTCTCTATTCCTTCACTCTCATAGTCCGGTGTGACGGGAATACGACACGACCGAAGAGAGATCAGGCGCAGGACTGACGGCTTAACGTGCTCTAGGCACGGGGGTGGATAACACCGCCAACTTCCCAACTTATGGCAAATATTGAGTAAATCTTAATAGAAAACTCAATATTGATTTTTGAATTGGCCCGAGCCGGGACTCGAACTCAGGACCTCATGTCTGTAGTCGAACATGCTAACCACTAGAACAATGAGGAAGTTTTATAAGCATTAAGCTTAATTGTATTGATAAAATTATAGTATTATACATCGAGGCCTAATAAAACTTTTAAACTTGTTTTAAGATATACAATTCCGTAGCACATTAATTTCATTTATCTCGTAACGTTTGGCCAGCGTTTGTTATTGTTAATCACATAGCAATAATTAGAATTTTTTGGCTTTATTATACAAAAATACATATATAATAATAAACCTTCTTGTATCACTCTATCTATCGTTTGAAATTGCATTGAAATCCGTTAAGTAGNTAAGCTTAATTGCATTGATAAAATTTTAGTATTATACATCGAGGCCTAATAAAAATTTTAAACTCGTTTTAAGATATAAAATTCCGTAGCACAATAATTTAATTTATCTCGTAACGTTTGGCCAGCGTTTGTTATTGTTAATCACATAGCAATAATTAGAATTTTTTGGCTTTATTATACAAAAATACATATATAATAATAAACCTTCTTGTATCACTCTATCTATCGTTTGAAATTGCATTGAAATCCGTTAAGTAGCTTAAACGATCTAAGCCAGCAAACAGCGAAAGCGAATTCATTTTATACTACGTAAAGATATAGATAAAACACTTATATATCTAACAACAGAGTTTTATTATAAATTTGATATGAAAGGTTTACTGGAGTTATATTCCAGTGTAAAAACACGATAACAGGGCTCAACTTATACTGGATACCATTTATTTATCTGGATAGTATTGTCCAAAATAACATTACGTTATATCCAGCACTGTTTATGAGATACCCCAACGAAATTAAACGCTATTCCTATGTGAATCCTCTTTTATTTATGGGACATTTATTCTCTACACGGCTTTTATTAAATATACCAAGTTGTGACATTATTACCTTTTTATTGTCCTAGTGGAGACAAATTAGGAGATGAAGAGTTGAGATATCTCAATTCCTACTATTAGTTTCCACTATATCTTGTTCAAATATTTAATAGTTAGAGAAATGCTTATTTATTAATTCAAATTGAAATACATTATACAAATAAATAAGCCCTTTATTCCGACCAGAAAGTGATAAATGTTCCTTAAAACGAATAGTAATGAACCATAAAAAACTCATGCAGTTCGATATGCCTGTTGGCAAAGACCTCCTACAACATTTTTCAGTGGTGTCTGTCTTGAGCCACCTTTTTCCAATAAGCTGTGAAGTAAAGCTCATCTTCCTATTTGGTGTGCTGTCTTCCTCGCCGTATTTTGCCATCTCTTGGGTACCATTTCTTGACTAATTTGCTCCAATTTTCGCGCATCATATGAACTGCCCATTTCCATTTTTGTGTGTCTATTTGCGAAAGTATACCTGTCAAGTTTGTATGTATGTTGATGTTTCTTACTCTATTTTTTAGTTAAAAGACCGGTCATTCCTTTCCATACACAAATATTATATTTAATTAATTAAACTTGTTTTGCGACAAGCTTTAAATATTGCAAATACTTTTTACTCCGGTGGGCTTTTATAGCACTTTTAAATTGATAATTATAGTCATTTTTCAAACGTACTCAACTTATACGTGTTTCTTCACGCCCTTACATTCAGAAGGGCTGCTGCTGAATAGGCTGCTCAACAAGCAAAGGAAATACACAAGGAATGAGGCTGTGTGAATACATGTCTCTAATTGTATAAACGTAATAAATCGTCTCACTTTTCATTGGGTTACAAATCTAAGATATCAAGTCTGTTTTACAAATTTTAGTAGACAAATCGTAACATATCCATAGCACAGTTATATAGAGGTTTAACTGAATTTTATTCAGAAAAGTGTCATAATTTTTACAGAGACTGAATTAAGGGACATGGTGAAAGAAGTCGACCAAGACGGCAATGGTACAATCGAGTTCAACGAATTCCTTCAGATGATGTCGAAAAAAATGCGCGGGGCAGACGGTGAAGACGAGCTTAGAGAGGCTTTCAGGTAAATATTAACATTATATTAATACCTAACTTTACTATATGACCTAACGTAAATTATAATGCTATGGTGGACTTTTGGTTACGCAAAAGTGCACTAATACAAGTATAAGTCCAGGCTTTGAATTCTGACTCTTATGGCACATTTGGACAAAACTCTAAATTTAACTGAAAAACTGATAGGTACTGATGACATCAGGTGCTTTTTAGAATAGATACGGTACTACCACAATAGCCCAAGTGTGGAATGCCACATTGAATATCTGGTGCCCGACTTAATAGTGACGGAAGCTTCGCTGAGTTTAAGTGGTTATTCTTAAGCAGCCAAGTTAGTCTCTCACAAGAATTTCTCAGAAAGAAATGTAAATACAATTCTGGGACTAATATTTCTTCATGATTTGCTACAAAATTGGTCCCGCACTGCTTATTGCCAACATCTCCCAGTAACCTTGACGGAAAGTAAGTGTTAGATTTTTTAGATAAACTGACTATGATCTGCAGTCATACGAGCTGAATAATATAACAAAAAAGAAGTCGTTTATTGTGTGTTACATATAATGTCGTGGGAATTCCAGATGTTACAAAATTTCGTATTTCATTTCAGGGTATTCGACAAAAATAATGACGGACTTATATCGTCAGTAGAACTAAGACACGTTATGACAAATCTGGGGGAGAGACTGAGCGAGGAGGAAGTTGACGACATGATCCGCGAAGCTGACCTCGATGGAGACGGCATGGTCAATTACGATGGTTTGTCATATTTTTTTATTTAAACTTTTAATTTATTCCAAATGCAGCACTACAGCATACAGCAATATTTTACCTATTTTCATAAATGGTTACATTTTCCCTAACTAATTTAAGAAGAAGACTGAAGAATATAACTGCCTACTTTTCTTTGCGTTTGTGGACTATGAAAAAGCCTTTGATTCGGTGAAAACCTGGGCCGTATTGAAGTCTTTGCGTAGATGCCGAATCAACTACCATTATATACATGTGTTGAAGTCGGCGCTGTCGTCACTTCAACCGATGGACGTCCACTGCTGGACATAGGTCTCACGTCTCCACAAGACCCGATGTTGCGCCGCCTAGCTCCAGCGGCTACCGGCGACCCTCTTTATGTCATCGGTCTACCTTGTGGAGGGGTCTGCCTACACTGCGCCGTCCGGTGCGAGATCGCCACTCCAGCACCTTCGGCTCTTAACATCCATTGGTTTTTCGGACTTTGTGCCCCGCCCATTGCTACATCAGGTTTGCGATTCGTTGAACTATGTCGGTGACTTTGGTTCTACTACGGATCTCTTCATTTCTGATTCGATCACATAGAGAAACTCTGAGCATAGCCCTCTCCATCGTACGCTGAGTGACTGGGCTTCTGCATGTGGCCCATAGTCAGTGACCCCGTCTCAAAACCGTAAGTCATCACTGGCAACACGCACTGTTCGAAGACTCTTCACTGAGGGATATCGGACGAAAATATTTGGCGTTGTTTCCCGAACGCTGCCCCACCGAGTTAGATTCGGCGGTTGACCTCCTCTTCGAAATTGGACCTACCTAGCTGGACAATATATCAGAGGTATGTGTACTCGTCATGTGTCTTTTTAAGCTTTGGAGTGGAACGGACTGGGCATCAACATCAACGGCGAGTACATCTCTCATCTACGGTTTGCCGATGACGTCGTTATAGCAGAGACTCTCGAAGGTCGCAATACAATGCTCGATGATCTCAGCAGTTTTTCAACAGGTGGGCCTAAAAATGAACATGGACAAGATGAAAATTATGTCAAATATCCATGTACCTCCACACCCAGTCGTCGTTGAGAACTTAACTCTCGAAATTGTGTTGAAATGTTTGTTTGAAAATGCCACCATGACTATCCGTGTACAGGGCCAAAGCTCAGCGTCTATCCAATTGCAACGAGGTGTGCGACATGGAGATTTTATCTCCCCGAAGCTAATTACCGCTGCGTTGGAAGACCCCTTCACGCTTTGGACTGGAACGGATCCGGCATCAATATCAACGGCGAGTACATCACTCACTTGTGGTTTGCCAATGATATAGTCGTAATGACAGAGACAGAGACTGGAAAACTATGAGATATCTTTTCATCCACAATTTCTCAGTGCCTTAAGGCAAATGTCTTCGAACAGTGACTGTTGTCAGCGATTACATATGGGTCCGAAACATGGCCGCATTTAATTGTAAGGGAAGGGCCATGTGAATTAATTAATATATTAAAATGAGATATTAGAACGAATATATTAATGTAACTAGATACATACAACTAATAAATGATAATGACTTTGCGTATATGAAAAGGCAAAAGTTTGGTGAATTTATTATAGCAATACTGGTTATCACAAAGATTACAGTCCGTGTCCCGCCGCAGTCACTACAAATGCGTACTGTTCCTTTTTTTTTTTTTTTTTTNGTGTGTTTGTGTACGGGGCATTGTCAATAGTAATCTGGTCGTCTGGGTCGTCAAGGACGTGTTTGGGCCGCCTCTTCCTAGGCTTCGTACTGTTCCATCCTGTAGGCCCATTTTATAGCACCCCTAGATCGGCATCACGATCCGACGCATGTGCCTTTAACGAGTTATTGCAGTTTCTTTCTATTTAACTATATAACTGCTTTAGCAACAAGTACATACATCAAGTACTTTCGTCAAGTGAATATTATTAAAATAGTAGTATGGTCTTGTATGGTCCTTATGGTCTTTATGTGTTCAGTAGGTTCCCTTTATTCGTTAGTGATATTCCAGAGGGAGGCATTCTGTCTTGGAGCCCGTTTTCAAGCCTAATTTGTCTAATTTTCTTTGTTTCAGAGTTTGTAACAATACTGACATCAAAAAACTAGTATGCAGAGCAAAGGCCGAAGAGAGATCGCCCCCCACCGCTACAGTGCCCTTATTCGGACCTTACCAAGTACGGGGGGAAAGAAACTCTTATATAGGTGCCACACTACAGACTGTGTGTTTGTGTGACATATGTGCTTGTGGGGTTATGTGCGTGACAATGGATGTGTAAAGAGCCTAATGCCCAACGAATTGAGAACGTACAGTATGAACGGCCTTCGCGAAGTGATCGGTACATTTTATACGAAAAGTGATATCTTGTACCTTTTATATAAAACGTTGTCTTTCACCGACTTTATATGTGATTTTATTTTGGTTTTTGTTCTAATGTTAATTTCAATACCAGCCTTTGTATGTGTTTATTAGTTTTGGTGTATTTTTTTTGGCTTATGATATCGCAAAATATTTCTCTTGAAAAATTACTTTATAATGTTACATTTACATTTATCTGGAAGGATTATATATCAACACATTATAAAGTACAAACTACAGAAACACAGTCAGAGAAAGGAGAAAGAGAAAAAAGAAAGGGAGATGCTCTCATAACCGCGACCAATACACGTCTGTTCTACGAAGCATCCGATAAACGATAGTGGCGTCTCGCTCGCACTCGTGTCGGCCGGTTATCTACTAATACTCGCTCCAGTCGTTACTATTGCGCGGCTGAAGTACTTATGAGTACAATTTTGCTAAATAAAATAGTCTACTCATTTATTGATTTCCTTATAAAAGAACCTATCCCCATTTCGAGAAGATATTTAATATAATCAGTAATCCTGAAGGTTACACTGTTGTAGAATTTGAAACCATCCAAACTCTGACACAAACCGGTTTCACTGGAAAATTCCCTCACTATTTACGTGATTTTCATAACTGATTGCCATTGCCTTGCAAGATTGCAAAGTGAGTTTTCGCAATATCGATCATTACGTACAGATTTCCCCATATTCCTTCGGTATCGGGATTTAAGCGGGTATATCTCCAGGAACAGTTAGATTCGATAGAGTGTTATAACACACATAGCGATATTTTGTCGTTAAACAATGTTATTTGACAAGAGAAATGTTCAAGCAGTGTTATTTGTTACGCCTAATCGTTATTGTCTCGCAAAGTCTGCTGGTTTAAAACATATTATTCTAGATTCGCTAGTTGAAAAGCGATTAAGTTTAATGTTATTTTTTTACAAGAATTGACATTGTTTACTATAGTGACTGTAATATCTTGTCAAAATAAAATCATTAGTGTTAAATGCAGTACGTTTGGCCATTTGTATATACTGCAAGTGCGAATGACTTCCATTAAAATTGAACGAAATTTGGAAGAGAGTTAAATGTAAAAATATAGCGTACTTTTGTATGCAAATAAGTGAAACTTTTATGCTGTTTCTAAAAGTAGAGCTAATACTACATTTATGTATCGACATGTGTACAAAACATGTGTTACAATATGAAATATACTTTAAAAAACCTATTGTCTTGTTTTAACAGACGATCTAATGAATATAGTAAATAAAGTGTCAAAAACATATAAACTATCATTATCTCAGAAAACGTAAAGCCTTTTAAAATGTACTGGAAAATTTATTATGATTTTTTTAAGGGAAAGAGAACAGCATTCATAGTATTGAAAATAAATGATTTGACATAAATATATCCAGAAAATTATATATTCGAAGCGGCTTAAGAAGTTTTAAATGTAATATATAATATATAAATAACAAATCAAGTATATGTTTGTGTAGTAAAACAATAAATGTTGTAATATATTGAATGTTTAAGCATGTTATCGAAATTGGCATCATTGAAATATACAATAAAGGAGAATAGTATATATTTAAATATCTGGCTGAAGGAGGTGGTGATTACAATTGATATATTTAGATAAAATACTATTGAAGATCTATTAATGACAAAACAATCTCTTTTTAAAACATCACAATGGCCACACTTAATATTTATCGAAAATATAGATCGATTTAAAAACCTGAATTTTGAAAACGTGTCGATTGAGGTGTACATTTAGTAAAACAATATTCAAATTTGCAATGTATTTATCATTAGTGTTTTATCAAATCCTTCATTTTTTACGAAGTTACACTCTAATACCACCTATACTTAAATGAAATGGTATATTTAAATGAAAAAACGGTTGTGCAAACATTATATAACCGTAACCTAGTGACCTATATTATAAACATGTCGTAAAAAATATTTACCCTAAGTCTAGTTTAAAATTGCGCACTTCTATCTATAAAAGACTAAGTTTCTAGAGACTCAATGCTTGCTTGATGGTGGCGATAATGCATGTTAAGATATATTTTTATATAATTAAGATAGCTGAAGTTTGGAACCAGGTAACGAAAATAAAGACGCGTAAGGAAATCTTAAACAAGTCCTTTAATAAAAATAAGATCGATACTTTCTAATCACAGCGTGGAAAGGAGTGTGACAGAGAGATGTCATCTTTCAGAAGCTCTTCACTGCGGCATTGGAAGACCTCGTCAAGCTTACGAAGTGGAACAAACTGGGTATCAAATCAAATCATATCAAATCAAAATATCTTTATTCAAGTAGGCATATTACAGCACTTTTGAATCGTCAAATAATATATATGTAACTTAAAATCTAAAGTTACGAGGGTTTCTTCGCGCCTTAATCCGAGAAGAGTCCACAACAAACTCAATCGGGTGTTTTGTTTTTTTGTTATCATCATCATTACAATATCATATTAGTTTAATATATTTCAATTCAAATTAGAGCAGTTCGTACACTCCCACGCCTTTCTATCGTCTAAGTACTCTTGCAACTTATAATACGATTTTTCGATCAACTTTCTTTTAACAAAGACTTTGAATTTATTAATTGACATTTCTAAAACGTCTTGTGGGAGTTTATTATAGAAACGTATACAGTTACCCTTAAATGAGTTGTTAATCTTATGCAGCCTACTAGAATTTACAACAAGTTTGTTTTTGTTTCGTAAGTTATATGATATACATTCACTCTTTTTATTAAAAGAATCAATGTTTTTATGTACGAACAACAATTTTTCTAATATGTATACGCAGTGAACTGTCATTATGTTAAATGCCTTGAATTTGTTTCTTAGCGAATATCTTGGACCCATATTGTAAATCGCACGAACAACATCAATTTATTATTTGTTATTTTATATTTTAATATTTATTACTCATCTATGGTTTGCCGACGATGTGGTCATTATGGCAGAGGCTCTAAAAGATCTCAATACAATGCTCGATGATCTCAGCAGGGCTTCTCAATAGGTGGGATTAAAAATGTACGAATGAGACAAAAGTTATGTCCAACTTTCATGTTCCGCTACTCCCAGTCATGGTTGAGAGGTCTGCACTCGAAATTGTTGACGAGTATATATACCTCGGACATATATGTCCAATTTCGAGAAGGCGGTTAACCGCCGAATTCAAGTCAGTTGGGCAGCGTTCTGGAAGCAACGTAAGATCTTTTCATTTAGAACATATCCCTAAGTACCTGAAGACCAAAATCTTCGAACAGTGCGTGTTGCCAGTCAATGGATGAAAAATGTGATCGCTGTATATGGGCCTCATTTGAAAGCTCAAAGTCACTCAACGGGTGATGAAGAAGCCCATGTTCGTAGTTTCTCTACGTGATCGAATTAGAAATGAGGAGATCCGTAAAAGAACCAAAGTCATCGACATAGTTTTACGAATCACGAAGCTGAAGTGGCAATGGGCGGGGCGCATAGTCCAAAGGACCGAGAGGACGTCATTATGAGAGACCTTTGTCCAGCAATGGACGTCCATCGGTTGAAGCGATCAGTATACACCTATGCATTCGTCCACTTCAGTCCTACATTTGGCCCATAGCTTTACAAAGATGCGAAGCTTACACTGTCAAGGAAGATATTAGGCAAAGTACAGAGGTTTTTGAAATGTGGACATAAGGTCGTTGCAATCAATCAGTTGGGCCCAAAAAGTCGGAAATGTAGATATTATGAGTCATGTCGGTCAAACAGACCATCATGCCTACGTTCATTACGTTTGCAGCCACTGCCACTCCTACAAATGTACTCGATACAACAACTATTCTTCCTTCTACTAATCCTCTTCTGATATTTTATCTCACTATTATGTATTATCTAATAGTTAGTGGAGAAAGCTGTGAATACCGTGGACAGCTAAAAGGATAAATAGACCCTTCCTCGCAAAAATGAGTACTCCACTCTTTTGGTTCTATCGCCACAAAATAACCAGGAAAACCTTGTTATGGTAGACAGGGTCGATGGACCTACCCATTGGTCCGACCAAATAAAGAGTATAATGAGACCCTATGACCCTAAAAAAGCCGAGGATAGAAAGAGTTGGGAGCAGCTCGTCCATGCAACTACTAAGCCATATCAGGGTAGGCACGACCTTTAGCTATGAGGAATATGTAAATGATGAACAGTCAGTGAAGAATGAATACCATTACTTAATACGTCTGCCGGTTGTACAAACTACATGCCCTGCCTTTATTCAGAGAAATTGCGACCATAACTCTTTCTATAATCCTATGTACGATTCTGAGATTTTTTAGAAACTAATAAGATACCTTAGGCTGACTACGACTTGTGTCACTTTTCTAAGAGTTCTGGCTTTAAGACTTGATTTATGTACTATAAGGATCTTTGAACCATCACATCCAATACTTAAGTTGCCTAAGGAGATGAAGAGAGAGAAAGAATACCATAACATGCATCCATGAAAGCTGTTTGATTCAAATATAGTATTTGTAATAGTTAAAATGCGTAATTTTAAACCAGATTTAAATTAGATCTAGAATGTGCTGTGTAAATGTAGAATGTTTAACGGTTTTCGTTAGTCTTCCAAAAAGCGAAGGTTGACTGAAAAATTGTGTAATAGTCATTAATATAAGTAACTTTGTGTGTGAAAAGCTGCTGTTCTTTTAGTGTGATATGATAGGTGCATCTTTATTTGGTATATGAAAGAGTTTCTTATTGTTAATATATCAAAATTCAATATTTATTAACAAAAAAAGCGGTAATTTTATTATTATTTTCAACTCTACATACTAAACACACGAATGCACATATACATTTACAAAAATAATCAAAACACGTATTTATACAGTGAGTAATATTTTTGTTAAAAGATTTACACATATGTTAATGTTATAGTGAATAATGTTCAAAATATGAAAAAATCACGCGTTATTCGAAAAGGGGCACCAAAATAATCTATTTTATTTGTATATCTGAAATAGAGTCGAGCGATATGCGCGGCCGTACAATATAGCAAAAACGAAAACAGTGTCGTATATTTGTCCCGCTCTTTCCTTACGGTACTGCGTCTGTTGAAGTGAGAGAAATAACACGCATCAACTACTGGGGCATTGTTATCAAAAAGAATATTTTTAAATTATTTACGCTTTCGATAATTAAAATAAATGGCTAAAAGGTTTCATTATAATGCTTTATGATTACAATATGAAGTAAACTCACACTTGGAGGACCAAAAATACCCCGCTTCGTGCCACTAGGTTAACATATAAAATAACTTTGCATTGCTCAATAAAGATGCACCTTTACGTTAGTATATAGTTATGTAAAGAAGATTATATAGTAACTAGAAAAAGGGGTACTCATTAAATAAATAAGAGACATTCAATGAGTGCATCTACTATATATCAAAGCTTACAAGAGTGTTTCATTAAAATATATTGCCAAGAAGAGTGAAAGAACTAATTATAACAAAAAAAAAATTGATTACTTAAATGTTTATTTAAAAAAATTATTTCTACAAAATTTTTATACTAAGTAAAAGAAAATTAATGACAAAGTTAAACTAAATCATGATTGTTTATTACATTAAATATATGTATACAATGAATATCTTTAAAGTCCATTTATTCTGGTAAATAATTATAGTACATCACATTGTCGTCCGAGTGATAAAAACGCGGGTTGCAATGGTATATTTTCCTCCCGTGGTGCGTAAACATTTTCAAATCAGACCAGGGTCGAAAGTTCGATAAAACATTATTAACATTTTTAGTTAATAGTTGAATTTTATTAGTAATCAATAGCTCGCATGCTTCATCTACATAACTAGGCAACAAGTTGTTTAATAATAATAAAGATCTTTATTCACAAAAAACCTGTCGTTTACATTAAAAGTTATACAATATATAATAAAACATGCTTAATGAAGCTGCATAATGAAGCTGCTTTTCAGTTCACACCTTAACATATCTGCTGCCTACACCAGAGTAAAAACAAATTATAACTAGATATTAAAAAGAAAGAGGAAAAAATAATAACAAATCTAAAACTATGAAAATAGTAGTTTAAGGGATATGGTTCAAAAAAAGTTCATACGTTAAACACTCTCATTTATTTGTGACAACTTTGAAACATATAAACTGATAAAGGTGTATTTAGATATGCAATAAAAACAAAATAAATTTGCGAAAATAATAAAATATTTTTGGGGAAGTGAAGAAGAATTAATTAAGATTTTTGATGACAGAACAAAACAATTTGCCAAATAATTTTGAAGCATGCGCACTATATTACGTATGGGAGAGGCAATGTGGTACTTTCATCCCTCAAAATGGGGCCGAAAGTACCAACTTTCGAAAATTATTTGTGTACAATACGGACAATAAAAATATTGAAAAGTCGTTTAAATTACAAGTCAATTTGCTTATTGAAAATTATATGTTTCAAAAACGAAAAGCCTCGTAGAAGCACTCCGCATATCACGAGCAATAAATATTTATGAATACATAAGCGATGTATTTTATTTACATAAAAAATATATTTACTCATAAAATTGTAATTAATTTTGAAATTATTTTTCTATATCTGTTTGAGAATGACATTAAGATAACGTGTTCGTAATATTTAATTAGTTATGTATAAGAAATTTTTATGTAGTTGTCGAAACGAGTAGCAAAAAGTGTTTTACTAGCCGTTGTAATGGAATAAATTTATTAGAAATCATAAATAAATAACAATCAAGTAACAGAAATTGGTAAATTACTTAAAATTCATTGACGCTCTCCTTTAAAAAAAAAATAGTCTTCTGATTTTCTGCGTATTTGCTCTTAGTTTATTGCAGGCGTTATTTGTGCATCAAACAATAAATACGTTACAATTATATTTTTAAAGTTAATATACATTTTAGATCAATTAATTTTACTTTAGCTTCGGGATTTTTTTCATTTTAATGTTTCAGCTTTATTTATTTCATACACATGACACTGTAAAAATGTTGAACGTAGTACCTAATTGTTCATTAATATTACATAGAAATTTATATAAAACTAACGCAATGTGTGTCCAAAGTACCTTATTTGATATATTATAAATAATGTTGACATATTACTCTGAGATGATTAACTGTGACGTTATAATTGTAATACGCCAGGTAGTTCGATGTACTAATTAGAATATACAAGCTTCGTATGAAAAGACATTTTAATAAAATTGATATGTGATTATTTGGCGTGGTTTTATTCACATGAGTGGTCGTCCAATGGCCAAAGTTCGACTATAATTAATATAAAATATAATTCTGAACATAATTGAGGTTCCAGAGTCCCTATTTCCCTATGTATATTCAGCAAAAGATTTTTTTGTCGCTGAGAAATGCATTTTCGCAGGTAGTACCAGAATACCCACTAAAACCCAGCACCAAAGGTTCGTTGTGGCATTCCACTCTGGCCCCTCCGAATGAAGCAGGCTCAAAAGTCCACTACAGGGAGAGGGTTGGATAAATCTCCTGTTTCCTATTCCCCTCCGTCGGGGGTACTGTGCTTCAGATGCATTCGCCCTATCACTTTGCCGTGCATCCTTTAACGAAATGACAGTTTCGCAAAAGGGGGCAACAGCATTCTAGGCCCGCTCGTTGACAAGCATTATAGCTATAATACTTACCAACGAGAGGTCCGCATTGCCACGTCAGAAGCTAACGCTGTGGTTCCCAAGCAGGACATTTGGCCACCGTGTGGTACGCTGTATCCACAGGAGCACCACACCCGTGGCAAACGGCCGACGGCTCACAGCCAACGATTTGGTGCAGGTATTTTCCAATGCAGCTGTGACCATTAGCACCGGCACCAAACGGTAGGAAAGCACTCCGTGTCGTTTACTCAGCCATTGCTCCATAGAGAGACAGCTCCATTGAGTGCCGCTACTATGGTCCCACTGGCTATTCGGATCCCGAGGTCCTCTTTCCATGCTTTCGCAATTTCGCGCTGTTAGCAATAACCTCGACCCTCCTGACCTCGTCGGCATCGGGTGTTTCCTTCTGACCCTCACAGCTACTCTGCACCGGTAAGAAGCTGCAAGAACTTCCGCCTTTAACTCCCAAAGGGGATCGTCCGCCAGCAGAGTTGCTGCCGTCCAGGATACTGTACGGTACCCCCGTATCTCTCTAATCGCTATTATTCTTTTAGCCCGCCGTAAGAAAATTTTTATTCAGAGCGCTTAGCGCGTTAAGTAGCCGCCGTCCTAGCGCGATTGCTGCGTTCATGTGGCGTGGAGTTAGTTGGGCGAAATGAGCCCGAAAATTCCACCGTCCATCAAGTATTAGTATCAGATACTTCATCTGGGTCATCAATCCGCTACGAGTTCCATGGCAGAGTAAGGCATTCATCTTGGTGGTAGACAGTTCCAGGCCTAATCTGCGCATTCTGTCCACTACCAAGTCCGGCCCGATTTCATCCAGTAGAGATGCATCCTTAGTCAGGAAAAGGTTCGTATAAAATAAAAAAAATTAACAAAGGTACGCAGGACAGCAGATATTATAACTATAGCTCTGACAATAAAAACTTTTTTAACGTACCTTACTGGCGTTTGACAGTTGACAGATGAGGATGCGTGTGTGTGTGTGTGTCAAATACATGCTAGTGTGTGCAATATTGTTTTTATTGATTTAATCTATTTATCATACATAAATTGAGATAAATATCAACACTCTACGCTTCTTCTCTATATAAACTATAATTGTGGGAAAAATCATACTCCTCCGTCCGCGCAATGACCGCAAAAGAGGTAGAAAGTTTTTGGTTCTCGTATTTATATATAGATAGTTTGTTTTTATATTTAAAGAAAAGAAATACAGCAAATAATTCATGATGGAATTGTTTTGCCCTAATCTTAGATATTATGCCAGCCTTTATCACTCCAACACCCTGGATATCATATTCCCTCAATCATGCAATAAATTTAATGTTACTTATATACGCTGTTATTGTATAAAGACGTAGTATTTTCTACGTCGAGCCAGAATAATTATGAGCTGTGGTCAGTTGCCGAGTCTCTGTCAGTTTTTTTCAATTCAATTTAATATTCTCTACTTTATTTATAGTTAAGTTAAAGCTCTTTATTTATATTTAATTGGACCCCACCACTGCAACACATTTGGTCGAGATTTTTTGCCTAAACACGGATATACGTAATTTTCTAGTTAGGATTACATGTTTATTTTATAAAGATTGTCTTACATTGTATTAAATAATACAATATCTAGTTCTAAACCCTGTAATAAATGAGAGGATTTCTTTAAGCCTCATGCAGACAAGGATTTATCTTTAAATATCACATCCTATCCTCAAGAGACGCGTCTGTTTATTTTAGTTCTCAATTCCATGGATATACGAGTTAATCCATAACAAAATATAACAAAAACATGATCAAAATTTTTTTTTATTTATTTATTTATTTATTTAGGAACACCAACAGCACATACATTAAACGCTTATAAACTGTTAGTTATAATGATACATTGTAATGTATGAGCCAATTATAGGCGTACACAGCTTTCAAGAATATGTTTGTTAGATAAATAAAAAATGGAATGAAAAGGTTAATTAATTAACGGATAAACTAAACTATATACAGTAAATGGTAAACTGACTACAATACACAACAACTACACTATATTTATATAGAATTGCTCTTAGCCACTAACAAAAAAATAACATAAAGATGGTCACGTACTAAATTACTCGCCCGAAAGACTTGATATTTATAATTAAAATATAATAATATACATTAAAGAATAACAAAGTAAAATCAACCAATAAAAAAATTGTATATTCGTAATCTAAATGTTCGAACGAGTCCTAAAAATACAAGATTGAAACTCAAAAGGTTTTTGTCATTTATTTGGGAACGAGATATATTAAAAGGTAAAAGGTAAGTAGCAGCCCATTAACGTCCCACTCCTGGGCACAGGCCTCCTCACTCATATGAGAGAGGGTTATTAGAGCATAGACCCACCACGCTGCTCCACTGCGGATTGGCAGGCATAGTACACAAGTGTACTCTCTATTCCTTCACTCTCATAGTCCAATGTGACGGTAATCCGACACGATCGGAGAGAGATCAGGCGCAGGACTGACGGCTTAACGTGCTCTCCGAGGCACGGGGGTGGTTCACACCGCCAATTTTTTCCCAACTTCGAGCAAATATTGAGAAAATCTTAGTAGAAAACTCAATATAGATTTCGAACTGGCCCGACCCGGGACTCGAACTCAGGACCTCATGTCTGTAGTCGAACATGCTAACCACTAGACCAATGAGGCAGTCTGAGATATATTATATTGAACAAATTGGTTTTCATTTTCATATTTACACTTATATAGAACGAGTTTCTTCATATTTTTGTGGAAATAGGTTATAGAATATCAGGCAAATAGAATATCATTTATGTCTAGCAATATGGGGATCCAGAGTCAAATGCTATGCAAGTATGACGAGGGTTCCACTGGGTTTAAGAAAATATTGCAAGGCTTCTTCTTCGATCACTAAAACTCCAATGTAGACATATTCTTATAACAATAGAATATAAACAGATTGATCAAAAAATAACAGGCTAAAAGTCTTTGATACATGAATTAAAATCCAAATTAATTGGACGTCGCAAAGTTACTGAAAAATACATTGTAAGATTCCGCTACGTAAACTAATGAGTTAGCTTTTTCCTGATGATTCTGGCCTGGATTTTGAATGATGTGATAAAATTATTATACTGTTACCAATCCTTGTTGTGTGTGTAAATTTTTAAGGAATTGAACTGCTTAAAGTTGACAAAAGCTAAGTTCAAAGTGTCTGTTACATTGTTAGATACAAGTGAAGAAAAGAGTTCAATAAGAGCAAACATTTGTTACCGAATTATGTAAATCAGTTGTAAAATGAAATAGGTAAATATTTTTAAAGGAATCACAACAATATTTTGTTAATCGTTCATAAGATTAGACTTTTTGTAAGTATAATTAAAGACGTCACAGTGTTGGACCAATGGTAAGTCTGGTAGAGCACACACCTGTCACGCGTCATGCGCCTGTGTAGTGGGGTAGTTTGAATTTAAAAGGCACGTTACTATAGAGAGAGCTTATTTTTGGGATTTAATTTTGACGTGGGTTCGTCAAGAGTTACGGATTTCAGTCTATTGTAGACACTATTTAGCCCCATCGTTGTAAATGTGGTGTGTGGGTAAATCAACTCGGTCACCACGGTCTGTCTTGTCTTCGTAGTGCTGGTCGTCTTCCGAGACACGCCGGCATCAACGACTCATCAGAAGGACCCTTGTTATCATTAACGTGCCGGTTATTCTCGAGCCGAATGGTATTGCACGTGATGATGGTAAGAGACTTGATGATATGTCGTTGATGCCTTGGAAAAAAGGATGGTCGTTGGTGTGGGATGCTACATGTGTTGATACGCTTGCACCATCTCAAATTGACGCTACCTCCAAATCAGCGGGAGCAGCGCCGTCATTAGCTGAAAACGCCAAGAGGCGCAAATATGAGAGCCTTGCGTTATATAATAATTTTAGTAAATAATTAAGTTCTATTTGTAAAAGTAATATGCCTAATTGTTTATGCTGATTGAAGGCATTGTGGGATACAAGTAGTCTGTAAATCTGAATTAGATCCCTACTAAGAAATGCATAAGGACATAATTAAGAGGATCCATAAGAAATTATGCGCCTCTTAGAATACAAAGATAATTAAACATAGCAAAAAGGTACACTAATTTCAAATTATAAAACGCTCTTCGACTATCCAATATTGCAATAGAGGGACCGATTGCTCAAATTTATTCATTTGCATTACCCAAACAAATAAGCTGACATTTCGGCTCTGAATTAGCCTTTTAATTGTATGTGGTAAACCTGGATGACCTTCAGCGAATACCGTTTGGTAATTCTGAGTATCAGGTACGCTATCCTATTGGACACGCTGTTCATTTCTACAATATTGTTGCCGAGGGATTTGTGGACAAGGATCCCGCCACCACTTTGAGACTGTTGTTCGCCCTCCCGGTAGTATAACGAGTTTCCAGATTTGAGAATTGTCGTGTCCTCCCCTTCTCTACGAACTTCGGACAACATTCCAGTGTAGCTTGTTTACTGCTTCTTTCAGCTCATAGATCTTTTTGTCGGTCCTCAAAGTGCGTGCGTTGTATGTTGCCAGGTCAAGTCGCCGGAGTTGGCAGCGGAATCTCTTACGGAGATTCTTAGTACCCTCTGCCCCGCCGTTACCATAACCGCTGCTAGAGCTAGGAATAGCGGGGCTGCCGGGGACTGGAGGCCATTGCTGCCCTGTCGTGGTTGTGCCAGTAATCACCACGCTTGGCAGGCGGGTTGCTGATCGCAGTGCTTACCCTCTCTCACCGATAACGCTGCTGCCCGTTATCGGTTTGTGACATTTAGGTCAGCGAAGTATAGATATACCGCCATTTATCGGTATGGTAGTTGGATAGGAAAGATTTGGTTTGTGGGAGAAGAGGAGTTTTGGGGAGCATTAGGGTTAGATATAGGACATTACTGGCGTGGACAGAACATTGAAGAGCAGTAGTAACAGCTCGAGGCACCCGGGGTCGCTTACTCGCATGCTTAGTTACTAACCCGGCAGAATATCTGACTAAGCACCCTCTGGGAAATTTATGGTATTTTGGTGCCCATATTAAATCTTTGGCAAAGAAATTTAGTTTAGCTGCATTTGCTGCTCGAAAACTTAAACACTATGTTGGTACTACTTAGAAGAAGAGAGAAACCAGTGCAAATAGATAAATTACTATTTCGTATTTCTCTAAAACTTAAATCGAAAGACGAAATATATATTGAACAATATCTTATTTTTTTGTAAATATATTTATCTCAATATTTATACAAATTAGAGTAGTACATATCAGCTTTAGTCAAAACTAAGCGGCACTTTTAATGAACCTGTGCTTAATAGAGGGCGGTAATGATCGCACACGGGTATTACATGGACTAAAGATAAAGGTGACTTTACCTTTGTTTTGGGGTGTGGTTTGCATGTGAACCCAACTAAATTAAACTAAAGACAGAGACGGTTTTAACTATGTTTAGGGATGTGTGTCCACGCGCATAGCGATGTTAGGGGGTGCCAGCAGCGGCACTTTAAATGAATTTGCGCTTACTAAAGACAGCTAAAGTAAATATACTAACTGCTGCTGATATAGATGCAATATTTGTGCTGCAGAAAAGGGCTGTTCGTGCGATTTATAATATGGGTCCAAGAGAGTCGCTAAGAAACAAATTCAAGGCAGTTAACATAATGACAGTTCACTGCGTATACATATTAGAAAACTTGTTGTACGTACACAAAAACATTGACTCTTTTAATAAAAAGAGTGAATGTATATCATATAACTTACGAAACAAAAACAAACTTGTTGTAAATTCTAGTAGGCTGCATAAAATTAACAACTCATTTAAGGGTAACTGTATACGTTTCTATAATAAACTCCCACAAGACGTTTTAGAAATGTCAATTAATAAATTCAAAGTCTTTGTTAAAAGAAAGTTGATAGAAAAATCGTATTATAAGTTGCAAGAGTACTTAGACGATAGAAACGCGTGGGAGTGAACGAACTGCTCTAATTTGACAAAACACCCGACTGAGTTTGTTGTGGGCTCTTCTCGGATCAGGGCGCGAAGGAAGCCTCGTAACTTTAGATTTTAAGTCGTTCTGGAGTATCATCATCAGACGTACATTAGAATTAGAGTGTGGAAAAGAAAAGAAAAAATATATATTTGACGATTCAAAAGTGCTGTGATATGCCTATATGAATAAAGATATTGTGATTTGATTTGATTTAACGACAGTATTAGAGGGCGCGTATTGCGGCACTTTCAATGAACCTGCGCTTACTAGAGGAAGTGACGACAGTAGACGAAATTAAGAATCATATTTATACAGATAACTCGACTATACGTAGATGAAAGCCGATTTCATACTTTTTAGCCTGGAATGTGAAGGCTTGTCCCATTTTAAAAAGATTATCGCTGAAAAACACTCAATTTTCAAGTTAATTTACATTTGTTATCAACTAATTATACCGTTATTATGATAATTAGTAATACAAACACCTTATGGTTGTACCCGCAAAAGTTGTTATGATAAAGCTAATCCCTTTAAAATAATTGTTATAATTATAATTGCTTATAAGATGAGGTACGTAAGGTAAGTTGCAGCCCAATAACGTCCCACTTCTAGGCACATGCCTCCTCACTCAGAGGAGCGAGGGTTTTTAGAGCATATACCCATCGCGCTGCTCCATTGCAGGTCTGCAGGCACAGTCCGACGTGACGGCAATCCGACAAGACTGGAGAGAGATCATGTGCAGGACCGTCAGCTTAACGTGCTCTTCGAAGCACGGGGTTGTAGCACACCGCCAACTTCGGGCAAATATTAAGAAAATCTGAATGAAAAATCCATGTCTCGAGCCCAGGACCTCATGTCTGTGGCCGTACATGGTAACCATTAAACCAATGAGGCAGTCAATAGTAGCATAATGGGCGGCCAAAGGCATGTATTTGCGCGCCTCGTGCCACAGCTTTGAATCTTGATTCGGCTTTATCCGGGACACCATATTGGAATTCGCAAGCGAGCCGCTGGTGTCTCACTTTAGGATGACGTGGGACCACTGGATTTCAGTGGCTCTTCTGTCTTTTCAGTGAGTCCCACACCCCCGACTTTTTGGTCGGGGTGCGTTAAAGCATTTCCCAGCGAGGAAAAAAAGTCCTATTCGACTTTTTTGTAACGAATAGTTATTACTAGATGCCCGAGATTTCATATTCATAGATTTACTTCACGTGTATTATTTAAGTGTACAGTGTAACTTTAATAATGCAAGCCTGAATATAACGAATATGTCTTAATATATGTACATATATGAATACTTCAAAATCGGCTTAGACTGTCCGTAAGAATGATGGAAAGCATCGTAAGAAAATGTGCAGATTTAGTGAGCAATTCTGGGGAATCTATAGCCAGCCAAACCACAGTGTTATAACTGGTGGATTTATGTCATGATAATGATGACTCATGAGAGTCTTATGAGTAATAAGGCCTTTTTTCGCTGGGAAATGCATTTACGTACCCCGGCACAATTATATTCATGTGGGACTCGCTAAAAGAATACCCATTAAAAGCCAACGGGACCCTCAGCGTTCTGAACAGGAGCACCAGAGATTCATTGGACACATTACTCTCTGGGACCCCGGACATCGTCTGATACGACCATTCAGAAGAGTAGAAGACACGCAAAGGCATGTCTCCTGTCTTCCGGTCTCCTCCTACTAATAGAGGAGGCCTCAGCTGTAGCTTTCCTCTCCCTCTCTGATCTACAGATATCAAGGGCTGCACCCCTTGGGGTCCCTAAGCCAGGCATTCTACCACAGTATGCTTTGCAAAGCATCCGTGCCCAGTCGGTACCTGCACCAGTTTAAACGAGAGGAATCGTCTTCCTACATAACCGCTGCTCGAAGTGACAATAACCGCAGATGGAGACCCAAGGTCCTCTATCCATTGCTGTATCAAACTCCTGACGGCTAAGGCCCGGATTTTTCGGATATCATCCGCGTCAAAATGATCGTTAACCTTGGCAGCTACTTTGCCTTTAAATACAGTAAATAGGACCTCCGCCTGTAGTTTCTAAGGGGATTCACCCACCATATGAATAGTAAGGCCTATGCCTAATTGTGGTACGTAATAAGGCTTTCAAAACTTGGTTATTATGCAAACTAAGATTACGTAACATTAACCATCGCCATTGGTCATGCTTGTTAAATATTAAATTAAAAACAGTTATATTTATCCTTAACAAACTGGTTATACTTATTGTGGAATGTAAAAACACCTACATATTTTAAAGCATATGATATTTAATTAAATATTACTGACAAGATAATAAGGAAAATGATGTCTACAAAAACAACTGGTTTAGAAATATGTGTCATTTATATTTTTAAAATCTTTATAAAACTAAGTAGGAACCGTTTTTATTGCTGACCAAATTCTAAAGGTTTATGCAGCTTCCTTTGCGCCTTTTTTTATGAAGAACTCGTAGAAAATTCAATAGATAGAACTTTGCAGATATACACTCAACGGAGATGTCGTAATTTTTTATTATATATATTAATTTGTTTGCCAAAATACTATTAAAAACCTATTCAAAGCACACAGTATCACGGACAGATCAGTGTTTGAACACGAAGGCGAATAGTCGCGAAATAAAAACAATTAAATAGCTTAAACACTTTAAACATATGCAAATATAATTTAAATCCGTTTTGTTAGATGAGTTAATCTCTTAAATTTTTGATAGCCTCACTGGCGTAATGTACTCGCATAGCTAAATCATCAACTGTCTATCTGTCAATCTCTCTTTGTATATTAGCGAAATATTGGCACGTTCATGCCGAGATTATTCCACAACTATTAACTTGATTGTCATTGTTCGCTCTGACGACTGGATCAGGAGTGTAGGACTCACTAAAATCCAGCTCATTCAGCTTCATCTCTGAGTGACAACTCTCTGGTGTCCTAGATGAGTCCAACTGAGGCTACAAGGAGGCAGGTGCGGTAAAGCCGAAGAAAGCGGGGTATTAGGAGGCGTGCCAACTAATACCCCGCTTTCTTTGGCGATCACATGGAGCATCCACTGTATTCTCTCTGGGAATTGCGATGAAAGACTGAATTCCAATTGTGAGTGTGATACTCACAGATACGAGGGAGGGCTTCAGTCGCTTGCTCCCTTAGCTTCTCATTTGCCTCCTACAGCGAGATGACGGTCTCGCAAAAGACAGGGCAACCGCCCTCCACCCAACTTCACTGGCGAGTTTAGTAAGATTTTGGGTTAATATGAGAGTCATTCCCGCCCAGCATCTCTCACTGCAGAGAATTCGGTAAATGCTCCATACTCTTTTTTTGCTGGATCCATACTTGTCATATCCGATGGATATCTAGTGCGGATGTCGCGGCGTAATCTTCGACGTTATCACCAACGTCGGGTAGTGGTGACAGCAGGAGCTCACGAAGTAGAGTATGTTCAGTGTTTGCCGCACTCTATACTTCTTCCTTTTGTTCCTCTGCAATTAGTGGAGGTTTAACATCAGTTGTGAGAATTTTTCTTAATTTATGACGATGAGAAATAATTTGACAGTAATTTTTTGCCCATCATAATCAGCTGCTTCCTCTCAAAACAGAAAGTAGCCCGTAGGTTTTCGCTCTCTGTTACTGACTGGCAAAGCCGTGGAGCTGTTGGCAAAGAACGCGAAGTTATCCGTCAGGCTGAACATACTCCTCGCAAGTCCTGATATACCTCAGGCCTTCTACTTTCAGATATAAACACTTGTTCTACTGGATCTGCAGCATTCTCCTCTGGTATCCTAAGCAGAAGAATTACGGGATTGGACTTCTCCAACGAGAGGTCCCAACCATAAATTCCACTAGTTGATGACATTAAGGTCCCCAGGCAGGTACATACCACACAGCAGCAGCGCACTTAAGTAGGTTTCGACTGGTGGGGAGGCTTCGACCATCAGACAAGCAAAATTTAACTTTCCGATACGATAATAAATAGAAACCATTCAGTGATTAATTATCTCTTATTAGATTAGCGCACTGCTATCTTAGACTATATTAGAATTACCATCAGGTAAGCTTATAGTCCAGCGCTCGTCTATCAGTAACATAAATTCCGAAGTAAATTTATCGACTTAGAATCATGTTTGGACAAGAGTGTTTATTGATATTGAAGGTATTTATTTTTCCTGTGGTAACTTGTTCAAATGAAGCCTTCTTAACTTAAGCGGTAAAACATTGAACCCGGAAAACGTTTTAATGTTTTTATTATCACAAATACTTCATTGAATTATCACGTTTGAAGATCATGTTGAGGATAATTTTGAACTGAATGTTAAACGAGAATATCCAGTGATGGTTGTAAAGCGTAGGAATCCCCCGCAGTGTCTTTGCATTTGTTTATACGAGAGAAACACATTATATTATTTATAAAACGTATTTATTGACACCTTGATGGTACGTTAACAAAATATATGTTTTTTCCTCCTTACAAAGAGATGATTAAACAAACTTGGTGTTTTCTTAAGACCACACGACGAAAGTGAAAACTCCAAGACGAGATTAAATACGGATTGGATATACAACTATTTTTATCATGCTTACATTATACTAGCTGTTCATGGCCATGTTACTCGAGTAGTTCTCAATCTCCTTTGATAATGAGCGTCCACATCGCGGAATATGTTATCCAAAGGAATATGTTATCCAAATTGTAAGCCCATTAGGTAATTGGATTTGAAGATTTTGCAACAAGTAATGGATTATGCGGAGACCCGTTCTTTTTAAGCGTCTAAATAGCCACAGAAGTAACTTGAAGGTAAAAAAAGGTAAGTAGCAGCCCAAAAAGTCCCACTGCTGGGCACAGGCCTCCTCACTCATATAAGAGAGGGTTTTTATAGCATAGACCCACTACGCTGCTCCACTGCGAATTGACAGGCATAGTACACAAGTGTACTCTTTATTCCTTCACTCTCATAGTCCGACGTGACGGCAATCCGACACGACCCGAGAGAGATCAGGCGCAGGACCGACGGCTCAACGTGCTCTCCGAGGCTCGGGGATAGATCACACCGCCAAATTTTACCCAACATCGGGCAAATATTGAGAAAATCTTAAAAGAAAACTCAATATTGATATTTTGAATTGGGCCGACCCAGGATTTGAGTCCAGGACCTCATGTCTTTAGTCGAACATGCGAACCACTAGACCAATGAGTCAGACCAATGAGGTGTAACTATGCTAAATATGAATTCAATCGGATCTATAGTTTCGGAGATTTTACAATGATTTTGACAGCCTCGCTGGCGCAATGGTTTGAGTACTAGTATTGCTAATAGATGTCCCTGGTTCGATCCCCAGTAGAGCAAATTTAAGTAATTACGTTGTCTTATTTATCATCGTTGGTTGGCGTTAGTTACCACCCTATCAGCAAAGACGTACCATCAGCTAAGAGTATGTGTGGAACCTTTAAGAGGTATATTACCTCTTATGCCGTCACATTGGACTATGAGAGTGAAGGAATAGAGATTGCACTTGTGTACTATGCCTGCCAATCCGCAGTGGAGCAGCGTGGTGGGTCTATGCTCTAAAAACCCTCGCTCCTCGGAGTGAGAAGGCCTGTGCCCAGTAGTGGGACGTTAATAAGCTGCTACTTACCATTACCTCTTATTAGGTATATACGCTATCATCTTAGACTGTACCATCACTTATCATTAGGTGTGATCACAGTCAAGCGCTAACCTGCTAGCAATAAAAAATGTGTGATTAAGTGTTATTAAATAAACACATATATCTTTGAACTTTGATTTGAACACTTATAAAAGCGTGATTAATAATATGAAATTTTGAACACTTTTCTAGAACTAAGAATAAAAAAATGAACATATTTTTAAAATTTCTTTCTATCTAATGATTTTAAGAAGAACATACTGTTGATAGAGTAGGAATTTACATTATTTTTGGTTTCGCTTATAACAAAAAGATCGGTTTTTTAAATTATTGCATTGGCATTAGTCCTGGTCAAAAGTGTGCAAAATTTCATCTTACTCGGACCTTTTTTAAGTGTTTAAGTAAGTAAGTAAATAAGTAAGTAGCAGCCCATTAACGTCCCACTGCTGGACACAGGCCTCCTCACCCCGATGAGCGAGGGCTTTTAGAGCATAGACCCACTACGCTGCTCCACTGCGGATTGGCAGGCATAGTACACAAGTGCACTCTCATAGTCCGATGTGATGGGAATCCGACACGACTGGAGAGAGATCAGGCGCAGGACCGACGGCTTAACGTGCTCTCCGAGGCACGGGGGTGGATCACACCGCCAACTTCCCAACTTCAGGCAAATATTGAGAAAATCTTAATAGACAATTCAATATTGATTTCTTAATTGGCCCGACCCGGGACTCGAACCCAGGACCTCATATCTGTAGTCAAACATGCTAACCACTAGACCAATGAGGCAGTTTAAGTGTTTAATGTGTACCAAAATTTTGAATTAGAATCTCGCAAGCTGTATAATTTCCTTCGGACCTTTTCCAATTTACATGACACTGCTGGGCACAGGCCTCCTCACTCATACAAGAGAGAGGGTTATTAGAGCATAGACCTACCACGCTGCTCCATTGCGGGTTGGCAGGCATAGTACACAAGTGCACTCTATATTCCTTCACTCTCATAGACCGATGTGACGGAAAATGCGACACAATCGAAGAGAGATCAGGCGCAGGACCGACGTCTTAACGTGCTCTCCGAGGTACGGGGGTGGATCACACCGCCAACTTCCCAACTTCAGGCAAATATTGAAAATCGTAACAGAAAACTCAATATTGGTTTTTGAATTGGCCCGACCCGGGACTCGAACCCAGGACCTCATGTCTGTGGCGGAACATGCTAACCACTAGACCAATGAGGCACTTCTCACATAGAAAGATTTTAAAAATAAAAAAAAAACGTTACAATTTTCATTCAAGGTCCTAAAAAAGTGTTCAAAATTTCAAATAATCAGACTTATAACTGTTTAAACTCGAGTTCAAAGATATGTATTTATAAGCGAAATACCATTTAACACATTACTTTTTATTTCATTGCTAACAGGTTAGCGCTTGACTGAGATTACACCTAATCGTAAGTGATTATACAGTCTAAGATGGTAGAGCGCTAATCTGGTAAGATATATGGAATTGGTGAGATATAGAAATATGAAATTTTGCAAACTTTTATCACACTAATGCCAGTACAATAATTAAAATAAATCTTTACTTTTTGTTTAAGTAAAGGCTCTTTCTATGTAATGAGTTTATAGTACGGTGGCTTGACTAGCTCGGTGGCGCAGTGGTGCGAGTACTCGCCTTGCTAGCAGAGGTCCCGGGTTCGATCCCCGGTAGGACGAATTAATAATAATAATAATAATAAATTTCTTTATTTTTTAGCAATAACGGCTCAATGAGGTTAGTACGCACAATACTTATAACTATGTTAGTAAAACTAAACACAAATAGTAATAAATTAATAATACTAAACTTAAAAATCTAAAAATTTAAAAAACAACTATGACAAGGTCAACTACCCGTTTTTTTTGATCGGCCCAAACTGCACTCTGAGGAACTGGTGGTAAAATGGTGAATCCACCCTTCCAGCTAACATTCTCAAAATGCAGTTTGTGCTGGAGCGCAACCTCGACATCAAGGACATCAATCTTTTCCTTTGCAGGGCAAAGAAATCATCAGTCCTTGCCTCTGCAAACATAGATGATGCCGAGCAAAATTTTGGCAGGCCGAACAGCATTCTGAACGCGTTATTGTACTGTACCCTAAATGAGTCCAGTACCTTCTGGGTGTAATTGGTCCAAAGGCTCCCAGTGTAGAAGGTCTGGCAATAGGCTTTAAAAAGCGTAATTTTAACCTCCTTCCTACAATTATTAAGGAAATTGTATTTTCTAATTTGTTTGAGTCTGGTCTGGTGGGTGGCTTCGGCCGTGGCTATTTGCCACCCTACCAGCAAAAACTTCACAAACGCCTCTTTACCAGATTAGCGTGCTTCCATCTTAGACTGTATCATCACTTACCATCAGGTGAGATCACAGTCAAGCGCTAAACAGTCAGCCGTAAAAAAAAATAGTAGAAAATTTTGTTTTACATTACTTGCATTAGATAATTCAGAGGTGCCTCCTTATATTTTGCCTCCGTTACTTATATTGCAAAAATATACTTCTTATATAATTAAATAATAACGGTTGTCTGTATATAGTTTATTTTTAAGAAAGTTCTATAACTTCAATCAATAGATATAGTTAGCTCTTAACATAATACAATTGTCCGGCGTAACTAGACTCGCGTACTGACCTGAATCGATAACAATATTGCCAGAAGTAATTGTATTTAATATTTGAATTACATCATAATTGATATATTCCCTTGTACCAATTATGGGTAATGAAACATTTAGTCGTCACATATAATATTGGGTATAAAAGAAATGAAATACTCTCACGAAGCGAGGTCAATGTCGGGCAAAACCTTCGCGTTATTGGGGTCGCACGATTTTAATGGAAATAACATTTTTTTTATTGTTTAAAGATGTTTACTTTGACCTTAAGTTGTGAGTGATGATATTTTTTATTGCTAGGAAGATTCTGAAATCATTTGCCGATTTGAGCATATGATTTTTAAGATACCATAATCTGTTTTTTATTCGCCTCTACATGTTTGAACTTGATTGTATATGAAAGGTCAATGTTATATAATGTAAGCTATGAAAAACTATGTTCAAAAGGGTAGCTATTGAAATTTGATTATCATTGAAACTTCAACACTATATTTTACGCCAAAAATATCCCACGCCCAATAAATTTTCAGACGCTCCTCCCGCTCCCCAATCACACGATCATTAAATTATTATGTAAATATATTAAAAGGTATAATTTAAAGTTGTAAGAAAGGTATTTTAGTTTGTTGGTTAAGACTGATCAAAATAACCTATATACTAAGGTATATGGGTATATACTCGTATCACTAACAATTTATTTTATAATGTCTGTAGTCTATTCTAGTGTTTGTTTAGTTTTGTTTGTAGCGTTGATGTGTTTGTCTTGCATGTATAATATGGCAACTGAACAACTTACATACATACATAGCGTCACGCCTCATTCCCATAGGGGTAGGCAGAGACAACATCGTTCCACTTGCCACGATCCTTGTATATCTCCTTCACTTCTTTCATTCTCATTAAATCTTTCATACAAGTTCGTCGATTTAGAGTACTCTTGACCTGGCCCTTATTTAAAATGTCCTGGATTTGGTCCCGGAACGTTCGCCTTGGTCTTCCTCTTCCAACTTTCGCATTTACTGTTGACTCATAAATCTTTTTTGTCAGTCTCCTTTCATTCATTCTCTCTACATGCCCATGAACAATGTCTTCGAAAAGTCACTTCTACTTCGAAGTAATAATCAATTGATATAACCTCATTCATGCTGTTTTCTCCACTACGCCGACATTGGCAGAATTACTGCTATTAATATAAAGCAGTATAAAGATCCATAAATCAAAGAAGAAGAAGAAGAAGTGCTCTTAAAATATTAGTTGAATTTACCATTGTTTTAGGACCAGAATGACAGAATTAAAGAAAAGATCATTTTACATTTGGAAATAAAACAAGTTGTCTAAATCAAACAATGAAAAGAATATACTTTTCTGGTCATCTAAAAATTATACACGATTTCACCATCATTCCCTAAAGCGTTACATAATTAGGCGGCTTATGAACTATAAATTGTACTAAAATGATTAGTGAGACAACTCAAGAAATCTAATTTTATAATAGAGGCATTTGCAAATTAAACAATACATTTAAATCTACTTCTTCTTTTAGTAATCAGCTTTCAGGTGTGACAAGGTACACACAATTTCGCCAGTGTCACGTTAATTGGAGAAGGCACGTAGGAGACGGTTACGGACGGTTGTACGGTTTCTGTGATTGCAAACCAAAATTTTGATAATTTACAATTGTCGACACCTTAGTCATTAAACACCACAACTAAAAAAACAAGAAAATAAGGTTTAGGGACGTCTTAATACAACAATTGATAAACACTTTTTACAAAACATTCACAACTTATTACATTTAATAAATAACATACATATATAGAATGAAGCCTCATTCCCACAGGGGTAGGCAGATACCACGTCCTTTCACTTGCCACGATCCTTGCATAACTCTTTCGCTTCTTTAAATCTCATTAAACCATTCATATAAGTTCGTCGGTTTAGAGTACTCTTGATCTGGCCTTTATTTAAAATGTCCTGGATTTCGTCCAGGAACGTTCGTTTTGGTCTTCCCCTTCCAACTTTCGCATTCACTCTTGACTCATAAATCCTTTTTGTCAGTCTTCTTTCATTCATTCTCTCTGCGTGCCCAAAACATCTAAGCATACCTTTCTCAATTTTAGTCACTATATTTTCTTTTATAAAACGTTCCCTTATCACACTATTTCTTACTTTGTCACTCAGTTTCAATCCACTCACACTTCTGAATGCTCTCATCTCTACTGCATTTATTTTACTTATGTGATTCCTCTGCCATACCCAACTTTCACTACCATATATAAGTGTTGGTTCCAACACTCCACTTCAATATCACTTTCACATGTTCCATCTTTTGTAAATTTAGATCCCAAGTATACAAATTCTTTCACCTCTTCCACTTGGTCCCCATCTAACGAAATATTGCCATTCATTATAGATTCATCCCTTTCAAAAAGCATAACTTTTGTTTTGTTTACATTCACTTTCATTCCTTTCCTTTTCAAAGCTTCATTCATAATATTTTAATAAATTCACAAAGATTAAATACTCAACATTTATAGGAAAAAGAACAGTAGGAGGAATAATATTATATATGGGATCGGAAATTTAAGGACAGTTGAATATGATAAATACATTTAAATCAACGACATAATCACGTTGTGTAAAATGCTTTTGCTGATTTAGATATGAGTTTTTGATAGAAAAACCTAAACTATTCATTATTCTTTAAGAGATAAATGAAGCAAATTGAAAATATACGTTTAAATCACTAATGATGTAATGGGGTTTTGAGGTGTCATTTTTGGTAATTTTAATACGAGTTTCTGGTGGACAAACATAGTCTATTATGGATTATTTAAGAGATTATTGAGGCAATTTAAAAAAGGTTATTTTATAATAGAGCCGTTTGAAATTGAAATGATACGTTTAAAACAATTAATGATGTAATGACCTTTTGAGACTTTATTTTTGCTAATATAAATATGACTTTCTAACACTTTCCATAATGACAATATAGCTGATTTAATTGGGGACACTACCAATTTTAAAAAGGAAGCTTGCATTTAGTTTAGTTCTTATAATTAATATTTTCTTTTTATATTATTTTCGTCATTCGTCTTTTTTTACATCGTTTTGGCGGGTGAACCTCCGTGGGAATTGCAGGCAAAAGTACTGGCGGCAACCTACCAGTACAGGGTTGCCGTAAGGTCTGGAGGTGACCGTCTCGAAATTAACGAGGGAGGGAGAGTCAGGGCCCTTGCCGAGAGAGTCTTGATTCAAGCTCAAGCTTGGAAGGAGGATCTCCAGTCTCCAAGTGCGGGTGTGGTAGCAGTGGAGGCGATTCGTCCTCACCTCGAACAAAGGCTAGTTAGGCGGCACGGATTTCTTACCTTTAGGCTGGTGCAAGTACTGACCGGACACGGATGTTTCAGAAAGTACTTGTATCAGACAGCACGACGTGAAGAGTCTCCTATCTGCCATCAGTGTAGTGCGCCTGTCGATACGGCGGCCTACACTGTGGCAGAATGTCCGGCTTGGAGACCACAGCGACATCCTCTGGTGTCCCTCATCTCTTACTGCCAAGTATAGTGGGCGCCATGCTTGACAGAGAGATAAGATGAAATGCAGTTGCCTCTTTCTGCAAAGCTGTCATTTCTTTGAAGGAAGCAACGGAGCGAGTGTGGGAAGCTGCAGCAGATGGTGCTCCCCTTCGGAGGAGGAGGCTGGGTGGCAGGAGGCGTCTTTACGAACGCCTCTTGTCTCCTCATCCGGGTGTGTCAGGGTGAATGAGTAAGGGAGCCTCTGAGACTCCCAATTAAGGGTGAGGAGGGTGTCGCTGGGTTTTAGTAGTTATTCTGGCCTTGACGGCGAGTCCCACACTCCCTGCCTCGTGGCAGGGGTGCGCAAACGCATTTCCCAGCGAAAAAAATGTCGTTGTTTCCTTTAATTACAATATTACTCGACGTCGTCGACGTCGTCTCAACCAATGGACGTCCACTGCTGGACAAAGGTCTCTCTTAATGAATTTCAGTCGGCCCGATGTTGCGCCGCTTGTATCCAGCGGCTGCCAGCGACCCGCCTGATATCATCGGTCCACCTGGTGGGAGGTCTGCCGACGCTGCGTTTTCCGGTGCGAGGCCGCCACTCTAGCACCTTCGGGCCCCAACGTCCATCGGTTCTGCGAACTACGTGCCCTGCCCATTGCCACTTCAGCTTTGCAATTCGGTAGGCTACGTCGGTGACTTACTCACCTTGTGTTAATGTAAATATATATATTTTTTTACCATGTACCTAGTAATAAGTTCTGTTGGAAACGTAATAAAGAAATATATTAGTGAGTCATTTCAAAATTAATTTACCAAAGTAAATATATTTTACTTCAACGCTGGTGTTAAGTGGAGACACTGGATAAATAAACTTTTAATGTAAAAAAATGTGATCTATTTAAATTAGCTGAATATAGGTAATAACCTTGAAAAAAAACATCTATTTTGGTCAAGGTCCATGCAATAGGTAATCGACTCTAAAATTTCTTGTACTCGACACGTCGTATTGTGTGGGCGCCATTCATCGTAAGGAGGAAGTCGACGATACCGCTATTGTATACGCATTGCATACTGCGCAAGATGTCTCTTTTTGTACTACATATTAAGCTTGAATCAAATATCACCTGTTGTAGTTTGCACTAGCTAAATCTCCCTCAGTTGTAGCTTAGTAAACTATACAAGAAATAATCATAACTAGTATGCGCCAAGTGGTTCGAATTCGACGATACCATTTGAAGAATATTAAGGTTCTATTGTCAAATACTGTACTTCTATAATCACAGATTTAGTTAAGGCTGCACTGTTAATTTGCCAATGTATTTCCAACAAAATAAAGACACAAAGAACATCTCTTTTTATTGGAACATGCCACAATAAAAACTCTTTCATCGTTTGCTAGATATAATATTATAAATAAAGAATACGGTTAGTCATTTGACTATTCTTAAAATCGAAAAGCTTGTCATTGGTTGGATTTCTAAATATTGTAATTGATGACAATTTGCTATAGAAACGTTGTAATGTTTTATAAATTACAAGCGGCCCGTCCCGGCTTCGCATGGGTAGACATAAATACACAGATATTTGAGTTATAAGCATGATAATTAAAGTAGCACTAGTGACCGAGAAGTTAAGGAGTGGAAGGTTAGCTTGGTATGGACATGTAATGAGAAGGGAGGTTGGCCATGTATGCAAGAGGGTCCTAAATATGATGGTAAGCGGCAGGGCCAGGAGAGGGCGACCAAAAAAATGTGGATGAATTGTGTGAAAGAGGATATGTGTATGAAGGGTGTGAATGTAAAAATGACAGCGGATAGAGTGAAGTGGCGAAAGGAAACATGCTGTGCCGACCCACCTAGTGGGATAAGGGCAAGAAAAACAACAAGCATGATAATTAAAACGAACATGAATTGATAAATATTATGAAAAAGTGTGATTCCTAATACTAAAACTAAGTAGCTCTAAAAAGAACTTTTAAGTCAAGCATAAAAATGCGTTAAAAAACTCGAAATATTCAAAGTCGCTTGCGTCCACTGCGTAAGGAGCCGACCGGCTACCTAGTTCGTAATGGTGCACCCCTTTCTCCCGCACTGCCCCTCTCTCGTCGAATTAGTTACTCGATGCGCTGAGTGCTGATTTTTTTTATTTTAATTTCATAATATCTTTTGAATGGAATATCCGATTTCAATAATTCAAAAAGTAATCATCGGGTATTGAGACAGTCTTCAATATTAAATTATTTATTTTGATAAAAATTTATAAATGGTATGGATAACACGGTCTGTTTTTGATCGGCATCTCTATCAATTTGTTAAATGTAAAAAAGTGGTTATAGTGACTTAACTACAATAGGTAGACATATGTTCTCCCAAAGTTTTTTGTAGATATTGATATATTCTATAATATTGTCGAACATTTTTTTTGTCCTATCATTAATACTCTTCACAGCGTATGCAACGAAAGACATTTTATGGCTAATTTTTTTACACCTTCGGTTGGTTTTAATAGGAATTTCTAAAGATTTCTATAGTGATCTAGTACAAAATATTTTCCCATATTTACTCTGCTTTTTTTGCCTGAAGACCAAAGTCTTCGAACAGTGCGTGTTGCCAGTGATGACCTACGGTTCTGAGACATGGTCGCTGACTATGGGCCTCATGCGGAAGCTCAGAGTCACTCAGCGTGCGATGGAGAGGGCTATGCTCGGAGTTTCTCTACGTGATCGAATCAGAAATGAAGAGATCCGTAGTAGAACCAGAGTCACCGACATAGTCCTGCGAATCGCGAACCTGAAGTGGCAATGGGCGGGGCACATAGTCCGAAGGACCGATGGACGTTGGGGGCCAAAGGTGCTGGAGTGGCGACCCCGCACCGGACGGCGCAGTGTAGGGAGACCCCCCACAAGGTGGACCGACGACATAAAGAGGGTCGCCGGTAGCCGCTGGATCCAGGCGGCGCAAGATCGGGCCTTGTGGAAGTCATTACGTGAGACCTATGTCCAGCAGTGGACGTCCATCGGTTGAAGCGACGACGGCGACGACTCACCTTTTAAGCCTTCCCTGGGCTTCCACAAATAATTTAAAACCAAAATTATGCAAATCAGTCCAGCTGCCCTCAAGTTTTAGTGAGACTAACAAATTGCAATTGATTTATAGATGTATAGATTCCTCATAGTTACGATTTGTCAGCGAGGGTCCGTGGAAGTTCAGCGTCGACACTTTTACTGTTTCTGTAAATAGATTGTGATAAAAACTAGGTTTTGTAATTTCCTATGACATCAGCTATCTCTCAGGGAAACTCCGTTCAAGACAGGACCAACTGTTTTGCTTGGTAGAGGAAAGAAACATTCCGATGATAATTCTAATAAGTTTATGTAAACATCTATGTATATTCTTTGCATTTAAAAAGGTAAAGTTTGTTACTTTCATTGCTCAAACAGAGACTTTAATTTTATTTATAGAATACCTGTTCCTGCTGGTGTCACTTACTAAGTTTCCAATCTTGTGGATTTATGGGGAGTCTGTTATTTATCGCAATTGAATTACCAATCTAAGCTATTGTTGAATTTTACATAGTGAAGTCGCTTTCGCTATGTATTCTTATATAGATCTTTTTAATTATTTATTGAAATTTAATACAGTTTTCGTCAATGAAAAGAGTGATTCATGTGGAAGGTTTTTAAAGTCAAGGTCAAAATATCTTTTTTCAAGTAGGCCTGTTACAGCACTTCTGAATCGTCGAATATCGTTTTTTCTATATATTACTTAAATGTATGACTGATAATAACATTAAAGAACGACTTACAATTTAAAGTTACGAGGGTTCCTTCGCGCCCTGATCTGAGAAGAACCGACAACAAACTCAGTCGGGTGTACGTTTTTTTTTTGTTATCATCATTACAATATATATTTAAAATTTATTCTATATCTATATAAATATAGAGCAATTCAATCACTCCCACGCTTTTTTGTCTTCCAAGTATTCTGTCAAATTATAGATTGATTTCTCAATTAGTTTTCTTTTAATAAAATATTTAAATTTATTAAGAGACATCTTTGTAACTTCTTTTTGGAGCTTGTTGTAACAACGTATACAGTTATCCTACAAGAATTTACAGCAATTTTGTTTTTATTTCTTAAGTTATATGAGGTGTATTCCCTTTTTTTCCTAAAAGAGTCAATAGTTTTAAGGACGTACAACAAGTTTTCTAATATGTATACGCCGTGAACTGTCATCATTTTTACTGCTCTGAATTTGTTTCTTAGCGACTCTCTTGGACCCATATTGTAGATCACCCGAACAGCCCTTTTCTGCAGCACAAATATTGCATCTATAGCAGCAGCATTACCTCATTTAATTTATAATATATACATATTATAGTACAGAAAAATCAACAATTTGTCGTTAAAAACATGCTTTGTGCGTTTCGTAATCATACTGGCAAAATCTTACAAACTAGATTAAATTAATGTGCTACGGAATGATGTATCACAAAAAGATCGATAAAAAAATCCAGGATAGTATACATCTCTAAAGAATAACCCACTGTAACCATTTTTATCTTTTACATATTAGAAAAAAATATGTGTAATGTGTCATTAACCAAGCTATTTTATACAATATTATAATAATTTCTTAGCCAATTAAATACATTACATACGTTATAAATTTTATGTAGAATAAAGCCACCCTTAACATCATTTCATTAAAATGGATATGTTAGAGGATATTAGAGATTTAGAGAGCCAAGGCACAGCAACACAGGTGAGCGCATGGTGTGTCAAAGTTATATAAGCATCAAATAGATGTCGGCGTATTTTAAGACAAACAAAATGGGTCAATTAGTATATATAAACATAAATTTAGGTTTTTTTTTTTGCGCTGGGAAATGGGAGTGTGGGACTCACTGATAACAGAATACTCACTAAAACCCAGCGGATCCCTCCCCATCCATGACTGAGATCACTAACTGCATTCCACTCTAGTGAACCGGATGGTACCGACTATGAAGATCTACCACTCAATAGAATGAGGCATGAAGTGCATAAGCGCGACTTCTGCCACCAAGCCTCCTCCGACGGCGAGGGAAAGCTCCAGCCTCTTGCTCCCGTATCCTCCCATTTGCCTCCTTCAACGAGATGACGGTCTCGCAAAAGAAGGCAACCACCCTCCTCCCAACTTCACTGGAGAGCATTACCCCAATTATGCTCTCCAGTTAAAGATCTACTCTAACCAGCGACAACAATATATGCCGCTGGGGTTGCCCACGCTGGACACTCCACCAGGTATCTACAGGAGCACCACACTCACGACAGGCGGGCGTTTCCTCACAGCCAACGACGTGAGGTTGGATCGGCTCCACTGTGACTATACCCGCAGTTGGAGACCCAAGATCTTCCCTCCATTTTTCGATCAGAGCTCTGTCGGCGAAAATTTAGATAGATATGTGGATAATCAAATATTAAGTACTACAAATACGTCAATTGTTTTCCGTAATAACGTGTTTTTAATAGAATAACCTATAATTATCGATATTATAATGATGTAACATTTTTCTGTGACACGTGGTTGAGGTTCTTACTTTTAAGTTACATCTCGTGAAAATATGGAATGGAATTTGTATTTTTCTTATTGCTGCCAGGTTAGAGCTTGTCTGTGAACACACCTGATGAATGAAAAGCGTGAATTTGGTAAGAGGCAAATTACCTCTAACAATCATTAAATCGGAGCACAAATCTCTGTAGGTCGCTTTTTTCTAAATTAGCCTTACCGGGTATCAATTTTTGGAAAATATATAAGTATATAGTCATAGACGTCAGCTAATTTGATATAACTATCATCAAATTAACCTCCATTCCTTTTACGCACGTTTATAGTTAAATAAACCATCTGGATTAAGATTACGACAATTATTACTGTCCTTACTGTATTGATAAAATAGTAAGGACATCTTTATATTATATAATCTATCTGTTTACTCTACATAGAGTAAGTAGAGAGATTAGGCAATATATGTCGCGCTACTGCCTGAAATTGTTATGCCTACTAACTGATTCATTAGTGTTTTGGACACCTGCGTCAATCTAATGGATAATATAGAGCAGGGGTATAAACTAGCGGTCCGCAGCTTCATTGGGGCTTGTATTATACCAGGGCGTGGTCCAAGTAGGAGCTTACGACACCGAACTGCAGTCATACAAATAAAAATAGTAAAAAGATTGGTTAAAAATGAATAGCCTGATGGTGTCTCAAAAGGACAGGCTTGCTGCACATGAAAGTTGGGTATGGTAGAAGCATAAATGTAAAATATATGAGGTCGAGGTGAGAGCGTTGAGAAGTAGGAGTAGATGGAAGATGAGTGACAAAGTGAGATATGGGTTAGGCACGTAGAGGGAATGAATGAAAGGAGACTAACGAAGGCGAACTTTCCTGGATCAAAACCACGACACTAAATCAGTTTAAACATATAAAAAAAATGGTCACGCACGATGCGGTGGTTACAAAGTTATACAGATGGGTACAGAAGTAATCCTTATGACCTTTTGAAGGTCTTGGGCTTTCGGATCGATTGCCTGTAAGACAAAATTAAAAAAATGCATTAATTATTGTAAAATATAAAGACTTCAACGTATAATTAAGGTAATATGCATGCTTTGTTAGTTTAAGGTTTATTAGTGAGGTTATTTTAAACCAATTTTGGTGAGATTTCAACAAAGATATAGATGATTTTATAGCGAATAATATTTCTTACTTAATTTCTTTTATATTGAAAATTTGAACGAAATTTCGCCATATTACCCCGGGATTTCGTATTACGCGTGTAGATAGCTTGGAATAGCAAGTATTATAGCATCTGATACTGATATTTTTGGATTTTTAACATTGATTTATGTTACAAGGTAATTTGTATTGTAATTTCTTGTGTACGTAATATAACGGTACCATATATGGTGTCGGCGAAAATGAGAACTGGTTTTACGGATCCTGATCACGCTGGTGTATGGCGACTACATCGTGCCAAATTATGTAAGACTCATTATAATTTACTCAGTTATTACGTTCGTGGATCTGAGAACTGCAACGTGATATAAAAAATGGGGTGCAGCTGCGTCATTAATATGTCCTGTAACGGGTCTCTCCCCCTCCGCCGCGCCCGATATGTTACAGTCCTTAATTAAGGTAATAAGTTCTTTGATCCTTTAGCTATCCAGTGGTATAATTGAATTTCAGATACAGGTTATATGTATGTAGCTACAACACCGAACTTTAGCTCCAGATTTTTTTATCATTAGCGTTTTTAATTGCCTTCCTATGAATGTGAGTTTAAAAACGTATTCACGTCTAAGAACTTGTATTCTTAACACTAAACGACACAAGTGAAAACTGCATCAAGGCAAAGTTAATTGCATGAAACTATTACAGCCAATAATGAATTAAAATATGGCAGTGATAAAATTACACTAGACTAACGTAACTGGTAACTAGATAGGCGAGAATGTCTACTAGATCAACGAAGCTGTCTACTAATTTGCATCATCAAAATATTACAATTCATACATACATAGCATCACGCCTCATTCCCATAGGGGTAGGCAGAGACAATATCCTTCCACTTGCCACTTTCATGATCATTAAAACTTTCATACCAGTTCGTGGATTTAGAGTACTCTTGACTTGGTTCTTAAATGTCTTGGATTTGATCCAGAAACGTTCCTCTTGGTCTTCCCCTTCCAACTTTCGCATTCACTTTTGACTCATAAATGCTTTTTGTCAGTCTCCTTTCACTCATTCTCTCTACATGTCCAAACCATCTAAGCATACCTTTCTCAATTTTAATCACTACATCTTCTTTTATACCACAAAGTTCTCTTATCATACTATTTCTTACATTGTCACTCAGTTTCAATCCACTAATATTTCTTAACGCTCTCATCTCCACCGCATTTATTTTACCTTTTCTGCCATACATAACCAACACTAGAACACCTTTTACCATATTCCCTCCTTTCAATATCACTTTCTCATATTCCATCTTTTGTAAATTTAGATCCCAAGTATACAAATTCTTTCACCTCTTCCACTTGCTCTCCATCTAGCAAAATATTGCAATGTATCTCTTTCAAAAAGCATGACTTTCGTTTTGTTTACAATAATTATTAATATATAGATATAGATAGATGAAAGGTCTTAGTTAAATTACTATAGTTTCAGAATACTTACGCAAATAGATTAGCTATCTAAATAAATCAGGCTAATCCCATCCTTTCATTGAGGCAAATAAATTAAGTGATAGTGATCATGGATTGCAAGTGTCACCGCTAGTTCATATAGTGTCGCGAAGGCGCGCGCACGGTACGTAACAATATGGCGCGCGCGCAGTTATACTTTGTTTTAATTTTAGTCGTATTTACTAACGCAGGTGAGCAAATAATTTACAATAAATAACCTAGATATATTACACATATATCCCACTATATAAACCATAGTAACTTTTTTTAAAAGAGGTATTTTAAACGTACAAATTTAAACGTTTTCTTAACCGTAAATATTTCATTTATAAAAACGCTTTCAAGTTTGAACAGGTGATGTTTTCTGTTAATTGTATATAATAAATTGTTATGGTTTATCGATTGTGTATTTTTATAATTTTAGTTGTTCAATTAAAAAAACAACCATATATATTTTTATATACGTTTAAGTGATAACCTGTACAATAGTGGTATTTTTCATGCTAAACAATTTTTCTTTTCAAATATTACCACTTAAGAAATTCGTTCGTTTATAAATACCATGCGTCAATTTTGAATGCTATAAAAAAGATATCAAATTTCTTTGTGATCTTATCATGGCATTTTAGCGATGCGATGTAACATTTTTATTAAAATAAAGCGAATTGAAATTTGTACTGTAATTTCAACGTTTACTTAAACATTTAAAAGTTTTGGGAGTTAATAAATTGCTCTAACTAAATTGTAATGTTAAAAAAGACACAGAACAGAGCAGGAACTCGGCTGAGTTGCCAAATATTCTCAAAATAGAGCGCAAACTCAGCTGAGTTGCCAATTATTCGTAAAACAGAGCGTAAACTCGGCTGAGTTGCCAAATATTCTCAGAATAGAGCGCAAACTAAGCTGAGTTGTTAATTATTCTTAAAATATAGCGTTAATTCGGCTGAGTTGCCAAATATTCTAAAAATAGAGCGCAAACTCGGCTGAGTTGCCAAATATTCTCAGGACAGAGCGCAAACTCAGCTGAGTTGCCAATTTTTCATAAAACAGAGCGAAAACTCGTCTGAGTTGCCAAATATTCTCAGAATAGAACGCAAACTCAGCTGAATTGCCAATTATTCATAAAACAGAGCGTAAACTCGGCTGAGTTGCCAAATATTCTCAGAATAGAGCGCAAACTAAGCTGAGTTGTTAATTATTCTTAAAATATAGCGTTAACTCGGCTGAGTTGCCAAATATTCTAAAAATAGAGCGCAAACTCGGCTGAGTTGCCAAATATTCTCAGGACAGAGCGCGAACCCAGATGAGTTGCCAATTATTCTTAAAACGAAGCGTAAACTCGGCTGAGTTACCAAATATTCTAAGAACAGAGCGCGAGCTCAGATGAGTTGCCAATTATTTTTGAAACGGAGCGTAAACTCGGCTGAGTTGCCAAATATTTTCAGAACAGAGCGCCAACTCAAATGAGTTGCCAATTATTCTTAAAACGGAGCGTAAACTCGGCTGAGTTGCCAAATATTTTCAGAACAGAGCGCCAACTCAAATGAGTTGCCAATTATTCTTAAAACGGAGCGTAAACTCGGCTGAGTTGCCAAATAATTTCAGAACAGAGCGCCAACTCAAATGAGTTGCCAAATATTCTCAGAACAGAGCGCGAACTTAGATGAGTTGCCAATTATTATAAAAACAGACCGTAAACTCGGCTGAGTTGCCAAATATTCTCAGGACAGAGCGCGAACTTAGATGAGTTGCCAATTATTCTTAAATCAGAGCGTAAACTCAGTTGGGTTGCCAAATATTGTCAGAATAGAGCGTAAACTCAGCTAAGATGCTAATTCTCTCAGAATAGGCCGTAATTTTAGTTTTTGGACACGTTTTGAAATATCGTGATCAGTCATACATTCAAACATTTTGGCAAAATAACTGTATTTAATTATCTAAAAGTATTTTTCGCTTTACCTTTTATTTATTTTATGGTGTAAAAACCTTTTTCTTAAATAATGAATTTTTGATTTAATCTTTATAGTAAAAATATTAAAAACGTATAGTAAAAAATATAATATGGCATGTTAAAAATGCACAGTTATTAAAAAAAATCCACGATGAAAATATTTTAACCAAATCAGTGTTTATTTTTGTATAACACAATGATTTTTCTGCAAAACTGAATGACCGAAAGCAATTTAGGAAATTTTAAAATTGCTATGTTATGAAAATGAATTAAATTTACGAAATCATTCTACTCTTTAGGCAGATTTATATGGTGTACAATTTAATTTGTAACGAGTTTATTTTGGTTTGGTTATTACCTATTGTTAAATCAATTAAGGTACTAAATTCGCAAATAAATCCTCGTTATTAATCACAAAAAACTCAATAGTATTATACTTTTTGTGTTCCTCGAGATCCAAATTAAAAATCATATGCCGAGCTGACAAAATGTCAGGTTTCTCCACTTTATAATGCTCGTAAGAAAAAAAGCCCGTGCGTTCAAAGTACACATGTCAGAAGTGAAACTTCCTTGGCATACTAGTTTTTAAGTCTTGTTTATATTTATACAAATCTAAAACTTTACATTTCCGAGACTTAGAGGGAGATAAAAGGAAGATATGTTAGGAATTTAATTGTCATTAAAATATTAAAAGTGTCGAAAGTAAATACAAATAATTTATTGAAATATCAAATGACCAATTGTAAATACAATTGCCACGTGTTTTTTTGTCAATATTAGATATTATTAATTAAATTTTGTTGTTGATTTTAATGTTTTATGAAAAATAGTCTAAGTAAGTAGCAGCCAATCAATGTCCCACTGCTGGGCACAGGCCTCCTTACTCATATAAGAGAGGGTTATTAGAGCATAGACCCACCACGCTGCTCTAATGCGGATTGGCAGGCACAAGTGTACTCTCTATTCCTTCACCCACATAGTCCGACGTGACGGCAATCCGACACGACCGGAGAGAGATCAGGCGCAGGACCGACGGCTTAAAGTGCTCTTAATAGAAAACTCAATATTGATTTTTGAATTGGCCCGACCCGGGACTCGAAACCAGGACCTCATGTCTGTAGTCGAACATGCTAACCACTAGACCAATGAGGCAGTCCACGATATGTATCATTTAAACTATTTATTATTTGGTATAGAAGCATTATCTCTAAAGGATTTCGTCGCAAGAGTATACCATTTTGAGGTGTTTTCATTTATCTTCATAAGATTGTAATGAAAGTGATATTGAAAGGAGAGTGAATGCAGGGATTATGGTAAATGGTGCTCTGCACACCTTTATGAATAAAGGAGAGTTGGTGCCAACACTTATGTATGGTTGAGGAAGTTGGATATGGCAGAAGAAGCATAAAAGTAAAATAAATACGTTAATGTGACAAAGTAAGAAATACTGTGATAAAAGTAGATATAGTGACTAAAAAAGGTATACTTAGATGGTTTGGGCATGTAGAGAGAATGAATGAAAGGAGACTGAAAAAAAGGATTTATGACTCAAATCCAGGACATTTTAAATAAGAGAGGAACTTGTATAAAAGGTTTAATGAGAATGAAAGAAGCGAAGGAGATATGCAAGGATCGTGGCAAGTGGAAGGACGTGGTCTCTGCCTACTCCTATGGAAATGAGGCGTGATGCTATGTATGTATTCATAAGATAAATCGTCGTCGTCGTCGCTTCAACCGATGGACGTCCTCTACTGGACATAGGTTTCACGAAATGATGCCCACAAGACCCGAACTTGTGCCGCCTGGCTCCAGCGGCTACCGGCGATCCTCCTTATATCGTCGGTCCACCTTGTGGGGGGTCTTCCTACACTGCGTCGTCCAGTCGTGCGTTATCGGTGCGAGAGGGTCAGCACTGCGATCACCAACCCGCCAGCCAAGCGTGGTGATTACTGGCAAAACCACAATGATGACGACAAGGCAACGGCCCCCAGTCCCCGGCAGCCCCGCTATTCCAAGCTCTGGCAGCGGTTTCGGTAACGGCGGTTCAGGGGGTGCTAAGAATCTCCGGCATAAGATAAATGCTGAAGTTAAATCGTCAACCATTCACCACTCGGATGCTGAGTGTTCCGTTGGGTTTTAGGGGTATTCTGATGAACAGTGAGTCCCACACTCTTGGATGGACTGTATACTCCATCCAGCGTGCGTAAAAGCATCTCCCAGCAACAAAAAACACTATTCCACTGAACCTTCTTGTGATAGACGACATTTTTCGTTTTATTTTTCGCAATAACACAGATGTTCTCCCGACTCATGAATATATTATGTAATTAAATATCATTTCATAATTAGTAATCATTGTATATATTATTTAACGGTTATTCAAATATCGACCCACATATAACTTAAATGATAAAATGTTAATAAACCGTATTATTTTAATAATTAAAATGAACTGTTTTGTAAAAACAAAAAACAAGAATAATCGTCTGTCTGATTTACTTGGAATACGACGAACCTATTCAATTCATAATGTCTAAGCTTACTGCGAATGGGATTCACCATATCGTCTAAGTATTGAGATTTATAAGCGAAAAGTATCATATATTGGTAAAACTGCCTCATTGGTCTAGAGGTTAGCATGTTCAACTACAGACGTGAGGTCCTGGGTTGGAGTCCTGGGTCGGGCCAATTCGAAATCGATATTGAGTTTTCTATTAAGATTTTTTCACTATTTACCCGAAGTTGGGAAGTTGGCGGTGTGATCCACCCCCGTGCCTCGGAGAGCAGGTTAAGCCGTCGGTCCTGTGCCTGATCTCTCCGGTCGTGTCGGTTTCCCGTCACATCGGACTATGAGAGTGAAGGAATAGAGAGTGCACTTGTGTACTATGCCTGCCAATCGGCAGTGGACCAGGTGGTGGGTCTATGCTCTAAAAAACCTCTCTCACATGAGGGAGGAAGCCTGTGCCCAGCAGTGGGACGTTAATGGGCTGCTACTTACTTACTTTTTTAGTTATCACATACTATGAAATGACAAAGCTGTTAACCCTATTAAATTAAAATTCGGCATATATATTCATTTTGCGACGTAGACTTTTAAGAACGGTGTACTCCATATTCCAACATGATCTGGGTAAATAAGCGAAAAACAACTACTTACTAAAAATTTTGCAAAAACCTATCTTACCGAATGAAACCCGAAACAAAATACTTTTGTGATGTAGACTGTCACTGAGAACGGGATTCCTTATATTCTCCGCAGGATCTAAGTAAAAAATAACCACTTAATGTGAGACTTGTAAAACAATTTTCCTGATTAACTTCAAATTCAGCATACATATTCAAGACTCTTACTTAGAATGGGTTTCCCCATATTCCCATGGCATCAAGAACTACGTGGGCATCACTATGAGGAACAGTCAGTTAAACTACACAATTTTTAATAAGTAATATTATCTTAAAATGTAAATATCAAAAATTAAATACACTAACTAATATACACAACTCCGTTTGCACCTCTTAAGAGAGACAGAAGAAACAACGTTGGGTAACATAAAAAAGGTTATTCTGAACCAACCTTAGAAGATAAACATATACTGTTTTAGACTTTTTTTTAGAACTTTTTAAGGGGAATAATTTTGTCATATATAATATTCACGATATTTTAACCGTTTACGCAGCGCAAGCTAACAAAATTAAGAAAACGCCATTTTAAAACATTTGTCATTGGTGTACCGTTTCTTCTAGTCTAAGATTAATGATATATAGTCTATAGCCTTTATTATTAAATGGGCTATGTAACACTGAAAGAATTTTTCAAATCGGACCAGTGGTTCTGTTTTTTTCGCTGGGAAATGCATTTGCGCACCCCTGCCACTAGGCAGGGAGTGTGGGACTCACCGGCAAGGCCAGAATACCCACTAAAACCCAGCGACACTCTCCTCACCCTGAATGTGGAGTGTCAGAGGCTCCCTTGCGCATTCACTCTGACACTCCCAGACGAACCGACTGAGGATGTTCAAGGAGGAGACAAAAGGCGTTCGTAAAGACGCCTCGTGCCACCCAGCCTCCTCCTCCTTAGGGGAGCAGCATCTACTGCAGCTTCTCGTACTCGCCCCATTGTCTCCTTCAGAGAAATGACAGCTTCACAGAAGGAGGCAACTGCATTCCATCCTATCTCACTATCAAGCATGGCGCCCACTACACTTGGCAGTGAAAGATCCGCTCCGATGAGGGACACCAGTGGATGTCACTGTGGCAGACTGTCCCCAAGGCGGACATTCTGCCATAGTGTGGGTCGCCGTATCGACAGGCGCACTACACTGATGGCAGATAGAGGACTCTTCCCGTCCTGCTATCTGATGCAAGTACTTTCCGAAACATCCGTGTCCGGTCAGTACTTGCACCAGCCTAAAGATAAGTGATCCGTGCCGCCTAGCTAACCATTGTTCGAGGCGAGGACGGATCGCCTCCACCGTGATAACACCCGCATTTGGAGACTCGAGAAACTCTTTTCAAGCTTGAATCAGGACCTTTGTCGGCTAGGCTAGCTAGCTGTCGAGACGGTTACCTCCAGACCTTACGGCAACCCTGCGCTGGTAAGTTCCGCCTGCAATTCCCACGGGGGAGGACCAGTGGTTCCTAAGATATGTAAATTCAAACAAACAAACTCTTCAGCTTTATTATATTAGTATAAATATAGAGATGTCATGACGACATTCATTCGTACATAGTAATTTATCAAGGAATATGTAATAGTTTATAATTTTTTCTATTCCTTGTCACGTTTTATCGATGTGCAGCTAATCTCAGTCACGTATCAAGTGTAAAATGTAAGTTATTTTGTCACGGTTAGGTATAATTGATTGTGAAGTGTAAGATGTGGAAATTAATTTTACGAGATAACATTATCACATTACAGTAGAATAAAATGTTTCATAATTCAATATTGAACCAAGTTTTTCATGTGAAACTTATGGCGTTAGTCTCTGTTGGTGATCACTCAGTCAAAAACTAAATATTCTTTACAATTAGGCTCAAAAAGCACTTTTGAATCGTCAGTAGTCTCTCCGTTGTTATTAAATCTACCTCCGGTTCGTAAAATTGATTCTGCTGAGAAGAAACCAACAAGAAACTCAGCGGTTACTCTTTTACATATAATTTTGTATGTTGCAATGTGTTATATTTTGCAATGTGACATATTTCTTAAAACGACAAATGATTTCTGAACCTTCTTCACCCTTTAAAATGGCATCACAATTAAAATTGTGTATTTCATAACTGAAGGTCGTTCCTTCAAAGAGGTTCTTCTTCAGTGGTGAGGTCGTAGTTGCGTTCCAATTTTCTGGATTTTCCGCTTCTTTAAACATCATGATCGTTCTTCTCTAGCACTACATCTCCAGAGCATATATCCGTTTATGATCAGCTTCCAGAATAGTCCAAGATTCAGAGACGTAAATGAATATGTATCGATTGTGCTAATTTTCTCATAGCAGTTTTGACAATTTGCATCCTTTTTCATTAGCTTCGGTGAATTTAAATGCATTTTATTATAAAAGTTGTTAATAAACGGATAACTACTAGGGTATTTTCTTGTCTCTTTCCATATAGAATCAATTTCTCTAAGAGATAAATTTAAAGAAACATCAATCATCAATCAATATCCGTGATCATATACATTTATTCAGTAAGAAAAGTGAAATACACAATTTTAACACAAGAAATAAAAACAAACTTGTAATTCCATATTTTAGAGTTAAGAAAGTTCAGAAATCATTTGTCGGGTTGAGCATACGCATTTTTAATAAGATACCTCAATCAGTTTTGGATTTTCCTCCGCATAGTTTTAAGAAATATGTCAAAAACATCCTTTTACAAAAGGCATATTATTTAAGCGATAGAAATGTTTGGATTTGATTCCAGTTGCTCACAGAAGCAATATATTACACATTGTAGCATACAAAACTATCTTTAAAAGAGTAACCGTTGAGTTTCTTG
>JACTOM010000058.1:658419-824242 GCA_015832385.1 Elymnias hypermnestra | reverse complement strand
TGAATATATATTTAATTTTGGTAATTACCAGGTTGGTAGTTCATTCAACAGAGAGTCATCTATTCATGGGGGCTCCTTAATCCTAATTAACAAATCTTTAAAGTATAAAGAAAGGAGAGATATAGTGAGCCTATCTGTTGAACGGACAATAGAGCTAGCCTCTATTGAATTAGAGCAATTTATTATAGTAACTGTCTATAGACCACCCTTGTCAAGCTTTGAAAAATTTGAAAATTTAATGGACCAAGTACTGTTTACAATATCAAACACACATAAAAATCTAATAGTCTGTGGTGACTTTAACATAAATATATTGGAATGTAGCTCTTCAAGCATGAAATTATTAAATTTATTCAGTACATACAATTTAACAAATATGTTTATGGAGCCTACAAGAATATCTTCAACTAGTGCTACTTGCATAGACAATATATTTACAGATATAAAACCAACTGTCAAAAAGATAATTTCTAATTTAGATTCTGATCACTGTGGCCAACTCATTCGCTTTCCAACCGTAAATAAAACAGTGAAAAAACGTAAAATCACTTATGTCCCAATCACTACTGAGCGTATAGAGCGAATGAGATCAAACCTAATACTAAACTGGAATTCTTCTTCTTTATTGAATTCTCTGAATCCCAATGAAGTATACAACCGTTTTTTTAACAAATTTAATAAAATTTTTAATTCTATATTTAAGAGTAAATCGGCCATGTGTACTGACACATTGGCATTCAGTGAATGGGCAACAGTTGATCTACACAAAAGTAGACAAAAGTTATATGAGCTGTATGACAAGCGTCAATATAACACTAGTGATGAATTCAGAGATTATGTAAGATCATTTTCTAAAGAATTTAAAAAGAAATGTGTTTTAGCAAAATCGCAATACATTAAATCTAGAATTAAAAATAGCAGTAATATAATTAAAACAACATGGAGGATCATCAATGAAGAAACAGGAAAAGCATCCTCGCGCTTTAATGAATTCAATCTTAAGATAGACAATAAGAACATTACATTGGATTCAGAAGTTGCTAATGAATTTGAAGAATTCTTCACTAGCGCTCCTATCTCGACGACTAAATCTCTGAACTCATCACCATCCACTGCTCTCTCTTGGCTGGCTTGTAGTGTGCCTCAATGTTATAATATTTTCAAATTCCACCATGTCAATAGCTCGGACGTTATTAAGTCATTTAATTTAATCAATAATAAGAAAACAAATGATTTATGGGGTCTATCTGTTAACCTAGCAAGATCATTAATTGACATCCTTGCAGACGACATGGCTGAAATTTTTAATAACTGTGTAGATTGGGGTATATTTCCTGACTTAATGAAGTACAGTAAAATTATACCAATGTTTAAGTCGGGCAGTACTTCAGACCCCTCTAACTTTAGACCAATATCGGTTCTTCCGACTTTCAGTAAAGTATTCGAAAAAATGATATTGAACCAATTGCTACAACATTTTCAAAAATATAATCTATTACACAGTAAGCAATTTGGATTTACGCGAGCTCGTTCAACAACCGATGCTGGTGTACAGTTATTACATAATATTTACGAGGCCTGGGAGGAATCACGAGACGCGCTTGGTGTTTTCTGTGATTTGTCTAAGGCCTTTGATTGTGTCCAGTATGAAACTCTGATCGGGAAATTACGTCACTATGGCATCACAGACGCTGCATTAGACCTGATGAGTTCCTATTTAACTAATAGAACACAAAAGGTCTGTGTTAATGGAAAACTTTCAGAAGGGTCTGTAACGAAACTAGGTGTTCCACAGGGTTCCATATTAGGACCATTTCTGTTCCTCATTTACATTAATGACCTTCCTTATTTTGTCAAGGACGGTCATGAGATAGTTTTGTTTGCTGATGACACTTCTCTAATATTCAAAGTTAATCGACAACAAACAGATTTTGACGAGGTAAACAATTCGCTCAATAAAGTAGTACAATGGTTTGAAGCAAACAACTTATTACTGAACGGGAAAAAAACAAAATGTATTAAATTCACATTACCAAACGTAAAGCAAGTGAGAACCATTGTTAAACTTAATAATGAGGAACTTGATCTGGTAGATAGTACCGTTTTTCTAGGCATTACTTTAGATTGTAAACTACAGTGGGGGCCCCATATAAGAGGTCTATCGAACAGGCTCAGCTCTGCGGCTTACGCGGTTAAAAGAATTCGCCGTCTTACGGACGTTGAAACTGCCAGGCTGGTCTATTTCAGTTATTTTCACAGCATTATGTCATATGGCATTTTACTTTGGGGTAATGCTGCTGATATAGATGCAATATTTGTGCTGCAGAAAAGGGCCGTTCGTGCGATCTACAATATGGGTCCAAGAGAGTCGCTAAGAGACGAATTCAGAGCAGTAAAAATAATGACAGTTCACGGCGTATATATATTAGAAAACTTGTTGTACGTCCATAAAAATATTGACTCTTTTAGGAAGAAAAGTGAATGCACCTCATATAACTTAAGAAATGGAAATAAAATTGCTGTAAATTCTAGTAGGCTACATAAAATTGACAAGTCATTCAAGGGTAACTGTATACGGTTCTATAACAAACTCCCAGAAGAAGTTACAAAAATGTCTCTTAATAAATTTAAATCTTTTATTAAAAGAAAACTAATTGAGAAATCATTCTATAATTTGAAAGAATACTTAGAAGACAAAAAAGCGTGGGAGTGAATGAATTGCTCTATATGTATATAGATATAGAATATTTTTAAATTAAATATTGTAATGATGATAACAAAACAAAACGTACACCCGACTGAGTTTGTTGTGGGCTCTTCTCAGATCAGGGCGCGAAGGAACCCTCGTAACTTTAGATTGTAAGTCGTTCTTTTATGTTATCATCAGTCATTCATTTAAATAATAAATGGAAAAAAAAAACGATATTTGACGATTCAAAAGTGCTGTAATAGGCCTACTTGAATAAAGATATTTTGACTTTGACTTTGACCATGAATCACTAAATTAGAAAAAAAATGTACCCATATCTTAAAGCCTCTTTGTGCATGTGTTAAAAATAGTCCTAGTTCATAATGGTGCAACCCTTTCTCCCGCACTGCCCCTCTCTTGCCGAGTCAGTTACTCGATGCGCAGCGTGGCGGCTGCCGCCGGCGTGTATTTTTATTTCATGATATCTTTTGAATGGAATATCCGATTTCAATATTTCAAAAAGTAATCATCAGGTATTGAGAGAGTCTTGAATATTAAATTATTTATTTGGATAAAAATGAATAAATGGTACGTATAACACGATCTGATTTTGATCGGCATTTCTATCAATATGTTAAATGTAAAAAAGTAGTTATAATGACGTAACTACAATAGTTAGACATATGGTTTTACATAACATAACTCATAAAAAATAGGTGTCACCTACCAATTAAAGAACTCCTATTTTCTTGTATACCCACACTCTTATGAGGGAGGACGTTTTTGCCCAATAGTTGAGCATATTATGCTACTTATCTTACCTTTTTTACTACAGAACTTGACTGGTTGACAAAGACGTACCGCCAATCAAGAGACTTGTGTTCCGGTACGATGTTGTTTAGAAACTATAAGAGCTAAATTGCCTCTCACCAGATTAGCGCGCTTTTATCTTAGATTCATCACTTACCATCAGGTGTTATGATAATTAACTGCTAGTCTGTCAGCAAAGAAAAAAATCATGAAAACAATAACGAAAAGGTACATTTGCAATATTGAAAAAAAGTGTTCATTTCTTCTGAACTAATATTATAAAGAGTAAACATTTGTGTTTTTTTTTACGTTTGTTACGTTTTTGCAATAAAACTACTGGACCGATATCAACATTTCTTTCACCATTAGAAAGCTGCACTTTCACTGAAGGACAAAGGCTATATTATTTTCTTAAAATAAATAGTGATCCCTAAGAAAAATGCATTAATGTAACCCAAGGTGTGAAACAAAAAATCTGTTATGTGCGCTGCGGAAACTATTAAAGATGAACAAACTTATGTTCTAGAGTATTATAGAATGAATTAATATCTAGAAAAAAGTCCGCGGAAACCATATATCCAACTACTGTAGTTAAGGCACGTTAACTACTTTTAAAATTATAAAAGTTAATAAAACTACTAACAATAATCAAATCAAATTATTCATCCCTCTTTATTAGTACTTATCCTATTAAATATTTTATTAAAGACCGTTTTAATATGTATAAAATATTATTTGAATTATTAAAGTCAGATATTGTATTCAAAAGATATAACTAATTATAAAATGTCAAAGAAAATAATGTATCCCGAGTCTAACTACGCGTGTGATACTGCGGGGCTTTGTTAGTTATATAAACAATGAGTTCACTAATTGTATTATAATTTTTAGGTATATTTATTGTTACAACACGAAATATACAAAGTGTCAGTAGAGCGTAACGTAGTAACAATATCTTTACGTTATATAGGTGTTACACGCTTGACCGGACTGCGACGTGATCATTTCACGTTCAAGGAAACAGAAGGTCGCACGTAAATTTGCAATTATTGTAATTCAGTAATTTACAATGTTAATACATACATAAATACATACATAGCATCACGCCTCATTCCCATAGGGGTAGGCAGATACCACGTCCTTCCACTTGCCACGATCCTTGCATATCTCCTTCGGTTCTATCATTCTCATTAAACTTTTCAAACAAGTTCGTCGGTTTAGAGTACTCTTGACCTGGCCCTTATTTAAAATGTCCTGGATTTGATCCAGGAAAGTTCGCCTTGGTCTTCCCCTTCTTACTCTCGTATTCCCTCATGACTCATAAATCTTTTTAGTCAGTCTCCTTTCAGTCATTCTTTCTACGTGTCCAAACCATCTAAGCATAGCTTTGTCAATTCTAGTCACTACATCATCTTTTTGTACCACAACGTTCTCTTATCACACTATTTCTTACTTTGTCACTCACTTTTAATCCACTCATACTTCTCAACACTCTCATCTCTACCGCATTCATTTTACTTATGTGATTCTTCAGCCTAAGTGATGGCACCAACACTCCTCCATGCACAGCAAGTCTGGCCCTTTGAGACACCATCTGGCTATTCATAAAGGCGTGCAGAGCACCATTTACCGTATTCCCTGCATTCACTTTCCTTTCTATATCACTTTCATTAGTGTTCTGTTTAAAATAAAAACTTCTTTAGGCGCACTGTGTACGTAAATGTAGTAGGTTTTGAATGAGGTTGAACTGAAACACTTACCCATGTAACACACTGTGCCTCATCTTTTAAATTACTGACACCTTAAACTTGTGATGTATATAATAGCTTGGTATATATAACACATATAATTTTTGGATAAGGTGAAAGATAAAAATGTGGGATATCCTTTTCATCTATATATATATCCATATATAAAAAAGAGATATCCAGGTATCTATTGACTCATCGCTATATCTCTGCAACCATAAGGCATGGAGACTTGAAAGTTGGTAGGAATATTCCATTTTCCGAGTAGAGGTCAGCTAAGAACGGATTTTACGAAATTTTACCAGCAAAGGGTGTTGAGGGGGTGCTAATTAAAACATTCGAATTTTCACACTACACAACAATTCAAGCTTCACATTTACAAACTATGTTTCTTATTATCCTTTGTGGTATGTAAAACTTGGTCAGAATTTTATTTTGTCAAAATGGAACCTATCAAAAGTAAATTTTAGGAAATTCCACCCTCAAATATCAGTGCGGATATGTTTCTTATTTATAAATACGATTTGCGAAAAAAAAAACATTCCACGCAGAAGAAGTCTCGGGTTCAGCAAGTATATATATAAGAGATTTCCAGCTATCTATTGACTCATCACGATATCTGGAACCATAAATCATAGAGACTTGAAATTTGGTAGGAATATTCGTTTTGCCGAGTAGAGGTCAGCTAAGAAGGAATTTACGAATTTCTACCCGCAGGGGGGTTGTAAGGAAGTAGCAGCCCATTAACATCCCACAGGCCTCCTCTCTCAGAGGAGCGAGGGTTTTTAGAGCATAGACCCACCACGCTGCTCCACTGCGGATTGGCAGGCATAGTACACAAGTGCACTCTCTATTCCTTCACTCTCATAGTCCGATGTGACGGGAATCCGACACGACCGGAGAGAGATCAGGCGCAGGACCGACGGCTTAACGTGCTCTCCGAGGCACGGGGGTGGATCACACCGCCAACTTCCCAACTTCGGGCAAATATTGAGAAAATCTTAATAGAAAACTCAATATTGATTTTTGAATTGGCCCGACCCGGGACTCGAACCCAGGACCTCATGTCTGTAGTCGAACATGCTAACCACTAGACCAATGAGGTAGTTCCGGGGTTGCGGTGGGGTGTTAATTAAAGAAAATACAATATTCACATTAAAAATTATCAAAGTTCACACTTACAAACTATCTTTTATAGTATGTAAAACTTGGTCAGAACTCTTTTTGACATCAAGCAATCAATTAAAAGTAAGTTTTAGGAAAATCCACCCTTAAAGGGCAGTGCGGGTATGTTTCTTATTTGTAAAAATATTTGCCTAAATTAATGAAAATCCTACCAAAATAACATTCCACGCAGATGAAGTCGGTTCAGCTAGTATAAATATATACCATTCGGAGTTATATATTTTTTTATTGCTTACAGATTAGCGCTTGACTGTGATCTGTCTGATGATAAGTGATGATACAGTCTAAGATGGAAGCGCGCTAATCTGTTAAGAGGCGATATACCCCTACGGTTTCTACACAGCATCGTACCGGAACACAAATCTCTTTGTTTGGCGGTACGTTTTTGCTGGTAGGGTGGTAACTAGCCTCCGCCGAAGCCTCCCACCAATCCAGACTCAGACAAATTAGAAAATACAATTTCCTAAATTCGTCCTACCGGGGATCGAACCGGGACCTCCGCTAGCAAAGCGAATACTCGCACCACTGCGCCAGCGAGGCCGTCATATCAATCTCGATAACATTTCCTGATTAAATTCGACTTAACGAACCCCATTAATAACAGTATAGAACCGCAAGATTCGTAATGTTTTAGTTTATGCATACAATATAAGGACCTTGTTTTAATGTCTTTGTTATAAACAAATAAAAAAGTTATTACGGTTTGATTTTACAATAAATAATGCCTTACATTTCAGAGTATCAGAACCACAGTTTTTCACTTACCACAAACGGTCTCAAGGAGACAGAAATCTGTGTTAACTTTTTATATTAATAATAAATATTTATAATTAATATTACATCTTAAATTAATGTAAATTTAAACATAAAAAACAAGAGCAAAATATTATTTTGTCAAGTAGATTCTATAAGCTCTTTTGAAGCATCTATCTATCATCTTTTGAGTCTTTCTATCGGTAACATATCTTACTACTGCAAATTAATGTAGTAACTCGTAAACCCGGGACTAAGTAAGTAGCAGCCCATTAACGTCCCACTGCTGGGCACAGGTCGCCTCACTCAAATGAGAGAGGGTTTTTATAGCATAGACCCACCACGCTGCTTTACTGCGGATTGGCAGGGATAGTACACAAGTGCACTCTCTATTCCTTCACTCTCATAATCCGATGTAACGGGAATCCGACACGACCGGAGAGAGATCAGGCGCAGGACCACTTAACGTGCTCTCCGAAGCATGGGGGTGGATCACACCGCCAACTTCCCTACTTCGGGCTAATATTGAGAAAATCTTAATAGAAAACTCAATCTTAATGTTTGAATTGGCCCGACAGAGACTCGAACCCAGGACCTTATGTCTGTAGTCGAACTTGCTAACTACTAGTCCAATGAGGCACGCAGGAATGCTTGAGCTGAATATGTCAAGGATCTGGATTGAAAAGTACTGCCACAGGGTTTTAGTGGTTTTTCTGGTAATGACAGTGATTCCTATACTTCCGCATGGGGGTTTGGGATGATGAGGTGAATGGAGGAGTTATCCTGCAAAAAAATGGTCTTGGTTCCGATTCCCGGCAGATCAAACTTAGGAAAAATTATTTTGTCAGAGTCTGGGTTGGTAGGAAGCTTTGGCCGTAGCTAATTACCACCATACTATTAAAAGATGCAGTTTTGTTACGTGTTGAAGCCTTAATTATCATCAGATAAAACTACAATAGTGTTGTCTCTCTTTAACTCTCTCATAATCGTCGTCGTGGTCGTCGCTTCAACCGACGGACGTCCACTGCTGGACATAGGTCTCACGTAATGACCTCCATCCAATGACCTCCCAATTTTCGCCGCCTGGCTCCAGCGGGTCCGGTGCGGGGTTGCCACTCCAGCACCTTCGGTCCCCAACGTTCATCGATCCTTCGGACTATGTGCCCCGCCCATTGCCACTTCAGGTTCGCGATTTGTAGGACTATGTCGGTCACCTTTGGTTCTACTACGGATCTCTTCATTTCTAATTCGATCACGTAGAGAAACATCAAGCACAACCCTGTCCATCGCACGCTGAGTAACTCTGAGCTTACACATGAGGCCCATAGTCAGCGACCACGTCTCAGAACCGTAGGTCATCACTGGCAATACGCACTCTTCGAAGACTTTGGTCTTCAGGCACTGAGGAATATTGGACGAAAATATCTGACCTAGTTTGCATTTGATGGACACATTTAATATCATCAACTGTTCAATCTCTCCTATTAGTAAATATTATACTGAGTGAATGGTTTTATATGTTTATTAAGTAGTTGACCTTTGAAAAGTTTAACTTATTACAAGTAAACGATTACGCAAAAAATATTCGCAAACACTTATGTAATTGTTAATTGATATTCCACAATAATATTTGGTAGATTTTTCGCAACTGTCACTCGTGGTGAAGCAACTGGTTTTGGCTAATTTATATACTTTTTTGCACATCATAAAATAACAAATTAAGAGATACAACTTATAATCACATATACAAAACCTGCTGGAACAGGTGAAGTAGTAAAAGTGTGTTAAGAAAAAATTCTGGTGTTAATAGGAAGTCAAAAGACATTATTAATAGTAGTATATGTCGAAAATGATTATCACAATAGTTCCTTAAGGCATCCCATTAAATGTTCTTCACAAAGGAAAAAACTCACGAGACCTTGTTTCCAAACAAATAATTTACAAGTACGTCTTCCGGTTGATTTGTATTGATTTTCCTCTATTATTGTTGTTACTTCTAGAGTCTTATATTATTATAAGTTTAATATAGAAAATCCCTTTTATAGCAATAATTGTTTTTATTTCGTCACTTATAATGTTATCTTTGTAAACTATTCTAATATTACTGCGTTTTCTGTGATCTATTTTGATATTACCACGTTTCCTGTCGACTATTCTGATATTACCAGGTTTTCTGTTTACTGTTGTGATATTACTACGTTTTCTGTAAATAGTTCTTATATGACTACATCTTCCCTTAACTTTTCTGATATTAATACGTTTTCTGTTAACTGCTCTAGTATTATTATATCTTTATAAACTATTCTAATATTACCACGTTTTGTATAACCTGTTCTGATATTACTACGTTTTTGTTAACAGTTTTGATATTACTACATTTTCTGTCAACTGTTCTAATATTACCACGTTTTCTATAACCTGTTCTGATATTACTACATTTTTTGCTAACTGTTCTGGTATTATAACGTTTTCTGTTAACTCTTCTAATATTACCACATTTTCTGTTGACTGTTTTGATTTCACTACGTTTTCTGTTAGCAGTTCTGATATTACTACATTATCTGTCAACTGGTCTAATATTACCACGTTTTCTGTTGACTGTTCTGATATTATTACGTTTTCTCTTAATTGTTCTAATATTACTACGTTTTCTGTAAGCTGTTCTGGTATTATTATATCATTTGTTAAAAGTTCTGGCATTACTACATTTTCTGTTAAATGCTGTGATATTACTACGTTTTTTGTTAACTGTTCTGATATTACTACGCTTTCTCTAAATTGTTCTAATATTCAGCGAAAGCATGTATAAAAGAGATGTTTAGTACGATATTATTCTGCTTACGATGTTATACATCTTAGATTATATTATCACTTAATATCTGGTTAGATTACAGTCACCTTCTAACTCGTGGAAAATATATTAATACATATTCGACAGTGATAAGCAATAAGACATGTTTTAAAATAGAAGGAAGGAAATTATACACTTGCCACTTAATTGTCAGTCAGACTGTGAACATATCTCAAGGTTGAGACGACAATGATCTTGGCAGTTTCAATGAATGATGGACAGCTATTCTGCGGTTGTGCGATAATGGAATACATTTTCCCATATAAAAAATGAAAAGTCGCTATATTTCTACCGTTTTGTTAATCATTACCAAAGGGATTTACGACCTGTTTATATGAGATTGACATATAGATCATTATTTAAGGAATCTCGTTTCCCTGTGTCAAGACGTGAACAATACACTATTGACCATATAATATCTATATAAGTATAAATTCTCTCTATCTTCATTCACTTATATCTTCGTCTTAACGTGTGTCACTTCAAATTTACAAAGAATAATCTATCTAACTTAAGTTTTTAATACTTTTTGCCATGTAACATTTAAAAAAAAGTAATTAGCAGTCAATTAACGTCCCATCGCTAGTCACAAAACTCCTCACTCATATGGGAGAGTCACCACGCTGCTCAACTGCCTCATTGGTCTAGTGGTTAGCATGTTCGACTACAGACATGAGGTCCTGGGTTCAACCCGTTTTCTATTAAGATTTTCTCAATATTTGCCCGAAGTTGGGAAGTTGGCGGTGTGTTCCACCCCCGTGCCTCGGAGAGCACGTTAAGCCGTCGGTCCTGCGCCTGATCTCTCTCCGGTCGTGTCGGATTCCCGTCACATCGGACTATGAGAGTGAAGGAATAGAGAGTGCACTTGTGTACTATGCCTGCCAATCCGCAGTGGAGCAGCGTGGTGGGTCTATGCTCTAATAACCTTCTCTCATATGAGTGAGGAGGCCTGTGCCCAGCAGTGGGACGTTAATGGCCTGCTACTTACTTACTTACTCACCACGCTGCTCTAATGGGTTGGTAAGCCAATGTGCATGCATGTAAGATTACTAAATAATAAACTATAGGTGGATGAAGTCGCAGATTTATACTAATTGAAAACAGAGGTACCTAAACCTAGATCTTTTAATTAAACTAAAAAACAGTTCTGGTTGAGCTAGTAGAGGAAATGAACACTGGATTTTCAAGAATTATTTAGTTTTTGCACACAATTGATCCGTCTTAACGTTAGTGCCTAGTTTATTGTAGTACATATGGCATTGTACTATTTATTTTCTTTGTCAATTTACGGATGGATGTCATTACATAATAATTGTTATAAATTTTATCTTAAGACATATACAAACAAAACCAATATAATTGTTTTTATCATAAATATTTCAATTACAGTTAAAATTTTTATTGTAATTTATATTCACTGATATTATAACAGTGTTTATGAATTAGGACTTTTTTTATTTGCCTTTTATTATATATTAAAGTCTAGCAGTCCCATTGCCAATAAAAAATAAACATAGTTTATTTCGTTAACTTCAGCACTTTAATATCAAAAAGGTTGAAGCCTTCTTTTAAGGATAGAAGTTACTCCTGTGGCAGAAGAATCAGCTCTTCTTTAACAATAACAAAAATAATTTTAGAAATAAAGACAATAAATAAAATAACAAGGCAAAGAAAATAACATAATGAAGAACTTAACACAAATTCTTTTACAGTTTATAATAATTTAACCCTACATAGTAAATGTATCAGTTTGTATGTACTGTTTCATGTAAGTGTACAATAAATAAAGTTAAATAAGCCATATTTAAAAAATAAAATTAGAGTAGGTAAGTCAGTTTATATTTTATGGTATACGTTTTAATAAGAATTCCACTTCGTCATAATTTTGCTTGTCTTTGCTAATCTTAAGAAGTCCGATTGTAGCTTTTCTTTTCTTCCTGTGTTATTGCATGTGACAGACTTCTTTTTGAGTACGTATAAATGCTTTCTGAAATATAGAAATTACAAAAGCTAAATATTCTAAATATGTCAGTGATAATAAAGAAAAACTTGACATGCTGAAAACAGTACGAGAGAAATGAAAACAATATTAAGGCGAGATACTCTCAACACCGAATATAAAGACAGATCGGTTATAACAACCGAGTGGCGAGATCCCGAATCTCTATGTAAATGAATATGTAAACATACTGCTTGTAACCACATCGGATGTAGCGAAATATCATTTAAAACTACGAAACTCTAGATATATATCGGCTATAACGACCCATCGCTTACTTGTTCCAGAATAAAGCAGACTAAAATAACTTAAATAATTCATTTCTACAAACTGTACTATTGGTACTTTATTTATTTCATGATAAACCTGTTTTATTTCCTTTTTTGCATTTTATTTCTAAACATGTTCTTAAGCACACAACAAACATCCCTCACTGGCAGGTATTATAGGAGCAATACTTACAAATGAGCAGGCCTGGAGATTGGTTGCCTCCTTCTGCGAGACTGTCATCTCGCTTAAGGAGGCACGGCAAAGGGAGAGGGTGAATGTCGCCGAAACACTCCAGCCCCGATGAATGGGTGCAGGAAACAGGAGGCTGAGATTTGTACAACTCTTCCCCTTGTAGAATAGCTGTGAGCTGCAACCGAGGGGCCAGAGAGGTATGCCTCAACGAACCTCTGGCTCCCCACTCATGGTTGATGGCGGTCCCGTTGGGTTTTAGTGGGTATTGCGAGTTTGTACCCTCGCGGAGTGTCAGACTCCCAACCCCATGGGGGGTGCGTAAATGCATTTCCCAGCGACAAAAAAAATCCAACAAACATACATATGACTATTAATATGACTACTTGTGTATATTCTTATAACAACTATGAAACAAAACATCTGAAATGTGCGGTCTTTTCAATGTCGTTATATCCGGTTTCGACTGTATTTTTAATAGTCATAATAACAAATATTTACAAAACATATAAGTGTACAAGTTATTGTCAGTGTAGTCATACTACATGATGAATTATTGAGGGAGCGACGATGAAAGGCGATTTTACTCGAACAAGCGTTACATAGCCGATCGTCACAACTGTGTCATTCAGTATCCATAATATCCACGTGTACAGCGCTCTTAATGATGTTTACACATCAAAAAGTTTTAAGTCTAATTTGTGTGTACTTAACAGAATTATCTAAATCTGTAGACCTTGTATCTTTTTCATTTATCTTTAATAAGGTTATTCGTTTGAAGACCTTTGGGAGTAGTACAAATACAATGTTTGATTTTGTGTAATACTAGCTGCCACCTCCAACTTTTGCCATTACATATACCCTTCTTTATATCGCAAAATCTTTTATATATATTATTTCTCATTTTGACAAATTCATTATATATGAATTCAAAATAAAGCAAGGTATTCTCAGACTATCAATTGAGAATATATGTATTTTTTAACACCGCGCGTCGATGTTGAAGTTTTCTATTTATCTTCAGGTAGACTTGAGAATGGTTTAGATTGACAACGCGATCCCGTAAATAACTAATTTACCCATGTCTCCTAGGGATTATGAACTACGCGGGTGAAACCATCGGGTACATATAGTATCTGTAAAAGTTTACGAGTATAAGTTAGATAATACAAAAGCTGTCTCAGGCGTAGCTTCCAATCCCGTGGTCATATTAATATATTTATTAAACTGACATGTTATCGTTTCATTATACTATCACGATGGTAAAAGAAACAGTTTAAGATGGAAGGTCCAGGTAAGAGGTAATTTCCCTTTTACGGTTCTACAATAGTACTGGAACGCAATATTTTTGCTTGGCACGTCTTTGATAATAATAATAATATTTTTATTCAAGGCAACATTTGGCCCAAATTGTTAGTATACTAACTTATAACTATGTTAGTGACAAATAGAATATAATAATACAGAAAATAAATGAAATTAAACTTAATTAAATACAATTAAACTAACTTAAATTAAATAAAATCAAATCAAAATCAAAATCACGTCTATCAATTAATGAATTAAAATATATTTGATGATAGAAATGTAATTGATAATTTTATAAAAATACCATTTTCAACATTACCGCTTCACCGAAAACTTGGAACAAGAGATAGAAAGGTGCGATCGGCCTAATTCCATTGTTTATTACAATAACTATTTCTCATCAATGCTTTCTTTCAACGTCATAACGTTATCGTCTGAAAACAGACTTTACCAACAATCAATTTTCATCCCTAAAGCGTAATGGATCTATAGTCTAAAAACCTGAGGAGTTGAGGTGAGGAACGCTTTGCCCGATGGTGTGATGTTTATACACCAAAATCCCGAGGATTTCAATTGGGGAATCATATACCCAGTAGTGGGATTTAGATACTCCAAAAACCTGAGGAGCTGATGTGCAGAACGCTAAGCCATGTAGAAGGATGTTAATGGTGACTTGTCTTTTTAATTTATTTCATTTATTCTTTGCAGACCTATTGCTTAGACGCTCAAGTACCAGACTCCGCTTGTACAGCAACATCTTACCTGACTGGAGTAAAAACAAAGTATGGTGTTATTGGGCTTGATGGAAACGTTACCAGGTCCTCTTGCTATTCCCAGTTACATAAAGGAAACTGGTCACCATCTATTGGACAGTGGGCATTGGCAAATGGACTGGATGTTGGTGAGTTTTAGTTTTTTTTTTAAATACTGACATTGTCACAAACTGAGCATATAATGCGAAGATAGATCTTCAATCATGGAACTGCCCCTTAAAACATTCAATTGTATCTTTGGTTGACCGAAAAGTGTTGATTGTTTATTGAATATTTCCTAAACGGACTTGAAATTCGTAAAATAGATGGTCATATATTTCGAATTAATCCATATTTTTACTGGATCGGGAACTGCGAAGGTGGTAATTTTATATAGTAAAAGAAAAGGTTGGAATATCCCAACTCCTGTCCGTTATTCTTTAGAATATGATGATGAAGAGAGCCCACGAGCAAAAATTTTTCCATTATTCTTCTACCTGATATATTAAAACGAAGAATAATAAATAACTTTGTTTAATTTGCTACTAAAAAGCTTTTCCTAGCGCCCACCTACAAAAAGATGTACAAAAGGAACCCACATACAATCTTTTTCGGTCCTTGCCCTACTACTTTGGGACGTGCATACCATTATACTATATAAATAGTACACTCCTAACATCACAGCGTACCACACCATGGCAGTATGTCCGGCCTGAGTAGCTCAACGATAGCATTTGGGATTTCTCTTTAGCTAAAGCTTTAGCTTAATAAATTATATGCTCACCATCGCTAGAAACTGGAGGTCAATTTCTTCTTTTTGTGAGTCAGTTATTCCTCAGAAATAGATACTAAGAACACCAGGGCTGCCTCTTCTCAATGATGTAGATGGCCTGGAGTCCAAAGACCGAGTTTTGCCCACCTCCTCTCTCTATCCTGAATTGACGGGTTTGTGTAGGCAAATGAAAAAGCTTCGATTAGCATCTGGCTGTTCACTCAAGGATAACGTGAGTTTCGCTGGGATTTAGGAGGTATTCTGGTGTCCAGCGAGAACCACACTCAATAAATGCATTTCCCAACGCCACTAAGTGCTGAAACGACATTTCTCCGCCGATCAAAAATGGAAAAGGCAAATTTAGTTGTAAATATCATTTAAAACAATTTCTTTTAGATACGTAAAGTGAGCATGGTAATCTAGTGGCAGAACTTTCCGTTCTTTAGAGTCTTTAGTCTCGTATTATATTACTCTTTTGTTTTGTTGGTACTACTACTCTTAAAACATAACGACAAGTCGCTGCGTATATATATTAGAAGATTTGTTGTATGTCCATAAAAAAATTGACTCTTTTAATAAAAAGAGTGAAAATCATATAACTTACGAAACCAAAACAAACTCGTTATAAATTCTAGTAGGCTGCATAAGATAACTCATTTAAGGGTAACTGTATACGTTTCTATAATAAACTCCCACAAGACGTTTTAGAGACGTCAATTAATAAATTCAAAGTCTTTGTTAAAAGACAGTTGATAGAAAAATCGTATTATAAGTTGCAAGATTAGATTAGACGATAGAAACGCCTGGGAGTGAACGAATTGTTCTAATTTTAATTAAAATATAGTAAACTAATATGTTATTGTAATGATAATGGTAAAAAAGAAATACCCGACTGAGTTTGTTGAGGGTTGTGGGTTCTCGGATCAGGGCTCGAAGGAACCCTCTTAACTTTAGATTTCAAACCGATCTTGAGTACCATCATCAGACGTATATTAGAATCAGAGTGTGGAAAAAAAATATAATTTGACGATTCAAAAGTGCTGTAATATGCCTACTTGAATAAAGATATTTTTGATTTTTAATTATTGTATGTATACGTATTTTTTCTTACTTTCAAATTAAATATGTCGTCGAAAATCAGCGTCCTGTGCTCTACAACACACGACAATATCCTGAGCTGTAAACCCTTTCGAGGTGGTGTTACAGACAGTAATGCTGTTTGTTACACCATTATTGAAGCTGACCAGTACAGCTGGTATACAATAACAGATACTGAACCTACCTACGGATATCTTGTCACAGATCTTAATATCAAATTATTATTTGGATAATATTAAAACTTGTTGACACATAATTTGTATAAAAGTACTTGAGCATTTGTAATGTGTAGCAAAATATTTGTCTAACATAGATAAAAATGTCTAGATTTTATTATTTATTCACGGTTTATGTGTCCGTTATTTCTGACAGTTTTAAATATTATATTTACTTTGCATCTGTCATGTTATCATTGCTACAATATAAACATAGATAAGATATAGATAATTCTTCCGGTTTTAAGACAAAATCAAAATTAAGAGAAACGAAGAATTTATAATTTGTAGATTAGTTTTAATTAGCTAATTAAATTATATTTATGTCGGAGTGCAAGAGTCTGTGGAACGCTGGCGCCATCTTTGTATCGGCGTGGGGGCAGAGTCAATAAGTGGCATTCCGGCCCGTCTCTCGGCAGTTCTCGAGTGGCGGTCGGCCGGAGTGGTCGACTATTGAAACATTCGAGTTCCTAGCTAGTAGTGTTAATGAGTTTGTGTAAATTGATATCGGGAACATTATAATCCGAGTTAATTAACAAAGTGTTTGATTGCACCAACATTACTCACGAACGCCCACAAAATATAAAATTAAATAATGGATCCAAAAAATGACGATATCGGCGGAGAACCCTACGCCCCTGTGCTTTATGCTGCTCCGTTCTCTCTTATTCTCATCTGAAAATAAATAAATTTCATGAAGAATATCGATGTATTTATTAAAAATATTAATATCGATAAGGTAATATCTAATACACGATTTCACCAACCTTCTCCAAAGATTTATGTGTCTTCTAGGGATTTTTCCTATACCTAAAACATCACATAGTCAAGGGACCGCCTTGACTATGTGATGGTTTAAAGAATCTTGGTGAAATATGGCATAGGTCTTCCAATTATAATGAAGGAATTGAAAGCACTCTTTTCTCAAAATAGCTGAAGATATTTAAGGAAAGCAAAATACAATAGTTTAAGTGTGGATTGCTAGTTGAAGGTTTTTAGTCCTCAGGTTCTGGTAAGGTTTTGGTACATTTAAAATCGTATTCAATTTAAGGTCCTATTGTTGGTTCGTCTCTCATAGTAGAAAAAATTTTTAGAACATTGATCCACCACACTCCTTCACTATGGATCGAAAGCCTAAACTCTCCAGGACCAAATATCGTAAAGAGAGAAGACTCCATCGTAAATCACTAGCACATGATAAATTTTGGTATATAGATATATAACGTCAAGCAAACAGATATAGGTCTTTTTCCATGACGAAAAAATTAGTCAGACATGGTTAATTGAGCATGCATTTTTTAATCTTACGAATAATAAATGGACCCCCAAAAGGATTCACTTAATATCAAGTGATGTAAAGTCTTGAGATTTAAATAGTTTACAGAAACCAGTCGATATTTGTACTTTTATAAATCATGTGATATCTGAAAACACTTGTTACAACACGTGTTTCATATCTGACGTGCATTTAATTGTATGATCACACGGACCCATTATACCGGAACATGCTTATTTAGCATAGAAGATGACATAAAAGTTAGAGTATCTATTTGTTTGTTAAGCCATCTCTAAAATGTGATGAGTAAAAACCAAATCATCGCTGTTTTCATCAAACAAACTGTTGGCATCAACCAATCTACCATTTTTGTGGATTTCAATATAATTTATACCACAACTGTATATAGACCATTTTACTTCATTCTACTCTGTTCTGATTGCTTTTTAATTATGTCTACTATCAACCAAAGTAGCCTAATATGCTAGATGCCAGAATGGTAGAGCAAACTGGGTGTAAGATACTCCAAAACATTCTCAGAGGGGGTTAAAACAGTATTTTTAAAAAATTTTATACATACATTAGATAAACCATTTTGAATGCAATAAACAATGCAGTTAGTTCTACGTCCAGGGCCTGGAGCAATGACGAGGAAGGATTTGAGTAGAGAAATACTGAGTAAATGGCAAAGCTAGGATGATTTGAACCATTGAATATTATAGGGTTCAACCACAACCCGCACTGGACCATCATGGTATCTTTAAGCTATAAAACCCCTCTTCTATGAGTAAGGAGGCTTTTGCCCAGCAGTAGGATATGAATGGGCTACTACTTACCTCCCTGCCTTACCATAATCTGAGCACTAAATCGCCTTTAAAACCGACACTTAAGCTATTGTGTACCTTCCCTAAATATCTTCAGATATTTTGAGAGTGTATCAAAGGTCTGCCAGTTCGCTGTGAAGCAGCTTGAAGGTTTTACGCTTTAAAAACCCTTACCATAAGGCATGCAACCTGTACTCAGCAGTTGCACATTAAGAGACTATTGGAGATGCAATGTAAGCCATCGCCCCTTTCCTAGTAGTATAAGTCATAGTTAGGGGAACAAGATAATTAAGAGATTCTGGAATTAGCTTTCCCACTAATTATTGCATGATGCCCCCAAGGATATCGGTTGAGATTTTGCAGCATCTCGTCCCCGGCCCCTGATTTTGCTTAACCTATAGCATTGTAGTTGCTTTTTAGCCAGGAGATACCTCTGGTGCCCCTTTTCAGAACGCGAATGGTCCCTTTGGATTTTAGTGGGTATTCTTTTCTTCGGCGAGTCCCAAAATGAATGTCACGAAAGTCTACTGAGTATAACGAAAAAGTCATATAGAGAAGACTCTTATAAAAAAATACCATATAATAATGTTGGATTGCGTAAACTCAGCACTGTGACACTATCCATAGGATCCCATTAGACTTTAGTGGGTCGTCGCTGCAACTAATGGACGTCGACTGCTGAACATAGGTCTCACGTAATGACGCCCACAAGGCCCGATCTTGCGACGCCTGACTCCAGCGGCTAAAGGCGATCCTCTTTATATCATCGGTACACCTTGTGGGGGGTCTATCTACACTGCGCCGCCCGATGTGGGGTCGCCACTCCAGTACTTTCGGCCCCCAACGTCCATCGGCCTTTCAGACTATGTACCCCGCCCATTGCTACTTCAGGTTCGCGTTTCGTAGGGCTATGTCGGTGACTGTGGTTCTGCTAAGGACTCTGAGCTTCCGCATGAGACTCATAGTCAGCGACCATGTCTCAGAACCGTAAGTCATCGCTGGCAACACGCACTGTTCGGCGACTTTGGTCTTCAGGCACTGAGGGTTATCGGACGATAATATCTGGTGTAGTTTCCCAAACGCTGCCCAACCGAGTTGGGTTCAACGGGTGACCTCCTTCTCGAAATTAGGCCTACCTAGCTGGACTATATGTCCCTGGTAAGTGTACTCGTCAAAAATTTCGAGAGCTGGGTTCTCAACGACGATTGGGTGTGGCGGTAGATGGATATTAAACATAATTTTCGTCTTATCCAGCATTGTATTGAGATCTTTGAGAGTCTCTGCCATAACGACTACGTCATCAGCAGAGACTCTCGAAGTGGGTATTCGGTAAAAAAAAACTTGAAATTAGAAAGAGACAGTAAGTTTTTTTTTAATGTACAGATATACCATTGTTAAGCATTGAGTTTGCAATGACGTGATTTGTATAATAATAAATTAAAGATCGGAGGCTCGCTTGAACAGTCTTAATTGTATTTTTTCTATCTGTGGAAGTTAATGGTTCATTGTTCTTGTTTTAATCAGTTTTTAATCAAACTGCAAACGGATCTAATTATTTTGTGTGCGTTGACAAGTCTGCCGATCTCAGAAAGAGACTTACTATAGAATTATTAGTCCAAAACCAGTATAGTCCAATAGATTTCATGGAATGATTCGTCACGAGATCTCCAAAACCATAAGCTTGTTTTCTTTTATTTCACAGGCTTTGTGACGACAACCCGTGTGACACATGCATCCCCTGCGGGTATGTACGCCCATACTTCTGAAAGAAACTGGGAATCTGATGCTGATATCCCTGACGAATGCCTCAGTGTGGGCTGCAAGGATATCGCTTATCAACTTGTTACCAACAACCCAGGAAGACAATTCAAGGTATATATATTTTTAAGCCATATTTATCGAGAGAAATAATGCCATGGTATTTTAACCCCAGTCGTAACTGATATATAAGCTAATAAAAATCTCTGATGACCCAATGGATTGACATGTTTATTCTTGTCAAGAGTTATAATTTCGAATCCTGGTACACTATACTTTCGCTGTATCTCTTTGTACGACTTATGTGCCGTAAGGTTCAAATTCCATAATTGTTTTCTGGTAAAGGAATGGTCTGTAAACCCCCATGCTTATCATCCAAAGCGTATCTCTTTGCTCTGAAAATCCTCCAAGTTGGGAGGCTAGGAGGTTAAACTCGTAGATTCATGGTAAGAGATAAATGTCGAATCCTTTATATTTCTAAGTTTTTAGTATAAAACATCAGTTTTCTGGAATTTACTTTCCGTAAAAACCTTCTACAATGTATTAGAAAATTCATAAGAATATATTAATTCAGTTAAATCCTTTTTTAAGGTATTCGCTTTACTTTGAGAATTAGGGATTCATTTATACAAATAAATACAATTCTGTGTCAGTTCGTAGTATCAAATATATCGTTTTTCATTGAAAGATATATCTCTGATACGGTTGGATTAATTTTGATGGAACTTTCACTGGCAGATAGCTGATATTGTAAAGAGTAGCTATAAGCTACATTCATTTTAGAAAAGGAAGCATACAGGATTAAGCGAGAAACTGCTTTATATATATAAACAGACGCAACTTAATATCATACAGTACCTGTCACGTAGGGGATATTACAGTCTTTGTGATGTAAATAAGTTATTTTCACGTAAAGGTTGACGTCAATAGAAAAATACGTTTTGTTTTATGACTCTATTGCGGACTTCAATTATCTGATTTAAAACCTTGTCGAAGATAAAGACAATATACATAATTTACGGACAATAACTGTAAAACGTAAAATTTTATTTATACTAATCTCATAGCCCATTTATATCTTATTTATATATCTTATATAAGTCAATCACATCGGAAACAAATACTTATCCTATCCAATAGGAAAATATAAGAAAGCCTATTACAATAATTATAATTAGTGATAAAAAATTTAAGCACACTGTCTTTGTATGGATCAAACAAACAGTTGAATCTATTCTCCTTGTAATATTGATACAGTCTTACTAAAATTTTAGGACTAAACAAATATAAAAATGGCTAAGCAATGGGATAAAATAAATAATTGAAAGGCTGATCACATTATCAATATATTTTATCCTATCCATATTGAAGAGTCTCTTACAATAATCGACGTAAAAGTGTTTACCAGTAATGAAGATACTTTTCTTATCAATGAAACTGGTATGATAACGTTATGATTGGCATAAACTTCAGTCTCACTTTCATTTAATCCATAAATAAAACATTTATCAAACAGTTAGGTACTTTAAAGCTTCCTGTAGTGATAAAGGACCGACATTTAAAAACGCCAAGGAATAAATTAGTTATTTACTTTACATACATACATACATACATACATAGCATCACGTCTCATTCCCATAGGGGTAGGCAGAGACCACGTCCTTCTATTTGCCACGATTTCATTCTCATTAAACCTTTCATACAAGTTCGTCGGTTTAGAGTACTCTTGACCTGGCCCTCATTTAAAATCCTGGATTTGGTCCATAAACGTTCGCATTAGTCTTCCCCTTCCAACTTTCGCATTCACTCTTGATTCATAAATCCTTTTTGTCAGTCTCCTTTCACTCATTCTCTCTACATGCCCAAACCATCTAAGCATACCTTTCTCGATTTTAGTCACTACGTCTTCTTTTATACCACAACGTTCTCTTATCACACTATTTCTTACTCTGTCACTCAGTTTTAATCCACTCATGCTTCTCAACGCTCTCATCTCTACCGCATTTATTTTACTTTTGTGATTCTTCTGCCATACCCAACTTTCACTACCATACATAAGTGTTGGCACCAACACTCCAGCATGCACTGCCAGTCTAGCCCTTTGAGACACCATCTGGCTATTCATAAAAGCATGCAGAGCACCATTTACCATATTCCCTGCATTCACTCTCCTTTCAATATCACTTTCACATATTCCATCTTTTGTAAATTTAATATTTCCTTTATCCATTCTAATATTTATTTATTTATAGTGGTTTGAATCTTTAAAACATTGTATACTCTAAATCCTCATCAAAATTCCGTAATTTCCTATTTTAAAGGCTATTTAAATGAAAACACAAACTAAGCCTCTGCAAAATGGAACTTTCTTACAACACCCAGATGAACACTGACTATATTCTAAAAGCAGCGTCATGACTTCATTATCAATCATCAATATAAGTTTAAAAGATAAATCCTTGATGAGCAAATTCCATAATTATACAGTTTATAGCTCCTTTTATGACGTTTTTGAAATTACAGTAATGTTTGTTATTAACTTATTCTAATTCTTCTAAAATTACTCCATTCACGTTCAAGTTTTCAAAAGACTATATAATTCTATAAATCATCATTAAAGTAGGTAAGGTCGTTTGCTAGCTAGCCTTTAATGTCAATGATCTCAAGGTTGAAAATTATAGTTTTATTAAAGAGAGACAGTCAATCAGTTACAATTAAAACTTTAGCTTGGTTATCCTGGTTTGCATAATATTAACATTTTCTTTATCATTGCATATTCTTGTAAGTGGTACGAGTATATTGAATGTTTGTATCTACGACCTACCTTTATTACCTTTTTTGTTATTAGGAGCCTTATCCCTCTTTTAAGTTTCGTTATTAGGTTTTGTAGCCTGATTTTCCATTGCTTTATAGCCTGTTTCATATTATTTGTGGTAAATAATATTAGTTGAAAAAAACCCTTTTATTTTTTTGCGCTGGGAAATGGTTTTACGTACTTACCCCGACCTGAATGGGTCAGGAGTGTGGGACTCAGCGAGGGAGGAGTCCTCGCAATACCCACTAAAACCCAGCGGAACCCACTTCATCCGTAAGCAAGAAACCAGAGGTTCAGCTTGCGCATTCTTCCCTGGTACCCCAGATGAGTCCGACTGAGGATTCGTGGAGGTGGGAGCAGGTGCGTAAACAAGCGCCGCCAACAAGGTGGTATCCCGCCACCTTCGACGGTAAGAGGGAGCATCTACTGCATTGTCTCTATCTCACTCGTGGGCCTCCTTTAGCGAGATTTCAGTCTTGCAGAAGTGGGCCACTTCCGCCCAATATCTCTCACTTGACAGCGAGACTCAAGCGAGAGTTCCAGAGAGATAAGAGCCACCAAGCGGTGCCGCTGAGGTCCCCAGTCTGCGCATTCTGCCACAGTGTGATGTGCTGAGTTGATAGCTGCACCACCAATTGTGGCAAGCAGGCGACTCCTCTTAGCCAATTTGGTGCAGGAACTTTACAAAGCAGCCATGCTCGGTAAAAACCTGTACCAGTCTGTAGGAAAGCGTCCCGTGCTTCCTGGAAAGCCATTGATCCAGGTGAGGACGGATCACCTCCACAGTGGCCACGCCCGCTACTGGGGACCTGAGGTCCTCCTTCTACTTTAGAATCAGAGCCTGGCCGGCTTGGACCCTGATCCTCCGGACTTCATCGTCATCAATTGGGAGGACTTGAGCCCTCACAGCTGCCCTGTGCTGATACACAGCCGCAAGAACCTGCGTGCGCAGCTCCCAAGGTGGATCACCCGCCAGAAGAGTCCCCGCAGTCCAAGATACTGTACGGTACCCTCATATTGCTCTGACCGTTATCACTCTCTGCGGCTTTTGCAATAAGGGGGTGGATGTTGAACAAATCCCTAAATTATATTTCGCCAAAAACTGCATCGATATTTTATTTTCCAGTTCATATTTATAGGTTACATTACTACTTTGTTTATTTTGCACCATTGGTTTTGCAAGGGTTCGGTCATAGTTCCCATTTTATTTTTCATGTATACGTTTGTGTGTGTTTCTAAAACTTTGGGTTTTTTTATATAATTACGTGCAAATAAACAGAACAAATATATATTCTCAATTTTAGTAATAAAAAAAAATCGCCTTGTTATTACACTAACCGAAAAGTACGTTACAAATTTAGATACATGAGGTGATTTTTGCATTATTTACAATAACAACTACATACTGAGAAAACATAATATCCATAAAGAAATAATAATACACAGAGAAACCTTTAAAACGATAATTAATTACGTACAGAACCACGTGCATTACTTTTTCCATATATAATCTTAGAAACAATAAACAACAAAAACACTTAAAGTATTATATTGATTTCGAGTGTTACTTGTATTGGAAAGTTTTGCTATTGACGTTATACATAATTTTATTGCTTTCAAACATCTATTGATAACATTTATTATAATATATTGATAAAGAAAATCTCACATCAACGAAGGAACTATAATTAATATAAAATTCTTTAAATGTTTTTATATATATAACTTTGTATATTGCGAAACTTTAACAAATATAAAATCGAAATTTCAAATTAAATCAAATCAAAATATCTTTATTCAAGTAGGCAGATTACAGCAATTTTGAATAGTCAAATATTTTTTTTTTCTTTCCACACTAATTCTAACGACCGTCTGATGATGGTACTCAAGTTACGAGGGTTCCTTCGCGCCCTGGTTTGAGAAGAGCCCACGACTAACTCAGTCGGGTATTTTGTTGTTTTTGTTACCATTTTTAACTTCCTTTTAACAAAGACTTTGAATTTATTAATTTACATCTCTAAAACGTCTTGTGGCAGTTTATTATAGAAACGTATACATTTACCCTTAAAATGAGTTTTTAATTTTATGCAGCCTACTAGAATATAAAATTTTTCTTTATATTTCTTCTAATTTTAAATCAATTTCTTACCTGGATAGTTGAACAGTATAAAATCTGATAAAGATCTTTTTAACAAAATCTCTTAAAACGGTTTGGAATTTATAAATCATAACGCAATGAAAAAGTTTTATGCCTTCCACTAGTAACTTCAATTGCTTGTTTATTTTTACCATATTTTCGTTAACTGGGAAATGATATTTTGCTTTTATGTCATTAGTGATTTTTATTATTTATTTATTATAAACAATTTTCCTATTTAATATTTCTATTTTCTTATCGAACTGTCGATCGGGAAATCATTGATGAGATAAATAATGAAAATTGATTTCATTTTAAAGTATAATATTTCTAAAATATGTACATATTTCATACCATGGTCAGATATTTATAATAACTACACATTTATCCTTGTTTCGAATATCAAACTGTGATTTGCGAAGTTACATAAACTCACATAGAAGATTAAAATTTAACCAAATTCTTCCTATCTAACAAAATGAACAGAGAAATTATTCCTGTGTAGATTGTACAATGTAAACAGAAGTTACAGAAATTAGAAGCGTCTTATACGAAATCTGAGGTGCACTACGAGAACTTACTCTAAATTTTATCAACGCTGAATCAAAATAAACAACTAAATATCGAAATAAAAAGAATGGCAAAGAGTAAACCAAAACTGAATACAAAATGTAGCTTCCTAAAGCTGGAAATAGAACCGGGGTCCTACTAACGATATGACAACTGAAATAATTGCGATAATACTAAAAGAAAAAATATAGTTAGATGATAAAGAACTACAAAAGGCAACAAGAATACAGATGAGCACCTCAAATGATATTGAATTACTAATTATTTTACGAGAAATACAAATATAAATTTTTTTATACCTACAACTATGTGTAACACAACTGTAGATGAAAATACTGAAGTAAATGTAATAATTTAAAATTGTTTCAGGTGATAATGGGAGGTGGAAGACGGGAGTTCATGCCAAACATATCAACACCTTTAACCAATAGTACAGGCAGAAGACTTGATGGACTCGATTTAACTGAACTATGGCATGAAGATAAGGTTTCGAAAAATGCAACTCACCAATATGTTACTGACAGAGATGAACTTATGAAGGTAATAAATGCAAAAGTATTGAAATTAAACCTTGATAGTCCAATAAAAATAAAAGTGCGTGTGTACAAAGTACACATTTCAGAAGTGAAACTTCTTTAGAAAACAAATTTTTAAGCCCTGTTTATATTTATACAAATGTAAAACTTTAGTTTTCCGAGACTTACAGGGAGGTCAGGAAGATATGTTAGGAATTTAATTGTCGTTATTGAATTATAAATAAAAATATCACGTGTTTTTAGTCAATATGCCATGTTAGGCAAATTAAAATGCCACATGTTATTTGTAAATACTACCTAATCTTCAAACGATTTAGAACAAAAAATGCTGCATATCTTCGTGTCGCTAATCACTCGTTTCATCCGTAAACGATGTATGTATAAAGAACTATCATAAATTTATCATAGTGTATGTTTCCAAATTTAAGAAAATTAGTTATGTGCTATTTGGATTTCAATGCATAATTTCTTCTATTTAACCGATTAGAGTTTGCGATGAAAATAATGTAATATTTATTTCTAAATACATAGCCATTATTGATTTACAAAAGAAAATTAAATTGCGCCGGTATCGCTATTTAAATTCAACCACATATTGAAACATAAGCTGTAAAAGACGAATGAAGATGAGCTAATATATATGTAGCTATTTTTAGAGACAAAACATAGTAATTTACACAGTCGTTAAGGTTTAAATATTCTATTGTATACGTTTTCGCAACAACCGTTATATTTTAACTGACAATAATTACAAAGGCACGTGTGTTGTAAGCGTTAAATATAATGCAGGGCACACGTTACTTTGCCTCTACCTTAAATATATACTCAAATTTTAAATTAAACTCTCAATCTATACCATTTTCATCGAAAATATTTTTATTTATACACTTAATTTGTTATAAATTAAAGGTTTTCTGAAAGAGATTACTATTAAGCAATAAGTCCATCCGATGTACTTTCTTTTTCTGTGTATTTAAACCAAGTAAAGGTATGTAGCAGCCCATTAACGTCCCAATGCTGGGCATAGGCGTCCTCACATAAGTGAGGTTCACTTTAAAGGTTTCTAGAGTGTAGACCCACCAGCTGTTCCACTGCGAGGTTACAGAATGGCATACGAATTGACATAATTTCTTTTTATATCAGTTGTTTTTATGTTAGCTTTCGAGTTACAGATTCTTGAATTAGGCAAGAAAATTAGTTTTTTTATGGCCACTTTTTATTTGTGAATATATCTAATGTTATATCTGTACTTGGACTTCGTCAACTACATCACTTTAACATATAAAAAATTCGAAGCCTTCTTTAACAATAAACAAACAAATGAAGATATAAGCAAAGACAAAAATAACAAAACTATATTAATGCTTATCATGTGACATATGCTGCTTACAGGTCTTCGACTCCGATGACTTGCCAGAGTACCTTTTAGGATTGTTCCAGAATGATCATATGGATTACCACTTGAAGGCTAAAAACCAGCCGTCTCTCGCTGAAATGGTCGAAGTGGCCATCAAGATGTTAAGTAGAAGTAGCATTGGATATTTCCTATTTGTTGAAGGTTTGTTTTAGGCTTTTTACGACCAAATTTCAAACTTCTACCTCTAAAACAGACGATACCTCTATAGTTTCCAACTATTTTATCGCATTATAAAGCAGCTTATATCCTTTATTAAAGTCTGGCCAATCTGTGTATCAAATTTTATTTCAATTGGTTCAGTAGAATTGGCGTGACAGATTTACTTTTGCATTTATAATTTTAGTAATTTATTTTATTGCCCTAATTAATTATTTAAGGATTTTCCAGAATTTCTTCAATTAGCTAATACATATTTGATATAGAAAATAAGAAATATATTTAATAATAGTTATTATTTTTGATAAATAGTATTATAGTAGCAAGTCCAGTACAACATAGGAGTCAATATGTAAAATACAATGTCGTTAATAAAAAGATGGTAAATTTGTGTACTGAGGAAAGCAGGTTAAGCCTGACCCAGTTCGAGAGAGAGAGAGAGAGAGCACTTTATTGCACACAAGATAAAAATAAAAAGATATATTAACTAAGATACTTATTACTATAATTATAGCATGCAAAGGCGGTCTTATTGCTTCAAGCAATCTCTTCCAGACAACCTTATTATGTAAAGAAGCAGACTAAAATAAATAATAGGTCAGAGCAGCGCCAGAAACTTAAATATAATATATAAAAATACATTTTTGTTTTTAACTAATATTACATCTAGTTAGTTGACTCTCTGATCGCTCAAAATAAAGTCTACGCAGTGCTTAGAGAGTAAAAACAATTAGGGTAATGGTTGGTGTAATGCTCACCAGCGGAAGGGAGTGGTGGGTAATGACCTTCTGATACTGTTTGTTTAAGAGGCACATCAAAACCAGAGGAAGGTTACTGAAGACGCTCCTCTTCTCCAACTCAAAAGGTTAGGAGTAGGAGATGCAAATTTGCGTATTTCCTACCTTCTTTTTAAGTTTTTAAGAGGAAATCTTTCAGAGTACCAGGTTTCATTGCGTCTACCGATCCTCTGGTACTCCACTAAAGTATGAGAAGGGTATCGTTTGCTTTCAGTGGGTATTCTGGGTACAAGGGAGTCCCACACTCCTGATTAGATTTTAGGTCCGAAAGTGGTTCGTAAAGGCATTTTCCAGTCAATACCTTTCAGGATAGGAACAAGTATAATAATCATTATAAATTTTAGTACGCTGCATAAGAACAACAACTCATTTAAGGGTAACTGTATACGTTTCTATAATAAACTCCTGCAAGACGTTATAAAGATGTCAATTAATAAATTCAAAGTCTTTGTTAAAAGAAAGTTGATAGAAAAATCGTATTATAAGTTGCAAGATTACCTAGACGATAAAATCGCCTGGGAGTGAACAAATTGCTCTAATTTTAATTAAAATATAGTAGACTAATATGATATTGTAATGATCATGGTAACAAAAAAAAATACTCGGCTGAGTTTGTTGTGGGTTCTTCTCGGATCAGGGCGCGAAGGAACCCTCGTAACTTTAGATTTTAAGCCGATCTTGAGTACCGTCATCAGATGTATATTAGAATCAGAGTGTGGAAAAAAAATATAATTTGACGATTCAAAAGTGCTGTATTATGCCTACTTGAATAAAGATATTTTTAATTTGATTTGATTTGATTAACAAAGCTTGTGTTTTTTTACAATTGTTGTTTGAGCCGCATTTTGTAAACATCATGACAAAAACCAATAAAACCTACCTGGCCTTCAGCTCTATTTAAAGCATGTTATAACTGGCCTTGGAGAGCATATTATGACTTTCCTCCTCTGTCTATATTAAAATATCTCCATTATCCATAGTATCTATATCAGAGTCTCTTTATAATGAATAAGGTAAAAGGAAAATTTTATTCAAGCGGAAGCATTTAAGTAAATTACTAGCAATATCTTTTCCTGTTAAAATAAATGCGCGCAAACTCGCTAACCCTCGTTTTCAAATGGCTTCAATTAAAAAATGGATTCCTTTCTTTTTTCCTGAGAGTGTACCATCGCAATATTTGAATAAGTTTTGGTTCACACATGAAAAACTAGTATTTTAAAGCTCACAAAGGTCAAAAACATTTCCATAATTGAACATGACTAGTTTTAACAAGATACCATAAACAAGATATAGTAAAATTTTATAAAATCAAACAATGACGGAGAGTCCTTATTCAAAACAAATATTGTCACTTAAGTGAAAACAATAGTGAAAAAAAAAACCAAGATTGGAAACGCGACAAGTCCGTAAACGTTACGTAGAAACTTTGCAGCTGTTAGTGTTACTTTTAAGTCGAAATCTACATTTAAGTACATTGTTTATTTACCAAATATTAATAAAGTAAAATTAATTACAGGTGGAAGAATAGATCATGCACATCACGACAGTTATGCTTATCTCGCGTTAGATGAGACAGTTGAATATTCTAAAGCGGTTAAAAAAGCGAGAGAGCTCACTGAAGAGAGTGACACCCTCATTGTTGTCACTTCTGACCATGCCCATACAATGACTGTTGCTGGTTATCCTTCTAGAGGTAACGATATTTTAGGGGTAGTGGATACATCTAAGGGCGACGATGGAAAGTCATACACTACTATAAGTTACGCCAATGGAAAGGCTACTTCTATTGAAGAAAGCGGAAGAGTTGATGTCACTCTTAGCAGTCAATTTATCAATCGTAAGTAGCCTTAATTTCTTCTGAAAAACTTAAATTTCTTGTAATACAGTAGCGAGGAGTTAGCTCAGTATGGTTTTCAGGTCCTTTTGAAATCATAACCCAGAAGAGGAGAGAAAGCTAGCTATAAACTTGTATAAATCAATATTTTGACACACCAAAAATCATCTCAAAATAGATCTATCGAAGTCAAATCAAAAAATCGGTTTTCTTATAGTTTATAAAAAAATTATAAACCTTATACTTCGTGTTTATAATCAGGACTACAAGTTGTACACCGAATGATACACTAAATAGTTAACCAATGAGCGCATTTTGACCTCTATCTGGAAAATGGTTGACGACATAAAAAAACTGTCAAAACAGAAGTTGTAGAGAATTTAATCTTCTACAATACTTATAGTACTTACAATAGCATTAAATCTATAGGAAACGAGATATTTGTGTATATGTGTACAAAAACGACTTTTTCACAATTGGCCTTGAAATATCTGTTGTTTGAGTCTGGATTTGGTGGGAGTCCTTGGACATGCAAAAGAATTGTGTTCCAGTACGATGATGTACGAAAATTAGAAGAAGTAAACTGCCTCTTATCAGATTAGCGCACTTCCATCTTAGACTGTATCAACGCTTACCATCAGGTGTGATTACAATCAAGAGCTAACCTGTCAGCAATAATAAAAATCACTATAATCCTACTTCTAGTGCTATCATTTGTTCTTTAGGTTCTTTGGATTATTCATATCCAAGCTTGGTTCCCCTGGATTCCGAAACCCACGGAGGAGAAGATGTTGCAGTGTTTGCATTAGGACCCTGGCAGCATCTCTTCACTGCTAGCTACGAGCAATCAGTCATACCCCATTTCATGGCATATGCCATGTGCTTAGATGACAACAAACATGAGAACTGCAAACCTCATAGGCATTTTTGGACATCCAGCAGTACCAATATCAAACCAAATAAATATTTCGTTTTAACTTTAAGCGCTGTGATATTTATACTTGTTAGTTTATACGTCTAGATAATGAATTGTTGAGGCATAATCTACTTAATTTTAATTTTAAATTCAATTAATGTTTTATGACAGGTATGCCATTGTTCCTTTTGATTTGATTATCGAATTTGTATAGATATGTTTAAAAAATATAATTTACATGCTGAGTCTAAATCATGAATGTTGCAGTAAAAATCGTTAAACGTTTTATGGTTTAAAGGTAAACGGGTGACAATTGACTTATTTCTTTACCTATTAATGGTTTTCAGACATGAGGTTGGCAACCAGCGCCCATTCAAATAAGAGTAACTATGTTACTAAACGCAACAACATCCTTATGATATTTGTACCCCGCACCAACTTTCTTAAAACAATTGCTTGCTCACTACAATATCTTTAAATTGTGCCCCGCTCCAACATCTTTATAAGTGTGGCCCGCACCAACATCCATTAAAATATTAGTGCCCCGCGCCAACATCCTTATAACATTTGTGCCCTGCACCAATTTTCTTAAAGCATTTGTTTGCTCGCTACAGTATCTTACATTGTGCCCCACCCCAACATCTTTATAATTATGACTCGCACCAACATCCTTATAATATTTGTGCCCCGCACCAACTTTCTTAAAGCAATTGTTTGCTCACTACAATATTTTTAAGTTGTGCCCCGCTCCAACATCTTTATAATTGTGGCCCGCACCAACTTTCTTAAAGCAATTCTTAGCTCGCTACAGTATCTATAAATTGTGCCCCGCCCAACATCTTTATAATTGTGACCCACACCAACATTCTTATAACATTAGTGCCCCGCACCAACATACTTATAATATTGGGGCCCCGCACCAACTTTCTTAAAACAATTGTTTGCTCACTACAATATCTTTAAATTGTGCCCCGCCCAAATATCCTTATAATTGTGCCCCGCACCAACTTTCTTAACACATTTGTTTGCTCACTACAATATCTTTAAATTGTGCCCCGCCCCAACATCTTTATAGTTGTGGCGAGCGCCAACATTCGAATAATATTTGTGCCCCGCACCAATTTTCTTAAAGCATTTGTTTGCTCGCTACAATATCTATAAATTGTGCCCCGCCCAAATACCCTTATAATTGTGGCCCGCACAAACTTTCTTAAAGCATTTGTTTGCTCGCTACACTATCTTTAAATTGTGCCCCGCCCAACATCTTTATAATTGTGGCCCGCACCAACATTCTTATAACATAAGTGCCCCGCACCAACATCCTTATAATATTTGTACCCCGCACCAACTTTCTTAAAACAACTGTTTGCTCTCTACAATATCTTTAAATTGTGCCCCGCCCAAATATCCTTATAATTGTGGCCCGCACCAACTTTCTTAAAGCATTTGTTTGCTCGCTACAGTATCTATAAATTGTGCCCCGCCCAACATCTTTATAATTGTGGCCCGCACCAACATTCTTATAACATAAGTGCCCCGCACCAACATCCTTATAATATTTGTACCCCGCACCAACTTTCTTAAAACAACTGTTTGCTCACTACAATATCTTTAAATTGTGCCCCGCCCAACATCTTTATAATTGTGACCCGCACCAACATTCTTATAACATTAGTGCCCCGCACCAACATCCTTATAATATTTGTTGCCTGCAATAACATCATTGCAACATTTGTTGCTCGCACCAACATCTTTATAACATTTGTACCCCGCACCAACATCCATATAATACAATATATGGATCTACTTACTATAGGAATAAGTTGTCGACCTAAGTTGTAGATAATTGAAAAAAATTGAAATATCTATAAATATAATATAAATCAAATCATATTTAATATAAATCAATTAATGACTTACGTCGATATTTGAACGACACATAACTATAATAAAACAATTGCATTTAACCTATTAGAAATTTACTAAATGACGTGGAACCTACAAAACTAAAAACATGGAAAATACAATACTTACACTAATTACATCTTGTTAATTTTATTACTGTTCTATTAAATTGTAATAATTTAACTTATTTATTTATAACATATTTTGTTAACAAAGAGATATATCGATCGGTTATATTTTCAAAATTATAATCTGTGCTTGTAAATATAGATTATGCAGATTTTAAGCTTATTCATATTTTCTGACACATTAAAACAAAATGGCGCCCTAACTGCTGCCATAGATACTATTAGAGGCTGTTATTTACTATAATAATATTATTTTCTTGTTGTTTTATTTATTTACTTTAATTATAATATAATAAATAAAGAATATTTCACATATTGTTTACATTATGTATAAGTAAGTAATTTTATTGTTTGTAGTGACAATGAAATTATGGAACGACATAATTTATTATAGACTTATTTAGTGTGTAGACGGATAAATAAATTAAAATGTCAACAACATTTTTGAACTATCCTTTTTATATTTTATTAATCCGTTGCATAGGATAGAGAAAAGTTCTGAACTCATAGCATTTTCATCCCTATTTTTTATAATGACTTGTTTTCTCGAACCTGGATTCCGGCCCTTTACAATAGACTTGTCAAGATTTATAAAACCAATTACAATAAAATTAATTAACCTTATATTGTCCTTTCAATTTATAAATGTAGTTAAAATTAAAGCAGCTAAGGTTTGGTTTTAAATACAATTTATTGTAATAATTTATTACTTTTGTTATATCTATTTAAAAGATTTTATTATCCATTCTTTGCCTTTTATATAGAAAAACTTAAATAGACATGCAATATACCTGTGTTTAAAAATATTTTGTAGTTATTTGTTAAAATATAAGTACAAAATTTAGATAATATAATTAAATACCATATTAAATGCGATGAACTTGTTTTATTTTGTGTACCATTGAAGTTAAAACACTTTTAAAACCCAAATTTATACTGTTAACTGAGTATTTGACATCTAAGCTTTATCCAATAAAAGTCAGGCGTTATCTCAACTTTAAATAGATACATATTTGGTAAAATTGGTTTGAAGAACAAAAATATAAGCTATCGCCATCTACAAGTTAACAGGTAAAGTAATACGCAAACGCATTTAAATGTGTCTGAACTTACAATTTAATATATGAACGTGCGTATAGATGTCAGTAAAAATTTATAAGTAAGTAAAAATATTTGGGCAGTGTCGTGACGGAAATCGGAGGCACAGAAGACGACATCGCTTCTCGGATCGCCAAAGCCCGAGCCACCTTCGCACATCTAGGACCAGTGTGGCAATCGCGGAAACTGACCCGAAGGATTAAACTTAAAATCTTCGGGTCCAATGTTAAATCTGTGTTACTATATGGGCGCGAAACGTGGAAGGTCACCAAGGACATCTCGCGCCAAATCCAAGTCTGCGTCAACCGGTGTTTGCGTCGCATTCTCGGAATATACTGGCCCGAGGTAATCTCTAACGAAGATCTGCTAGAGAAATGCCATGAGACTGATCGAAAACCAGATCAAACGGCGAAAGTGGAGATGGATCGGCCATACGCTACGTCGGGATTCCAATCATATCCCCAAGCAAGCTTTGGAATGGAATCCTCAAGGTAGAAGAAAGCGTGGTCGGCCCCGATAGACTAGGGGCCGTTCAGTACTGGCAGAGACGGGGGGAACATTGGAATGACGTGGGGCGAGGTGAAGCGCGATGGTCAAGATCGTTCGCGATGGAAAATTACTGTGGACGCCCTCTGCCCCACTTAGGGGATATAGGATATCGTCATCCACGATTAAAGTCGATTGACGAAATGACGATTACCGTCACATCGGATTATGAGAGTGAAGGAATAGAGAGTGCACTTGTGTACTATTCCTGCCAATCCGCAGTGGAGCAGCGTGGTGGGTCTATACTCTAAAAACCCACTCTCATATGACTGAGGAGGCCTACTTACTAGACTTAGAAGAGACTTTATGACACTCGACTATATTAGAATAAAAGCTAAAGTTGCTCTTGGGACCAAATTTTATGATTTTTATGTTTGCTAATAGTAATTAAGTCTCTGGTGTAGGCGACATGTTGCGTTAAATTTTGATATAGTAAAAAAAACCGTTTAGTATTTTTAGGCTCATATCTTAAAAATTAAAGCTTACTTCAAGGGTTTTCATTGTTAGTCACATCAGTTATTTAATCAAAATCACAATTAATCACCGGTAGTAACGGTCACTTTGTAACTGATTTATCTATTGTCTTGGGTTATTTCTACGCATATTTTGTTACGACAGTTACCGAGAAGCAACATAGATAATACATATTATGACATAAAAAGAAAAAGATGCCTATTTTTTTGATTGACCGAGGTGAGACAGCAACGTCACCTCTTGGTTACGGTGATCGGCGCGGACCTCTTACTGGATAGCATTGTAGGCGCGATGCTTTCTAGTGAGAGATGCTGGGCGGGAGTGGCCCTCTTTTGTGAGACTATCATATCCCTGAAGGAGGCCAACGAACGAGAGAGGGAGATTGCAATGAATGCTCCCTCACACCACCGGAGGAGGCGGGTTAAAAGGGAGCGCCTGTTAGTGTAAGTCGTTCCGTCGTTGAGAATCTTCAGTCGGATTCATCCGGGACAACAAGGATAAATGCGAAAATTGAACCCCTGGTGCTTCATTCATAGGGTTCCGCTGGGTTTTAGTGGGTATTGCGAGGCCTTCTTGTTCGCCGAGTCCCACACTCCTGACACACGGTCGGGGCTAGGGCATAAAAGCATTTCCCAGCGAAAAAAAAAGAACTATCGTATCATATCAATTAGTAGATGACACGGGCGATCTACTTCACATCGGCCTTGTAAATTTTTGTTACTAATTGTTTACAAGCAAAAATTCAAGGAACTTTAATTTTTTTAATTGCTGACAAGTTAATGCTTTACCGTGATCACCTGTGGGTAGGTTATGATGGTCTATAATCGTCTAACCTGGTAAGAGAAAACTTAATTCTTAACAGCATCGTATCAGAAAGCAAATTTTTGCTCGGCAGTTGGTGTGGTGGTAATTAGCCACGACTGAAGTCTCCTACCAGTCCAAATTTAAACAAATTAAGAAATACAATTAAATTAGTTGTTATCCGGGAATCGAGCCCAGGGTCTTTGAGACTAATGATGAGATAACAAGTAATAAGCGCCCTGTTATGAGAAGTACTCAGAAAACACCTCAATCCGATATTATTTTTCATCACAAATATTACAATATAATTTAACTTTATTGTGTTTGAGTTAAAGCGGCACAATGCTTTTTAACAAGACAGGCTGGAGGGCAGTTGCCTCCTTTTGGGAATCTGTTATGTCGCAGAAGGAGGTATCGGAGCGAGTGAAACAGACAGACAGACGCTCCCTCTCCAATGGAGGAGGCGGGTAATCAGAATGCGCAACTCATTCCTCCTCCATGAACGATTGATGACGATGTTCTCCATCCTGATATGAGACGGTTACATCTGGGGTACCAGAGTGGATTGTGTACGAATACCTCTGGTTCTCCACTCAAGGGTTTTCTGGATTTTAGTTGGTATTATGACCTTTTAGTCCCAGTCAGCTTTTTTTGTCATCTGATTATTTATTCCAAATATAGCTTGTCTCTTCATCTGTTCTATGATTTCGGGGATCCATCCAGTTATTCTTCGATTGTCTTAGATGTACCCTTCGAGTATGCTCCGATTTCCGCTACCTCGGCTCTATCTTCTAAAACGACGGCGGTATTGACCGAGATGTTACTGGCAGGATAAAGTGGAGGCAGGAACAATTTGCGATGCCAGAATGCCCCTTGAACTAAAGGGGAAAATTTATAAGACTATCGTAAGACCTGTCATCCTGCATGGATCAGAGTGCTGGGCTACCAAAGGGGAGAATTAAAGGATATTGCATGCAGCGGAGATGGATGTGTGAAGTGACAAAATTTGATAAGATTAGGAATGAGTATATTAGAAGTGTAAAAGTAGCACCTGTGGCCGAGAAGCTAAGGAGTGGAAGGCTATTCTGGTATGGACATGTCATGAGAAGGGAGGATAGCCATGTATGCAAGAAGGCCCTAAATACGACGGTGGAAAACGTGTGGATGAACTGTGTGAAAGAAGATATGTGTGTAAGGGGTATGAATGAGGAAATGACAGCGGATAGAGTGAATTGGCGAAAGGAAACATGCTTTGCCGAACCCACCTAGTGGGATAAGGGCAAGAAAATAAATGATGATAGCCTAACTCTTCAATTGGCTATCATTGGCCGTTAGCCATATTTTGTATATCTTTTCATCTTATTATTACTGCGTATTGTTAATCATCGTCCAGTATTTATTTCTTGCAAGTTTTACATAACAGTAACCTACAAAAAGAGCATTGTTTGAAGTTTTTTACGTAATATTAGGGACGTTGTTTGTCATAATTAGATATTTGCCTTGACCTCGTGATCCCTTGTTATTATAATACAAGGTTTTGACAAAATTTATTTGTTTGTTTAATTATAAATGAGTAGACATAAATAACCGTCTGCATATAAGAAACCGTATTTTACAAATGTTAAACGCTAAACTAGCTAATGTTATTCTAATGTAGACATAAAGTTTATTTATTTGTATACATTAATAAAATGATTATTGGTGAGGAATGAACTGATTCGAAGAGCTACTTCTACCGAAAAGAAATCAGCAAAAACGTCAGTGGTATATATTGTTTCAAAAGTATTTTAATCTTCACTATAACGATGGCATTGTAAACTTGTAATGCCATAGTTTAGAGTGAAAAAAGTTCAGAAATCATTTGTCGGGTTGAGAATCTTCTTCTTAGCCGTTATGCTCTTGACAGAGCGGTCGTGATCGTTATGAGGTCACGGAGCGGGCAGATGTTGTGCGCATGAAGACGGCTCACCATTTCTCCCTGCTCGAGGTCATCCTACTGCATTTGTTCAACGAACTTCCCAAAACAGTTTTGATCTGGTTAGTCCATCGAGTAGGTGACCTCCCACGCAGTCTGTTGCCTTCCACGTTTCCCGGAACGACGAGGCGTTCGATGTACTAATTACCACGCCGAGAGACGTATCCAAAAAAAAGTCAGGATGCAAGATTGTACTATAGAATATAGACGCTGCTTGATGCAAAGTTCTTGAAGCATCGAGACGTACAAAAGTTGGTCCACGAAACTGCAAGCATTCTTCTCCAACACCACATTTCTAGAGCATCTATTTTCTATTTTTCCACTTCGCAATGTCCACGTCTTAGCAACGTATAAAGCGGATTGAGAATACAATTATAATAAGATATCCGATTACATTTTGGTTTGCCTGAACATAATTTTAAAAAATATGTCTATAATATCCTTTTAAAAAAGGCATATCATAATGTTGAAGATTAGTTAAGCGACAAAGATGTTTGGACTTGATTCTAGTTGCACACAGATGGGAGGCGATGGTTTCCTTCTGTGAAAATGTGATGTCGCAGAAGGAGGCAGCGGAACGTCTCGAAGAGGTGGATGGAGACGCTTTCGTCATGCGTAGGAGGAGGCCGGGGCTTGTGGGTTAGCTTGTGGCAACAGGTACGAGGCCTGTTGCCCGAAAGCGAGGGAAGACAAGTGACATGTCGAGTGCTCCGAGCATGCCATCCGAGTGGAGGAATTTTGTCGGGGGAGCCTTGTAAGGTACATCGTAGGCGAGAGTGCGGACGTATTCCGATTCCGTGCCAGGGAACGTAGGGAGGAGCACCGTCAGGTTTTAGCCGGTAAAAGTCCGGCATAACTTGCAACGCCTCCCCGTGGTGTTGCAGGTATTCACGAGGATTTTGAGGATGAGGACACGAGGAAAAGAGTAACTGCTCAGTTTCTTGTCAGTTTCTCCTGAGTGGAATCAACTTTGTGAACCGGTGGCTGATTTGTTAGCAACGAATAGACTACTGACGACTCAAAAGAGCTTTTTAAGCTTACTTTAATAAAGAGTGTTTTCATTTGATTGAAGAAATATTCGAAATTCCACAGTCGATTAAATCATGGTCGTATGATTCATTCGACATGTGTTCAATGAAATTTAAAGAAAAACATGTTTCAATTACTTAAAAACATGCTTTTAATGCTAGCAATGACTTTTATACTCAAGACGTTGATTGGAAGTCATTTCGTATTGTTGCAATGACTTGTTTTATACTTCCTAGAAAGTCAGCTGTCGGGGTTGTCCCTCACAAAAACCCAATAAAATATATCCCATTACATGCCTACTGTGCATGTTTATATGCACGTAGGGACTAAGTTACATTTTTTATTTCTGATAGATTATCGCTTGACTGGAATCTTACCTGATGATATGACACTGACACAATCTACCAGCACATCTTAGCTAGTAGGTGGTTAAATTAGCCTTACCTATGCCTATGTTGGTTTTGAGCCGTCGGCCACCTGCCATTAATATGATGCATCTGTAGACATAGCACACCACACATTGGCTGAATGTGCAGTTTGGGGACCTCAGCGTCATCTTCTGACGTCGCTGATTAGTCTGGATCTCTGGCTGGCAAGTTTTATAGCAAATGCAGTCGAGGCACCGCTCCTCCGATGGAGGGAAGCAGGAAACAGGAGACAGAGGTTTATCCAAGCTCTCTCCCTGCAGTACACCTTGAGCTGCCTTCAATCGAAGGGGCCAGAGTGGAAGTGGAGTGGAGTCATTCCATTCCGTTGGGTTTTAATGGGTACTACTGGCGAATCCCACATTCCCGTGTCTCCGAAGCGAGGTGCATAAATGACATTTCCCAGAGACCAAAAAAATAAAGTATAAATAAATGGTGTACCCCGGATATCTTACTACCATTTATTAAGTATAAAAGAGCCAAATCCATAGAATAAGGGAGCGCGGTGATTCCATTGTGTCATACGACTGTTTATTGTAACAACCGAAATTGAATGGCACAGGGAAACATGGAGCCGATTCCCACTAAAAATATTCTATACATTAATTTTTGTTAACTAACTATTCCTCGCGTAGTTGCCGATCCCGTTGGAATGTGGACAAACAATCTATATTGCGAAAGGAGTCAGTAGAAGTTGCTTAAAATAATCTTAACGTTATTGCCTTTTTGTGACACATCTTAACGTTATGTGACACATCTATAGCAACACGTTAGTCTGACGTACGTCGTGGTGCAGCGTCGCCACGTCGTCTGTATACACGTAACCTGTATCATACTTAACAAATTTTGATATTTTAGAATGTTTTTTTAAAGCTATTTGAGTTACATGAATTGGATGGTTTCAAAGTCCATAAAAAATGTAAGTAGCATCAATTTTGGTGTTTCAGACTCGTTGATATTCATGTTAAGGCTATCTTTATATTATTTTCTGACGTATTTGAGTGTGTTAATCAATTATTTGTTTACCGTTAATTTGAACAAGTGTGAATTTACTTCGACTAATCTATATAAAACTGAAAATGGACTTACTATTCAACACATTTAACACATTAAGCGATTAAATATATATGAAATTGTCGTTAAAGTAATTTCTGTTATATACAATTTTAAGTGGTAACGTCATATGAACACATTGATAAAAACGTTAAACTTACATTAATAGCTTCGCAAGGTTTATGAGTCACAAGGAGAACGATTAGAACGATCGCGTATCTCTATCGCATTTTTCCTGCATGCAGCCGGCGTTCACCTATTTAGAAAATGTTATCACCTCATCTGCTTCATTCCTCTAGTGGTTAGTATGTTAGACTACAGACATGAGGTTCTGGGTTGAGTTCTGAGTCGGGCCAATTCAAAATCGATATTGAGTTTTCTATAAAGATTTTCTGAATATTATCCCAAAGTTGGGAAGTTGGCAGTGTACTTCACTCCCGAGCCTCGAAGAGCACGTTAAGCCGTCGGTGCTGCATCGGACTATGAGAGTGAAGGAATAGAGACTGCATTTGTGTACTATGCCTGCCAATCCGCACAGGAGCAGCGTGGTGGGTATATGCTCTAAAAACCCACCCAGCAGTGGGACGTTAATGGGCTGCTACTTTATCACCTCAAAAATTTCTGGTATAATGGCTTCCATATCTTGACTTTAAAGGCACATCCGTGAAATTATTTTAAAAATGCTTCAAACTCAAATATTTATTCATATAATAAATGTTGAATTAATGTTTAAGGTACATTTCCAACTGCCAATATCCTCAAGCAAATCAGATTAAGGATATTGGCAATTTAATTTCATGTATATTTAATCGCGTAATGTGCTTTTAATATGTTGAATAGTAAGTCCAATCTCAGTTTTAAATAGATTAGTTGAAGTAAATTCACCCTTGTACAAATTAACGGTAATTGTCCTTGATTATCAGCTTTTAACATAATAGTTTTCGTATAAAAGTCATTAAATAAATGAATAATTACGTCAATGAAGGTAATACTTTACATTTCCTTATTACCCTCAAAACAAACTATTATTTATGGGTTTTTAATCTTACCAATTAAGAGTAATGTGAAAAGAAAGGATAATGTGTATTTTATCCTAATCCCTTACTCATAAACTTTTGAGAAATATGTACATTTATTTATTAAATAATGTGTTATAATTTCAGTGTTACCTTATTCTATTTATGGTCAAACAGGAAATAATATCGGTATACAAACAAATGTGCCTACGATCATATTATGCAATGAATATCAATACCAACGTTATAACTTACTTATAAAACTAATTTATGCAAATGAAAACATATTCAATCTACAGTTAGGTTAAACAGCAATATATTTCATATATAAATACATAAAAAAATATACAAATTATATTATTATATCGAAAATTATTGAATAATATCTTTATAATAGATTCCAGTTGCACATGGAGGCTCAATATTACATAATGTAAACACAGTAACTATTGAGTTTCTTTCTGGTTTCTTAATCAAATACCAGGCGAACTAATGACGATTCAATTTTTTAATCTGTATAAATAAAGAATAGTTTTATTATACAACTATTCTGGTATTTACAACATCACAATGCAAATGAAACAGCTGATGCGAGACATGGCCAGCGTAAGTAAAAGTTAAAGTAAACTTTAAAAAAGCGCATCAATTTATATTTGGAGAGGTGAAACTTTTTTGGCTTATATTGTATAATATATTTCGGAGTGCAATAGTCTGTGGAACGCTGGCGCCTTCTGTCTATCGGCATGGGGCAGAGTCAATAGTGACAATCTCTCCAGTTCTCGGGTGACAGTCCGCCAGAACGGTCGACTATTCAAACTGTCGCGTTCCTAGATATTATTATTAATGAGTTAGTGTAAATTGATATCGGGAACATTAAGTGATTGAACATTATAATCTGAGTTAATTAATAAAGTGTTTGATTGCACCAACATTACCCATCAACGACCACAGTATGGAAATTGAATTATGGATGCCATTAATGACGATGTCGGCGGAGAACCTTACGCCCCTATATTTTATGCTCCTTCTCTCTGTCATTAACTGACTAAATAAAAGACCCAAAAGAGACTTATGGTACCATAAGAAATTTAACTTCAAAAATATAAATGCGAATAGCGACTCTACTGCTTCCGCTGTTGTACAATACTTGCAGTTTTAAATAACTTCAAAAGAGTGATCAGGCCAATGTCATTGCAACCGTTGTAGAGTAATATTGTGAATAATGACTTTATATATTAAATATTAGTAAAAAATCAAGTGTTTTCTATAAATAAATCTTTAAAAAAAGTTTAGTGTTCTTTGCTTGATAAAGTATTTATTAAAAAAATACAAGATTTTTGGTTTAATTCTTCACAAATACAATAAGCAAATGAATAGAACAAATAATGTTAAATAAACAAAGTGTTTACATATAAATCTTTAATGAATTTAATAAAAAAAAAATAAACAAAAACTTTGGCATTACATCTAGGTTTCAAATGTTTAGTTTTGTACAATTGCAATAGCCCGGATTCCATTTGCGATAGTGGTTGAACTTTTTTTTAAATTGTCTATTATTTTATTGAAAATGTTAATTTTAAATATAATAAGAACGTTTCTAATGTTATTGTGTGTTGTTTATTCAAATGGACGAAGTGTACAAGGCGATAAAAGTGAGTATTTACTTTAATAAACTCTATCACTAGCTGCCTCATTGGTCTAGTGGTTAGCATGTTCGACTACAGACATGAGGTCCTGGGTTCGAGTCCCGGGTCAGGCCAAATCAAAAATTAATACTGAGTTTTCTAATAACATTTTCTCAATATTTGTCTGAAGTTGGGAAGTTGGCGGTGGGATCCACCCCCGTGCCCCGGATAGCACGTTAAGCCGTCGGTCCTGCGCCTGATCTCTCTCTGGTCTATGAGAGTGAAGGAATAGAGAGTACACTTGTGTACTATGCCTGCCAATCCGCACTGAAGCAGCGTGGTGGGTCTATTCTCTAAAAACCCTCGCTCTTGTCGTGAGGAGGCTTGTGCCCAGCATTGGGACGTTAATGGGCTGCTACTTACTTTTTTTTTACTTATCACTAGCTGAATCTCTGCACCTCATAACAGAGATAGAGAAGGAGCAAGTTTGGTTAGCATAAAAACTATTATATTGAGCTAGCCTTAAAAGATAGACAAATGCTGCTTTAGACTTATTTTTAGAACTTTTAAAGAAAAATAATTCTTCTTTACATAGTTTTTAGGTAACTTCAAACGTTTATGTAGAGTATGCAGTGGAAGCTCTCAAAAGAAAAATAAAAATTGTAATTTTTGACTATTAATTATTGGCGTATTATTGGTCTTAGCATAATGATATATAGTTTATATCCTCGCCCGATAATTGGACTATGTAACACTGAAAGCATTTTTCAAATCAGACTAGTAGTTCCTGAGATAACCCCGATCAAGTAAAAAAAAGTCTCAAAAGATCGTAATTCAAGTGGGTTTTTACAGCTCTTTTAAGCACAGTGTACGACTGATGATGATATTAAAGACAACGACTTACACTTTAAAGTAACAATGGTTCCTTTGTGGCCCATAGAGAGAAGAGTACACAACAAACTCGGTCGGGTAAAGCTTTAAAAATTAGTATTGATTTTATTTATCCACATTAGAACAATTCATTAAGCATTTTCAATGAAATATTTTATTTTAACTCACAACAAACTCAGTCGGGTATACTTTACCTCGAATCTAGACAGTTTGGTAAATGTATTAATTGCTGACGAGAACACTGAAACTTTATACCAATATGTACCTTTTTATTTGTACTAGCAATGCCCCGGGGTTTCACCCGCGTAGATATCGATCTCGTGGCAGTGGAAAGTCTACCAACTCGAACTATAGATATTTTCGTAAACATAAAAGTTTTATTTCACTTCAATTACTTCCTGTCAAATTATTAGATACACACTTACATCCGTATTCTTTATATTGTTACGAATATAGAAAATGTAAATGATGAATAATGAAGAACACATATCTGTTACTATCCAGGTATCATTTTTCTGTTAAATTAACCATACCTGCATCAGCAATGCATCGGGAATGATAGGCAATGTTGGAGCAGGGTACTTCTTTTGCAAAAATGTTTTTTGCAGTTAGCTCAGGCGGACCATTGGTGAAATCTAGGCAAATTTCAAAAAGAGAAGGAAAAATAACTTCAGAAAGCAGTAAAATTTATAATAATATTTATAAATGTGGGACCATTTGAAAGACGTGAACCGCTTTAAAGATAAACTGACGTAATTGTCACTTGCAAAAGATTGATACCTGTTGATGGCCAATCAATATACAAGTTTTATTTTACACAGAATATATCTAACTAAAATGTTTACGTAGAATGTCCGACATTTATGAATTTGAAATTAAAAGCAGTATATCCTTAGAATATGGGCTAACTGTAGCAAGCCCAGTTCTAAGAGCCTCTAAAATTTTCTTTAGATTGACATTTTTAAAATCGTTATATCTTTTGAATAGAATGTCCAATTTTGATATTTTAAAAAGTTTTTTCAAGATATTGAAACGGTCTTTAATTTTATTAATTATAAAAAAGATTAATACGAATAATTTGATTAGATTTTTGTCGGCACTTTTATTACGTTTTAAAATTTTAAAAAGTAGTTATAGTGGCATAACTATAGTATTTAGACAAATGGTATCAGAGACCTTATTGTAGATATTAATACGTTCTATAATATTGTAGAACATTTTTTTGTTTTATCATCAATAGTTTTTACAGAGCACGCGATGTGAGATTTTTTGTGACAATTTTTTTTACACCTTGGGTTACAGTAATGCATTTTTGTTAGGCATCCCTATTTTTTTCAGAGGTTAATATAGCTTTTGTTACTCAATAAAAATGCAGCTTTCTAATGGTGAAAAAAAAATTGAAATAGTTTGAGTAGCTTTCGTGTGAAAACATTAATAACTTCATACAAAAACGCAAATGATTCCTCTCTCTATAATATTAGATATAAGCTATTCTAGTAATAAATACCGTATGTTTAATACTATTAAAATACCTATTGCCCTTTTCGTTCAATGTCACATTAGCCGGAACAAGACTGTATCGGGTTTAGCCTCGATTATGAATGATAATTACTTTAAAAAGCTCACCCCGGATTTCTCGTAAACGATCACAACAAGAGAATAGGTAAAGTAACAACCTTTTAACTGTTGTTATTAACTTCCTAACGCTGGACAATCAATCGGGCGTAGTTTTATTAATATTATTGTCTCAAAGAACCATATTTTAAAATAAAAGTAGCCTAAGCTACTCTTAGTGGTGCGATTACTGGCTTTGCTAGCAGAGGTCCATGGATCTATCTCTGGGAATTTATAACATTGTATTTTCTAATTTTCTACCATTCTGGACTGGGAGGCTTCCGCTGTGGCTAGTTGCCACCCTGCCAGCAAAGACGTACCGCCAAGCAAAGAGATTTGTGTTCCAGAACTATGCTATATAGCAATCATAAAAGATAGGCAACCTCTTACCAGATGAGGGCGCTTCCATCTTAGACAGTCTCATCAGTTACCATCAAGTATGTTCACAGTCAAGCGCTAAACTGTCAGGAATAAAAAACTATCTGCCTTCAAAAATCTTTACATAGATAAGCGTTTCCAAACATACAAAAATCGAAAACTAATCATTTGATATCAGTAACGTGTATATTTTCATATGCATTTAGTAAAAAGCTGTTAATTTAAAACTACTCTAACGTTATTAAAATTTCGAAAAATAGATGTTTATATAGCGATGTCACTCGCGTAGTTCGCGATACCGTGGATATATGGATTATTTTGTTATTCATCTAATCGAATTTTCAATCTTAACCACTGCTCAATCAAACTTAAACACTTGAAAAGAATTTCATCAAAATCATCCCAGATGTTACATACACATACGTACAGAAGTACTGTACACATAAGACTAGCTATTCCTGTCAGTGTAACCGTGTATCTTGGCTGACACCGACTCCGAATATAAGATTATGAAGGACACTATAAAAGGATACGCAATTATTTCTAACTTTTTAGAGTATATTAATGTATTTGTAAGTTTGTTTTGAAGGCGGTTCTTTTTTTTGTTAAAACTTTTATTTATTAACATTTATTTCATCTGTCCGCGAATTAATTCTCACCATAGGACTAATATGTTTCATATTTCACATTCTTAAACAAGATATTCAGAGAATATATACATAAGAAGGAGTTGTAAACAGTACAACATGTTATTCTCTGAATTTGACCCATTTCATTTCTCTCTCACAAAATTCAAATTCAATATCAATATATATCACTTTTCTCATCTCAAGTAATTATAAGAAATTTGTATTATACGAAACAGTTTTGGTTGTAAGGTATTATCATAAATTTTATTATTTTTGTGTATAAAATGTACTATTTGTTTCCAAAATAAAGCTAAAATAAAAAAATTAACATTTTAAATGGTAATACAAATGCTGACGATAATCAAATTAAAGACCGTTTCAATAACTGTAAAATACATTTTCAATTTTTAAAATCGGACATTCCATTCAAAAGATATAACGAATTTAAAAATGTCAACAATTAATGTAGGAGTATAGTTACAGCCATATTCATTTTGTTTGGAGTGTACCATTTTATTTAAATGTCTTTCCTCTGCCACTAGTTCGGTATCTATGTGGGTGAAACCACGGGACATTGCTAATATAATACAAAAGACAGGAAAAAATATTCTGTTCAATCATATTGCAGTTGGAATGAATAGTAAGTTGTTTTGAGAACAATATGCATAAAAAAATATTCCCAGAATTTATACTCTCAACAATAAGAACTGTGTGTCGAGTTGCTAACAAAACGATATTGTTTTTTTTGTACACCATATCTTATCTTTTATCTTCAAAATAGAGTGAAAGGCTCTTGTCGGCATTTCAAAGGATACTTTACAATATAAAAGGATATTAACTAAATTTACAACGTTTCGACACTGGAAAGAAAATACGTTGCTTCAACCAATGGACGTCCACTGCTGGACATAGGTCTCACGTAATGACCTCGCTATTTGACGGCCTCGCTAGCGCAGTGGTGCGAGTATTCGCTTTGCTAGCGGAGGTCCCGGGTTCGATCCCCGGTAGGACGAATTTAGTAAATTGTATTTTCTAATTTGTCTGAGTCTGGACTGGTGGAAGGCTTCGGCCGTGGCTAGTTACCACCCTACCAGCAAAAACGTACCGCCAAACAAAGATATTTGTGTTCCGGTACGATGCTGTGTAGAAACCGTAAGGGGTATATCGCCTCTTAACAGATTAGCGCGCTTCCATCTTAGACTGTATCATCACTTACCATCAGGTGAGATCACAGTCAAGCGCTAATCTGTCAGCAATAAAAAAAAAAACCTCCACCAGGCCCAATCTTGCGCCCTCTACCGGCGACCCTCTTTATATCATCGATCCACCTTATGGAGGGTCTGCCTACACTGCGCCGTCCGGTGGGGGTCACCACTCCAGCATCATCGGCACCCAACGTCCATCGGTTCTTCGGACTATGTTCCCCGCCCATTGCCACTTCAGGTTCGTGATTTGTAGGACTATGTCGGTAACTTTGGTTCTACTACGGATCTATTCATTTATAATTCGATCACGTAGAGAAACTCCGAGAGTAGCCCTCTCCATCGCACGCTGAGTGAGTCTGAGCTTCCGCATGAGGCCCATAGGCAGCGACCACGTCTCAGAACCGTAGGTTATCACTGGCAACACGCACTGTTCAAAGACTTTGATCTTCAGGCACTGAGGGATATCGGACGAAAATATCTGGCGTAGCTTCCCGAACGCTGCCTAGCTAGAAAGAAAATACGTTGTATTCTAATCTAATCGCAAATCTAAAAAAAATTCTATCAAAAGTAAATAAATAAAAGTTTTTAGACACAATATTTATATTTTGTCCCTAACCAGATCTAAAGTTTTAATAAATCAATAATTTGCGGGTTATTACTTGTTTACTTTCCAGTATATGCAAGGTGTTAGATGATAGATTCCAAAAACGAAGACAGATGATAGTACTAATGACACCTTTGACAATGGGACGGAAAAATCGATCCTGATTATCGTTTTATTAGCATTATTTACGCTCCATCATATTAGTATAGCTAAATGAAACGAATAATATAAATATAAAAGTAAATTTGTTTGTGACCCCTTCACGTCGAAACCCCTGAATTGATTACGATTTATGTTGGTACAACAATAGATGGAACTGTGTCAAATTATTACTCCTAATTAATAATTGAAGTATAAATATATATATTTTTAAATTACTCTTTGTATATACACATACACCGACTCCAAATATAATAATGATTGTAATTATATTATATCATCGTAATTATAAAGTTTTTTTTTTTTGTAAATCTGAAGTACATTAACACTAAAAGCATGTGGTTCTGTTTAAATAAAATAACTTTGCAAAGTGAAATTCCTACCGCAACTTCATACTTTGCAGATCCGTTACTTTGCCACCCCGCTATCACGTCTTTTATATGGTAATCAAACTCGTCACTAATACGCAAAAGTCCCCCCCCCCCTCGGCTACCACCGTTTCACACTACATCTTAAGTAAATATTGAAATGCACCAACAAATGTAAGATCATTGCAATTTGATTACAGACAATTAGATATTTTGCCACAAATCGCTCCCTTACTGTAAGCCGTCTAGGAGTTCCATTGATCATCATATGTAACTACGACAATTGCTGGACCATACCAACGTTATGGTAGGTGACTCAAATATCTGTATAGCTTGTAAAAAATTCAGCTTAGTATCGTTAATTTGCTCTTAAGAATTGAAGAGTTCCGTTACTTTGTTACTCATGGATACTTTGAACCAAACTATTGTCGAACAAAGCTTTCCAATAAAAAAATAAATCAATTAGCGTGATATTGAGTTGCGGTCCATAGGATTTTACACTTATAGCAAATTTAAGAATTATGTGGTTTTCTCATGGATGTCATCAGAACTAGACCAAACAAATGGAACCCTACGAGAAGCACCACCTTTCATATGCAAACAGAATCACAAAGATCGGTTCACCCGGCGAAGGAAAATATCGTGAGGAAACCTGCATATCCCGGGAATATATCTGGGGTATCTTTAGCCTGACAATCCGCAGTCTATAAACCCTCTCTCCTCTCTTACAATCAAGGAGGCCTGTGCCCAGTATTGAGACGTTACTAGGAAGCTATCTTTGTTTTTCTTGATGGGGGGGGGGGGGGGATTACGTGGGAATTTGAACCACTAATCACCCTCGCTAGCGTCAAGGTGCCTGCTGGGGTGGTTCCGGCAACGCGGGCAGAATGTACCATTCCCACCCTTGCACAAAAATCTATCGGTCAATGTCACTCACGATACTTGATGTTGCCTCAGAAGTATCTCCTTCCACTAACACTAATATATCATCTGCAAAGCAGATGATATTGGCTCCAAGTGGGAGGTTCACACGTAGTACCGCATCATAAGCCAGATTCTACAGGAGTGGCCCCAATACGGAGCCTTCTGGAACCCCACAGCAGATACTACTGATATGCAGCTCTCCGTCTCGAGCAACATACTAATTGTGCCTGTCACACAAACATGCCCCGACTATATCTCTGAGATAAAACGGCATATTGTGACGAATTAGTCCTTGTCTAATAGCCAATCATGGAAGAGGGTTGAAGGCATCTACGATTTACTAGGCAGCTACATAACTTATATATTTATAATCAAATCAAGTATTGCTGTAACTTGACATGTTACTAGGTCATAGCCTGACCACATCAAATAAATAGCTGCATGCTTTTTGTGCATTATGACTAGCAAATGATCACCAACGAGGTCAAGCACACTTTCCGTACATAATAGCACGTAATAGAGAACAAGTTCGTATTTCGTAATTGTTTATTTATATTTTCTATTAAATGGGAGAGCAGCCTTGCTTGAGGGACGAGGTGTAATACAAAGACTGCCTCATTTATTCGATCGGCTACAAAATAATTACGTCCTAGGCTCGAGTCTCGGGCAGGGTTGAAATTTTTGTTTGTAACTACCATTGCTTTTCTCCTGTGCAATTGGCTTAACTCAGACTGAGATCGGTTACTGTAACCGATTTTGTGTTAGGAGAAGATTAATGTAGAATAAGTTATCGCTTATCTCTGACTGAGATCGGTTGCTGTGACCGAAATTGTGTTAGGAGAGTTGATACCGAATAAGTTTCGGATTAACTCTGCCTGAGATCGGTTGCTGTAACCGAAATTCGATTAGGAGAAGATAAATATAGAATAAGTTATGGCTTATCTCTGAATGACCACGGTAGCTGTAACCGAAATTATGTTAGAAGAAAATTAATTCATAATAAGTTATGGCTTATCTCTGTCTGAGATCGATTGATGTGACCGAAATTGTGTTAGGAGAGTTGATACCGAATATGTTTCGGATTAACTCTGCCTAAGATCGTTTGCTGTAACCGAAATTGTATTAGGAGAAGATTAATTCAGAATAAGTTATGGCTGCTTTGACTGAGATCGGTCACTGTAACCGAAATTGTGTTAGGAGAAGATTAATTCAGAATTAGTTATGGTTGCATATCTGAGATCGGTCACTGTAACCGAGATTGTATTAGGAGAAGATTAATTCAGAATAAGTTATTGCTTGTCTGACTGACATCGGTAGCTGTAAACGAAATTGGGTTAGGAGAGGATTAACACAGGATTTTATTAACGTTTAGTCGTCGTCGTCGCTTCAACCGATTTACGTCCACTGCTGGTCTCACGAAATGATGCCCACAAGGCTCGATCTTGTGCCGCCTAGCTCCAGCGGCTACCGGCGATCCTCCTTACAGTACGTTTAGTAACAGTATCCATATAATTACTTCAATAAATACGTCGTTTATAAACTAAGTAAGTCTAAACTAACTAAGTCTGACGGCCTCGCTGGCGCAGTGGTGCGAGTATTCGCTTTGCTAGCGGAGGTCCCGGGTTCGATCCCCGGTAGGACGAATTTAGGAAATTGTATTTNAAAAAGTAATCATATGAGCAGAAATGAGTTATTATTTTGTTGCTGAATCGCTGAATGATTTTTTTATATATAGATACATTGATTGCTTCAAACCTCAATGACAAACATAAACAATTTTCATAAAAGATCTCCATGAAATGAGTACGTTATTGGGGCAAGTATTTGAGTTCAAGTTCAAAGTTACCTTGAATGATATAAAAGATTGCGTGTTTTATATTTTCACATCGACTAATAACCTATTGTGCTCACTTAAGCGATTATTTAGGAATAAGGCCAAGGCGCATTTTTCGACAGTTTAAAGGATGAGTTTTTAAATAGGCATATCCATTTCAAAAGTATAATGAGGAAGAGGGGAAGTACTGCACTTATAATAAATTGCTTTTAATACTTGCTTTTTGATCAATATTTAAAAACAATAACAAAATATTGTTATGTAAAGGGTCTAGTGATTTAAATGGATCCGAAAGGGGGAAACCCTTAGGTTTTAGTTGTAATGTAATAACTTCTGTATTGGAACACCTACTTTCTTTAATTTTTTTTTTGTTATTATAAAAGCATTATATAGAAACATTTCATATTTATAAAATATTGTTTTTAATAACGAAACATCCCCTAATAACTTATACGGAACATCTACACTCATATTATTAGCACATTTTTTCTTCTACTCTATTTCAAATTTCCATACAAAAGTAGTGGGGTCTTTTAGGTACTCCTGTTCGGATCTCGAGTATATCTTTGATTCCTATGACAGAGGTTGACAGAATGAATATAGTTCAGGCACTAGTCCCCCCGTTATAATCTGCACCAAAATGTTTTTTTTTTAATAATAAGTAATCTGTAAAATGTATTTAAATAATTTGGAGTAAAGTAAGTAATTCATTCAATCATTCATATATATTACTACAGAAAGGGTTTGAATTTTTTTCATAAGAAATATGTTTAAATGTATGAATCTGTGAGCCCCTTCATCAGCTCACACTTACGAAGATTGCCGGTTCAGGATCGAAATAAAATGCCACCCAGATTCTTCATCCAACGCTCCGCCGTCCACTTGTCACCAGACGAAGATATTGTAAGTATTGCGATCGAACTGTTGTTCAGCAGGTACCTTTACGGCGAATTGGCTCCCTATTGTGTAATGTTTGCGACTGGCAAACGTGCACTATTGTGAGAAGTAAACGACGTTGGTTGTTTCTTTATTTGTAGATTAACGCTTCCTATGATTGGCGTCCTATTATTTGAAATGACAATCATAAAAATATTTATTTTTTCAATTTGAATGTTTTTATTTTTAATTTTTTCAATTTAAATTTTTTTCTTAAATTTTTATATAATCTGTAATAATATATAATGTTATTGTATTTTTAGACTAATTAAATTTTAACTCATGTTGTGGCTACCTTAAAAAGTTGCACACTTCAACAATTTATAGATTTTTTTTTATATTTTAAGACATTAAGTGTAGTAACTACTGGTGGTCCTTAAATAAATAAATAAATAAATTTATTCTACTTTATTTATAGACTCTAAGTTAACAAATAATAATACTATACGACAACGAAAGATTATAAACAATATTGGCTTTAAATTAAACAAAAATATACTATTTTCTAAATTAAGGAGAAAAGTCGCCAACAGAATCTAAAATTTTCAACATTTTTCTCATCAGTCATTAAAAATTATAGAGTAAAGAGTGTCTTTTAGAAAATTCTCTCCTCTTTTTAAAGCTGTCCTTAGATTTCAAAAATCTTTATTAGTTTTTGAGATATTTGCAATAACTTAAGACCGCCTTTATTCAGTTTTTCTCGAAAAAGTCTTGTTTATATTTGTCAGAGGTTGTTTAAAAAAGTTGATAAAAGAGCATTTGTTGATTAAATTAATTTATAGAAACTGGGTGTGTGAATCGTTTGCTCGTTTATCGATTTATATCTCGAAAACCAAATACAATATACAGAAAATTTACCAGTAACAATGTCTCGCTGTCTTGTCTTCTTTTTGCCACTTGACATTTGACTTTTAATTGTTTTGTTCTTTATCTTTCAACCGGAACATGCAGTTCAATAGATTTTTAATCGAATCGGTTTTCTATTGTTTCCTTTTCTTTCCACGTAATGCGATGAAAACCTTCAATGACATTACATAAAAAGTATGAAGTTTTTCAATGTTACACAACGATGATTTTCAGATTATATTTACGTAATCCCTTATTTCCTATTCTCGTTGGTTCAATGGTGGGTTTACTCAATTTGCTAGCAGAGGATTCGATTCCAGATAGAATGAAATTTAAAAAAAGAAAAAAAAGTAAGTAGCAACCCTTTAACGTCCCACTGCTGGGCACTGGCTGCCTCACTCCGAGAAGCGAGGGTTTATAGAGCATAGACTGCGAATTGGCAGGCGTAGTACACAAGTGCACTGCCTATTCCTCCACTCTCATAGTCCGATGTGACGGGAATCCGACACGACCGAAGAGAGATCAGGCGCAGGACCGACGGCTTAACGTGCTCTCCGAGGCACGGATGTGGATCACCACACCAACTTCCCAACTTCGGGCAAATATTGAGAAAATCTTAATAGAAAACTCAATACGAACTCCTGTAATTTAAATTGAAATGTATTAAACTAATATGATATTGTAATGATGATGGTAACAAAAAACAAAATACCCGACTGAGTTTGTTGTGGGCTCTTCTCGGATCAGAGCGCGAAGGAACCCTCGTAACTTTAGATTTTAAGTCGTTCTGGAGTACCATCATCAGATGTACGTTAGAATTAGAGTGTGGAAAAGAAAAAATATATTTATTATTTGACGATTCATAAGTGCTGTAATATGCCTACTTGAATAAAGGTATTTTGATTTGATTTGATTTGAAATATTGATTTTTATCCACTTAAATTACTAATGGACTTAAATCCACGCCCTCATGTCTGTGGCCGAACATGCTAACCACTAGATTAATGAGGCAGTTAGAATAAACTTAAGGATAGATACTTTCCTAAGTTTATTCCTAAGAATAAACTTAGGAAACTATATTTACTAATTTGTCTAGATCTGGACTGATGGAAGACTTCGGTGGTTGTAAGTTAACATACAAAGAATCAGTCTTCCAGTGGCATGATGTGTAAAAACCATAAAAGGTGTATTACTTTTTAACATGTTAACGCGCTTCCATATAAATCATCATGTATCATCACTATCTTACCCGATGATAAAGTGATGATAAAGAGTACAAACCTGAAAATAAGGGATTCACCTCTTAATGTTTTCTACATAAGAGTAGCTTTGTGTTTATTTATTATTAAAGTGAAACTTCTTTAGGTACATGAGGTTACAATGTTTACAGATGAAACACGTTATTAGTGTCACGAAGATGTGCAGCGTTTTTTGATTTTGATTTGAAGGTTAGGTAGTTTTAATACTTTCAAATAACATGTGGCATTCTCATTTGCCACTCGTTATTTAATAATTTAAAATACTATTTTTCATAAAATATAAAATAAATAAATTCTCTTTTCTAAATTTTAAATTCAAAAACAATAAATACTTAATTAATAATTTCTAATATTAACAAAAAACACGTCGCATTTTCATTTACAATTCGTCATTTGGAATTTCAATAAATTATTTGTATTAATATACGTTATTTTTAATATTTTAATGACAATTAAATTATTAACATATCTTTCTCTTCCCCTCCCTCTAAGTCTCGTAAATCTAAAGATTTCTCGTCGTCCCTTCAACCGATGGACGTCCACTGCTAGACATAGGTCTCTCGAAAGCGTCCTGCCCTCAAGGCCCGATCTTGCGCCGCCTGGCTCCAGCGGCTACCGGCGACCCTCCTTATATCGTCAGTCCACCTTGTGGGGGTCTTCCTACACTGCGTCGTCCGGTGCGGGGTCGCCTTCCAGCACCTTCCGGCCCCAACGTCCATCGGTTCGTCGGACTATGTGCCTCGCCCATTGCCACTTCAGGTTCGCGATTCGTAAGGCTATGTCAGTGACTTTGGTTCTGGTACTGATCTCCTAATTTCTGATTTGATCGCGTAGAGAAACTCCGAGTATAGCCCTCTCCATCGCACGCTGAGTGACTCTGAGCTTCCGCATGAGGCCCATAGTCAGCGACCACGTCTCAGAACCGTAGGTCATCACTGGCAACACGCACTGTTCGAAGACTTTGGTCTTCAGGCACTGAGGGATATTGGACGAAAAAGTCTTCCGGAACTTCCCGAACGCTGCCCAACCGAGTTGGATTCGGCGGTTGACCTCTTTCTCGAAATTGGACCTACCTAGCTGGACTATGTGTCCCAGGTATGTATACTCGTCAACAATTTCGAGTGTAGAGTTCTCAACGATGACTGGGTGGAGCGGAACATGGATATTGGACATAACTTTCGTCTTATCCATGTTCATTTTTAGGCCCACCTGTCGAGAAGCTCTGCTGAGGTCATCGAGCATTGCATTGAGATCTTCCAGAGTCTCTGCCATAATGACCACGTCGTCGGCAAACCGTAGATGAGTGATGTACTCGCCGTTGATGTTGATGCCCAGTCCGTTCCACTCCATAAGCTTAAACAGGTCCTCCAACGCCGCAGTAAAGAGCTTCGGGGAGATAACATCTCCCTGTCGCACTCCACGCTGCAGTTGGATAGACGCTGTGCTTTGGTCCTGTATACGGACTGACATGGTGGCGTTTTCGTACAAACACTTCAACACGTGTATGTACCGGTGGTCAATTCGGCATCTCTGCAAAGATCTCAACACGGCCCATGTTTCCACCGAATCGAAGGCTTTCTCATAGTCCACGAACGCCAAGCAAAGTGGCCGATTATACTCCTCGGTCTTCTGTATAATCTGCCGCAGCGTAAAGATGTGGTCTATGGTACTAAAGCCTTTTCGGAATCCGGCTTGTTCGGGAGGCTGGAAGTCGTCAAACTTGCGAGCGAGACGATTCGTGATGACCCTCGAGAACAGTTTATAGACATGACTTAGCAGCGCAATAGGTCTATAGTTCTTCAATAAGGTGTTGTCACCTTTCTTGAAGAACAGAACTACCACGCTCCTATGCCATGCCTTGGGCACCGTGCCTTCCAGGATGACGGAATTGAACATTCGCTGAAGGACTTTAAGAATGGGTTTTCCACCCGCCTTCAGGAGTTCCGCTGTGATTCCGTCATCACCCGGTGCCTTGCCGTTCTTCATCTGTTTGAGAGCCATACTAATCTCGTACAAGCTGACGTCCGGGATATCTTCGGTATAATGCCGGGTCAGTTTGGCACGGGGATCTTTAGCCAAACTATCAATAGGCTTGCAAGTCGATGTGTACAACTGTCCATAGAAGCTCTCAACCTCCCTCCGAATCTCAGGTCCAGATGCAATGAGTTCGCCGTTATGGGTCTTCAGCCGCGTCAACTGGCTCTGACCGATAGACAAATCTTTTGCGAACACTTTAGTGCCTTTGTTGCGTTCGATGGTATCTCGTATACGCTCGGCATTAAAGTGTCGCACATCACGCTTTTGCGATTTAGAGATCTGTCTATTGATCTGCCGATATGCGGACGCGTCTGCTGTAGACTGCAAGCTCATTGCATGTCTCTGTTCCATGAGATTAAGAGTATGGTCTGAGAATCTCTTGGTTTGCTTTTTACGGGGTTTATAAAATTTCATCCCAACCGTATGGACAGTTTCCACTAGCCTATCGTTTAGCTCGTCCACAGATTCGCAATCCTCGAGGCAGGCGAAGCGGTTTTGCAGCTCTAGTTGAAAGCTCTCGGGGTTTTGGATATGCGCGCGAGTGGGTCGGAGCGTAGACTTCACCAGTCTGAACCGCTCTCGGTGTACGTTGATATTCAATGTGCCTCTTACCATACGGTGATCGCTCCCAGTTTTCACTTGATTGATCACAGAGACATCATTGAATATGTTCCGTTTCGTAGACATGATGAAGTCAATCTCGTTTCTCGTGGAACCATCAGGACTCAGCCAGGTCCATTTTCGGAGCGGCTGTTTCTTGAAAAAAGAGTTCATCATATAGAGTCCCTCCTTTTCCATGAAATCAGCGAGCATCTGTCCCCTCTGGTTCCGTTGCCCATACCCAAATTGCCCCACTCTCAACTCTGCCCCGCTTCGTTCGCCGAGTTTTGCGTTGAAATCACCCATAACAACGTTGTAGAAGGTCCTAGAGGTATGCATGGCTTTGGAAATGTCCTCATACATAACCTCTACATCATCATCTGGATGCGATGATGTGGGTGCGTAAACCTGGATGACCTTCAACGAATACCGTTTGGTAATTCTGAGTATCAGGTACGCTACCCTGTTGGACACGCTGTTAACTTCTACAACGCTGTTGACGAGAGATTTGTGGACGAGGAACCCGACACCACCTTGGGACTGGTGTTCGCCCTCCCGGTAGTAGAACAAGTTACCGGATTTGAGGATTATCGTGTCCTCCCCCTCTCTACGGACTTCCGACAATCCTATAATATCCCAGTGTAACTTGTTTACTGCTTCTTCCAGTTCGAAGATCTTTTCGTCGGTCCTCAAAGTGCGTGCGTTGTATGTTGCCAGGTCAAGTCGTCGGGGTTGGCAGCGGAATCTCTTCCGGAGATTCTTAGCACCCCCTGCCCCGCCGTTACCATAACCGCTGCCAGAGCTAGGAATAGCGGGGCTGCCGGGGACTGGGGGCCATTGCTGCCTTGTTGTACTCATCGTGGATGTGCCAGTAATCACCACGCTTGGCAGGCGGGTTGGTGATCGCAGTGCTGACCCTCTCGCACCGATAACGCTGCTGCCCGTTATCGGTCTGTGGCATTTAGGTCAGCGAGGAATGGATATACCGCCATTTATCGGTATGGGAGTTGGATAGGAAAGATTTGGTACGTGGGATAAGAGGAGTTTTGGGGAGCATTAGGGTTAGGTATAGGACATTACTGCCGCGGATAGAAGAGTGAAGAGCGGTAGTAATAGCTCGAGGCACCCGGGGTCGCTTACCCGCATGCTTAGTTAGTAACCGGACAGATTATCTGACTAAACACCCTCTGAGTAAAATCCACAAATGATGACAACTATTTCAAGCTCTAGCAACGGTTTTGGTAACGGCGAAGCAGGGGGTGCTAAGAATCCCCGGAAGAGATTTCGCTGCCAAACCTGACGACTTGACCTAAAGATTGACATTTGTATAAACATAAACAAGACTTTAAAAGTTAGTTTAACAAAGAATTTCCACTTTTTAACGTTTTTTGTACTGATGGGTACAAAAAAAACTGATGCTGATATAGAAACGTGCTAATCTGGTAAGAGACAAATTACCTCATACGGTTTCTACACAGTACCGGAGCATAAACATCTTCCCACATCTTTCCTTGTAGAGTGACAACCAGCCACGGTTGAAGCCTGCTACCAGTCCAAACTCAGATGAAGTAGAAAATGCGATTTCTTAAATACCATGGTTTGAACTCGGAACCTCTGCTAGTAAAGCGATTACATGCACTGCTACCTTCAGCTTCTTGCCTCATAAGCGCGATTCCATCTTAGATTTTATCATCACTTACCATGAGGTGAAAGCTTAGAGTCACTCAGTGTGCGATGGGGAGGGCTATGCTCGGAGTTCCTCTACGTGATCGAATCAGAAATGAAGAGATTCGTAGTAGAACCAAAGTCACCGACATAGCTCTACGAATCGCGAACCTGAAGTGACAATGGGCGGGGCACATAGTCCGAAGGACCGATGGACGTTGGGGGCCGAAGGTGCTGGAGTGGCGACCCCACACCGGATGGCACAGTGTAGGCAGACCCCTCACAAGGTGGAGCGATGACATAAAAAAGGTCGCCGATAGCCGCTGGAGCCCGGCGGCGCAAGATCGGGCATTGTGGACGTCATTACGTGAGACCTATGTCCAGCACTGGACGTCCGCCGGTTGAATCGACCATCAGTTGTGATCACAGTCAAGCTCTAACCTGTCAGCAATAAAAAAGTAAAGGTTGAATCGCATACAATTGCACTTAACACCGATAAAAATCTCAGAACAGTCAATGGACCATGAAACAACGTAACCAAACAACGGAAATACGAGAATGCGGAAGCTACGATACTTATCTATTTAACTCTGAGTAATCAGGCCTTAATAAGTATAACAAAACGAGTTAATGCAATTGAAAGTATATAATTACGTAGCTTTTTTTATTAGCTAAAAGATGTACAGTGAATTCTGGATAAGTATGATCTGCTCATATATCTTTTATCACTTAGAAGAAGAGGCTGCAATATTTATCATTTCAAACTTTTGAGTTCAAAGCAAAGCCATTAAACTCATATATATGTCCAACTGCCTCATTGGACTTTTTTTTTAGTGTCGAGGGGGAAATCTTTATAAGATACCGACCTTTTTGGGGGGATAGATCGGGTTATGTGGTATTTTCCACTATAAACCCCCCCCCCCCCCCTCCTGGTGGCCTGCCTTTACGTATAAATGGATAGCTCCGGGATCTCCAGAAAATTCGCCAGGGCCTCCGCCACGTTGTGCTTTTTAGGCTCTTCTTATTAGGCGATACCTTTTGCTGGCAATAGGTGTTGCCACGGCAGATTAAGACAACATTAACCCGCCGTCTTGCAGGATTCGTGTGTGTGCTAAGAAAACAGCCACAGTCCCCCCCTGCAGCCGCTCACGACTCCAAGGAATCACTATCAGGCACATTTGGGAAGTTGGCGGTGTGATTCACCCCCGTGCCTCGGAGAGCACGTTAAGCCGTCGATCCTGCGCCTGATCTCTCTCCGGTTGTGTCGGATTCCCGTCATATCGGAGTACGAGAGTGCACTTGTGTACTATGCTTGCCAATCTGCAGTGGAGCAGCGTGGTGGGTCAACGTTCTAAAAACCCTCGCTCCTCGGAGTGAGGAGGCCTGTGTCCAGCTGTGGGACGTTAATGGGCTGCTACCTAAATGTCCAAACTTAATAGATCATCTCACATATTCAGGTTATCAAAAAGTACCAATTATAGACGTAAACATCGATATAATCTAAAAAATCCAATCTCATTTACAACGATTGGAAAATTCTGACCCTTGAAACTTAAATTTGGGTCTTAAAGTCTTAACTTTGCCACATTTGTGATTAAGATACGTCTCCCCAGCCACTGTACCTCCGCTTTTTATATCTCTAATATCTTCTATGACATTATACACAAAAATTTACACTGGAGTTCGACTCGGGATACATTATTCTCTTTGCGTTGAAATTTTTGAATTTGTTATATCTTTTGAATGGAATGTCCGATTTCAATAATTTAAAAAGTATTTTACAGGTATTGAAACGGTCTTTAATATAATATTAATAAGATGAGGATTAACATAGAGATATGAAAAATATGGTTTGATAAAAGTCGGCGCTTTTAAACTGCAAAAAAATAGTTATAGTATCATAACTGCAATAGTTGGACATATGGTATCGTAGACATTTTTGTAGATATTAATACGTTCTATAATATTATAGAACATTTTATTGTTCCATTTTCAATAGTTTTCGCAGCGCAGGCGATAATAGGTTTTTTTTTTCACACCTTCGTTTACACTATTGCATATTTCTTAGGGATCCCTATATTTTTTGGGAAAGTAATATAGCCTATGGCGCTCAGTGAAAATGCAGCTTTCTAATAATAAATACCTTTTTGAAATCAGTCCAGTATTTTTTGTATGAAAACGTAACAAACGTACATACCTACAAAAACACAAATGTTTCCTCTTTATAATATTAGTTTAGATACAACGTATTTAATGTATTCAATTGGATAATACTGTATTGTAAAACATAGCTTGTTAAAAAATCTTTTTGTAACATGTAAAAGACAAAAATTGTTACTTGTTTTTTTTTTTTGTGGGAAATGCTTATACGCACTCTGCATGGATTATACCTCTGAGAGTGTGGGACTCACTACCACCAGAATACCCACTAACACCCACCGGAACACTCTTTATCTAAGCTCTGGCGCCTATGATTAATCCAACTTAAAGAAAGAGGAAGCAGGCGGGCAAAATTCTGCCGGCTGAGATCTCCCCACCTCAGCCAAGAGGTAGGAGCATCTACCACTCTCGCTCGCTCTTTGCCTCTCTAATGGCTTCGGCAGGACAGCAACCTCACAGAAGGAGGTAACTGCCCTCCAGACTGTCACACTACCGAGCATAGTACCCACTATGATTGGCAAAGAGAGGTCACTCCCGACCTGCGACAATAAGACCCCAGGTTAGGCATTCTGCCAATGTGTTATGCGTCTTCTCACATCCCACAATCTGGTGCAAGTACTTACCAAAGCAACCGTGTCCATTAAGCACCTGCACCAACCGGTGTGACGACAGACCATGCCTCTGTCGCTCTTTTTACCGTTTTAATTCGCTTGCTCGGCTTAGACGGATCATGTCAATGTTTTCATCATCATCATCAACAAGAGCCATTTTTTTAGTGCCTGAAGCCAGTGTCCATTGATTTATAAGACATTTTGCTTTCAGATCTACTAAAAAAACCAATATTTGATGAAAAGAATAAAGACCATTGGAAAATTCAAGCACAATGGACGTTACGAGGAAAGGTAGGTTAATATTTTTCTTAAGTAATTTCAAGCTACTAACGACCTTCCAAAACTATTTGACGTTAAGAAACTTCAATAAAAAGTATGATTTACTCTAAAATATTTATTTCAAGCAACCCTACAGAAGGTAATTTAAGTTTAATAATATGGGTTGCCGTACAAAGTATCAATCTATATATTAATACGTAATGTAAAAACTTTGTACACCTTTTTACGAAAATTGCATGAACGGAGGAGTATGAAATTTCTCTCTCTTATAATTTATATAGAGAACGAGTGCACGATGTTAATATTTATTAGATTATGCATAATAATATATAAAATCAACGAATAAAACTGTACCATGTCTTAAATATAAAAAATTATAAACGCCTTGCAAATTTAAATAACAATGAAACGAGCTATTGCTGTAATATATTAGCAGGCACACAACATTTGTTTCTATTGATGAAAGGTTAGAGTTTACTGTGATCACTGCTGATGGTACGTGATGATACAGTCTAAGATGAAAGCTCGATAATCTGTTAAAATGCAATCTACCTCTAATGGTACAGCATCATACACACAGTAAGGTGTTAACTATGCACCGTAGAGACCTCCCACCAGTCCAGACTTACACAGATTAAATAATGCCATTTCCTCAATTCACCTAAACGATGATCGATGCCAAGACCTCTGCTATTAAAGCACGTACTTGTACACTGCGCCATCGAAGCCGTCACGACATCGTATCTAAATAAAAGTATATTTAAGAGAAACTTTAAGCTCCAATAGTTAAATAGATAGAAACACGGACTTTCGGTTAGACACTGGTTCAACTGGACTACTAAGTCCTCTTTGCAAAACTTACATACATACATAGCATCACGCCTCATTCCCATAGGTGTAGGCAGAGACAACATCCTTCCACTTGCCACGATCCTTGCATATCTTCTTCGCTTCTTTCATTCTCATTAAACTTTTCATACAAGTTCGTCGGTTTAGAGTACTCTTGACCTGCCCGTTAATTAAAATGTCCTGGATTTGGTCCTGGAACGTTCGCCTTGGTCTTCCCCTTCTAACTTTCGCATTCACTCTTGACTCATAAATCCTTTTTATCAGTCTCCTTTCATTCATTCTCTCTACATGCCCAAACCATCTAACCATACCTTTCTCAATTTTAATCACTACATCTTGTTTTAAACCACAACGTTCTCATATCACACTATTTCTCACTCTGTCACTCAGTTTTTATCCACTCATACTTCTCAACGCTCTCATTTCTACCGCATTTATTTTACTTTCGTGATTCTTCTACCATACCCAACTTTCACTATCATAAGTGTTGGCACCAACACTCCTGCATGCACAGCAAGTCTGGCCCTTTGAGACACCATCTGGTTATTCATAAAAGCGCGCAGGGCACCATTTACCGTATTCCCTGCATTCAATCTCCTTTCAATATCACTTTCACATGTTCTATCTTTTGTAAATTTAGATCCCAAGTTTACAAATTCTTTCACCTTCCACTTGTTCACCGTCTATGAAAATATTGCCATTCGTCATAGATTCATCTCTTTCAAAAAATATAACTTTCATTTTGTTTGCATTCCCTTTCATTCCCTTCCCTTTTAAAGCTTTATTTATAATATTTACAATCTCTTGCAGCTCATTAGCGGATGACACAAGTATTACTTGATTATCAGCGTAGAGTAAACATTTGCAAATCTTATGTGTCTTACTGTATTTTAGAAATGATCGCTGTACGTTTCCGTCAAGGAAATTTGCGTGAGGAAATTTGCATATGCCGGGAGTACTTCTCAGATATGAGTACCTTTTCCTTTATGTTTTACGTTTGATAAAGATGTTAAATAATTGCAGCTGGATACCCCATTGAATACCAAAGTAGCGAAAAATGTTATCTTCTTTCTTGGTGATGGTATGAGCATCACCACCTTGGCAGCCACGAGGGTGTACCTTGGCAGAAAATATGGATATACGGGAGAAGAAGTAAAGTTGAGCTTCGAAGCTTTCCCATTTACAGGATTGGCAAAGGTGAGACATCACATCAAAACAGTCTTATAGCAATGTTTTAAGGACTTTGATTTTTAACTTTACCCTTAAAAAGTTCTAGAAGTCATTTGCCGTATAATTTTCTTTATGCAACGGGAATCTAAATATTTAACACTATTATATGGTTTTTTTAAAACGTTATTTTGACATACTTCGTAAAGTTATGGCCCAAAACTGGTTCTGCAAATGATTTCTGAACCTTCTTCAGCCTAAAATAATGGCATTACAAGATTGTTTTTATTTATTTGATTAAAATTGTGTAGTTTGCTCTTTTTGCTGTATATGTGAATATTATTATGTATATATAAAATGTTATTCAATTAATATTGCTACGGTACTGTGAGAAGCACTAGCCTGTTTAAGCAACTTAAAAAAAGGAGGAGGTTATCAATTCATCTGTATATAACCTCATATATTCCAACTGGGTGAACTGATCTTGATGACTCTTTTTTATATGAAAGGTGGTGCTTGTCATATGGTCCTATTTTAGTCTAGTTCTGATGATGGCATCCATGAGAAAACCAGATAAGTCTTAAATTTGCATTAAGCAAGTGTGTGATAAATGGACGAATAACTCAAGATCACGCCAACCTATTTCGGTGATTCGGATATTTTTTATTGAAAAGGATGTTTAATGATAGTTTGGCTAGGTTTTGATGATGGAATCCATGACAAAGTCACGGAACTCTTCAATTCTTAGGAGCAAATTAATGATACTCGGCAGAATCTTTTAAAGCCTATCCGGATATTAGAGTCACCTACCGTAACGTTGGTATGGTCAAGTGATTGTCGAAGATAAATATGGTGATCAATGGAACTCCTCAACGGTTTACAGTAAGGGTGCGATTTATGGCACAATATATATCAGTCTGAAATCAAAAAGCGATGAGCTTACGTTTGTTGCTGTATTGCAATATTTATTTCTAATAAAAGATAGTTTCAACGTCGCCACCCTACCCCATAACAGTATGCTATAAAAATAAATTAAAAATTTGTATTTTATTTCAGACGTACTGTGTAGATCACAATGTAGCGGATTCTGCTTGTAGTGGAACTGCTTATTTATCAGGAATCAAAGCGAACAGTGGTACTGTAGGTCTCAGTGGGGCTGTGAAAAGAGGAGACTGTAAAGGACAAAGAGATGGAGATAATTCTGTCACAGGGTTGATGGACTGGGCACAAAAGGCTGGAAAATCTACTGGTAAGTAATTGCTGTCTCTTTGGTCTAGTGATCAGCTTATTCGGCTACATACATGAGATCCTGGGTACGCGTCTCGGTTCGGGTAAATTTAAAAATCAATATTGAGTTCTCTATTAAAATGTTCTCAATATTTGCCCCCTTCAATAATTGTTTCACCGTCATGCCTCAGAGAGCACATTAAGATGTTGGTCGTGCGCCTGAGATCTCACCGGTCGTGTCGGATTTCCGTCACGTCGGACTATGAAAGTGAACGATTAGAGAGTGAACTTGTGTACTATGGCTGCCAACCTCCAGTGGAGTAGCTTGGTGTGTCTATCCTCTAAAACCTTCTCTCCTATGTGGACGTTAATGAGCTGCTACTTAGCTTTTCCTTATTTAATACAAAATAAAAACTTAATGTACTACTTAATAATACTATTCTTGATTCTATCGTTCGCGATAAAGGGGAAAATGGGGGTCCATTTGATGTGATCCAAAACACACACACACAGACACACAAACATAATATATACGGATATAAACCTCGTTTTTCCAAATACATAGAGTTCCCATGGCAAAAACGTTTTGTTTTGAAATGGCCTCTTCTTCTCTTCTTTATGTGCCTCTCCGACCAATGAAGGTTGGCAGTCAGTTCTCCATATTTAACTTTGTCCCTCGCGAGGCTAAATAGTTGAACGGCACTCGCGATCCCAATCCATTCCATGACGTTTCGCAACCAGGAGTTCCTCTTGCGACCAATACGCCTCTCGCCAGCCACTTTGCCCATCATTATTAGTTGTAAGAATCCGTACCTGTCATGTCTCAGAACATGCTCCAGATACGCAACCTTCTTCTTTTTGACGGTCTTCCAAAGTTTCCGCTGACAATCCGTTTAAATGACTAACAGCCTCAAAATATGTTTCAAGCTTCTAGTTATAAAAGTGAAAATTCTTTCCCTTACAATCCTTTTTTTACATTAGTAAAAGTAGCCAATGGATTTTCTCAGGCTCTAGAATGTGTTTATCAAAATTCATTAAAAACGGTTCTGTATTTTCGGCATGAAAGCCTTACAGACAGAAATTATGTTAACAGGTATAGTGACGACTACACGTATCACACATGCGACTCCTGCTGCGGCTTACGCACATTCTGCGGACAGGAGATGGGAAGCTGATGCTGATTTGCCACGAACTGGCCTCAGATGCGAGGACATTGCCAGCCAGCTGGTACGCGGACGAGTGGGCAGCTCTATTGATGTAAGCCATCAAAATATATAATATAAATCTTTAGATACATACCTCGATAGGGACTATATATTTTATAGATATTTCGACTCAATTGCTTGGATCGAAGTCATGGCGTAACTGCTGTAGGCGGTTGTGTCAAGCTGTCACTGTCAGTATTTGTCTACCCTACACCTTATTCTTTTACTTATCACAGGGCTTACATTCATTTTTCGTCATATTGCCCCTGCGCCTCCTTACTCCGGCGGGTACGTGACAGTCCTAACAGCATTGTGCGTGCTTTGGGCGGCCGGTGAGACTCACCGATGCTGGCTCACTGGATGCAACTACATGTTTTATCAACGTGTAGTTGCAATCAATTAATTATTACTTTTATTTTAAATTACATTTTTATGATTGATATAGTTTTATTTTATTTTAATTTGGATCTTTAATTTTAATGCTTAATTTTAATTATAATGTTTTGTTGTATTATAAGTTTAATATTAATTAATTAATTTTTACTAACACTCTATGGATCTTTGTTGAAATGATGATTATTATTATTATTATACTATACTTGCAATATCGGGTTTTAATATTTAAAATTGAATCGCTTGTTCATTTGGCGTAACTTCAATATCTCCTTTCTCTCAGTAGGCATAAAAATCTATTACGAATTCTCATTAGTTTGGCCGTTAATATCAAATCTATGACAATTAGAAAAATTTTAATATTGAAACGAAACCGGCAAAATAAAACCTCACCTCAACTTTTTGCATAATGTATTATGATATTAGTTTTCTCTGTATTATTATATGGAACAGAGATTTGGACCACAAAAGCAAAACATAAATTTCTTGGAGAAGTGGTACTGGCTGAACGAGAGATGTGAGTGCGGACTCGGAGGGTACAGAGATGGGTGAAGGAGCCCGTCTCAGAGCGGATAACGGGAAACTTCGTCGCGAAGTCGAAAATCTTAAGGCCGAACTAAAAGCACACCGCCGAGAGTTTAACAATATTCGCGCAGCATTGAATGGTCAGACTGATAGAGTAGTTTCGCCACTTATCTCACACGATGCTCTAATCGAAAACATAAAAACATCGGTTATTGCTGCAGTTAGGGCAATGTTTGATGCACATTTCGCTGGAATAGAGGATCGCCTTCTCCCAGAAAAGGTAATACGCCCTGATTTGGCTTCCGATAAGGTGGCCATGCCACCGCCTACGACCCCGCATCCATGTACCGCGGCATCCGCCTTCAGAACCCCGCTTCACAAACCTGTGGAAACAGTCCCGGAACCTGGTTGTAGTGTTTCTGCTCCATGCTCTTCGACGGCTAAACGGCCTCGTGTTAATGAGNAGTTAAAGATGTTTCATCTATATATATATAGAAATAAATAAATTTGGAGTATCTGTTTGTAATTTCAAATTAACAGCTTCGTACTCAATGTATCTGAAAGTATATATTTTCATTGATACTATCTATGGCTGATTTTTAATACGAGTATCGTTATTTATACTATTATCTGTGTTTATATGTTTGTTCTTGTTAATATCTGAATCGACTGGACTGATTATGCCAGGGCTTTCACCGGCAGATAGCTTTTGCGTGATTGATTCATCATTTCAATTCATTACTCTGCTTTTCAGTGAAGCCTCGTGAATAAATCTGATGTATGTAGTCTGCTAACCTGCAATCCAGCAGCGTAGTGGGTGTATACTCTAAAAACCTTCCCTTCTATGACTTCTGTGCCCAGATGTGGAACATTGAAAGGCTGCAAAAATAATTGATCATTATTTCTATATACATTGATTGAGTTATGCAAAATATTCTAACTAATGAACCTTATATCTACTTCAAGTATTATAAAATACTTAACTAATGAAAATATTATAAGTAGTTGCTTTTCCAAGCATTTGTTTCTCGTGTTTTTTAAGATCATACATAGCTTTTATTATAAAAATTACAGGTCTTATTCGGTGGTGGAAGACAAAACTTCTTTTCACGTAAAGAGAAAGACGCGAAAGGACGATATGGATATAGGAATGATGGAAGGAATCTTATAAGTGAATGGCTCTTAATGAAAGAAAGTAAAGGTGTTATACCAAAATACATAGACAGTAGACGAGACCTTTTAGCTCTGGATAAAAGTAAATATAACTCTATACTAGGATTGTTTGCATCAGACCATTTACCTTATCATCTTGAAGCGAAAATTGATGACCCAACATTGAGTGAAATGACGCAAAAAGCTATAGAAATTTTGTCACAAAATGAGAAAGGGTACTTCTTGTTCGTTGAAGGTAATTTTTCTATCTGTATAGGATTTCAAGCTTAAAATATTCAACTAATTTTAGTAATGAAAAGATAAAATCATGGAAAATTTGTTCTGAACTTTAATTGTTTTAAAACTTTTTCAGCATTTATTTTATATATAAAATAATTTTTAATAGCGTGATACAAACGCGGATGGCAATGCTATACTTTCGTCCCGTGTTGCGTTTACAATTTTTCATCAGACCGGGATGGAAAGCTATACAAAAATGTTAATATTAAAATTTAAAATAACATTTAAAAAATTTTTGATATTAAATTACAAGAAAAGAGTTTAAAGCATGCACTAAAATTTATTGTAACATATAAAAAAAGCGCGCATGCGTCGACTATTTGAAGCTCGTGTACTCGTGTGTAGGCATTTGTTAAGTGGGGAGGCAATATGGCACATTTGTCACTCGAAAAGTACAAAGTACAAACTTTCTACACTGGTATGATGAAAAAATTTATTTCTCTACATTATATTCTGACGTTGTAATCAACGTGTATATGACGGACTCAAAAGGTTACAATATAAAAGCAATTTAGAAAATTGTTATAAAATGTAAAAGCTACGTAATAAAAGAGGCTCAAAAATTTAATTCCAGGTGGAAGAATAGATACAGCTCATCACGAAACCAAAGCACGTAAAGCTTTGGATGAAACTGCTGAATTTGCGAAGGCTGTTGAGGCAGCTTTATTGATGGTCAACCCTGAAGAGACTTTGATAGTAGTAACGTCAGATCACAGCCACACAATGAGCTACAGCGGCTACAGTAAACGGGGTACTGACATACTCGGACTTGCTAGGGTACGTTTTGAATTCAATAATAACTAATCTATAGATGATCCCCTTTTTTGTCTCTGGCAAATCCATTGACGTACATGAAATGATCGCAATACCAGCCTCTGAATGCGGGAGTGAGACACCAATGGAATTAGCTTTTGTATTCTTCTTTGATGTACCGGATGAATTCTATTGATGATTTACGAAGATAAAAGGAGTTGTGCAACCATACGCCGTATATTATACCCCACCTCCAGAGAGGCAGCATCATTCTTCAGTACTTCCGCCTATCATCTACCACTGAAGAGTTCTCTGGGTCCCCAGGCTCCACAATCAGTGACCCCTATGTATAAAGACTCAAGTATAAATGCCTAATTTTGTAAGACACTGTTTCAATGATAAATTATTTATTAATAAAAAATGGGATTAGTTTAAAAGACTATGGGTCTTTTGGGCACATCATCCAATCATCATAATACTTTAGGAGCACTTTATGGCAAAATTCTGAGAACACTGCAAAAAATGCCAGACTCATCTGTATACACTCATCTGCAACAAATTATAAAAGAGAGAGCAGCTGCATTTAAACAGATACAAAATGTAAATGTAATAGAAATGCATTAAATTTGGTTCATAAAATATTAATCGAGAAACCCTGGGAACCTCGAGTCGATAAACCTCCTACAGGTCAATAGGATTTGGCTCCAACTAAAGCTTAAGTTTGTGGTGACTATTTACATTATCTTGTTACTTCAGCATTAGGACTCTTACAATAAAAAAAAAACATTTTTTCCGTATACTGCTGATAAGGATGCTCTTGACCTCCATGGTTTTAGAAGTGTCTTTTTATGGAGCTGATATAAAGGAAACAAAGGTTTTACATAGTGAGCTGTTTTAAATTGAGTTATGTATAAATAGTTGTACGATAACTCTTTACAATTTGCGATGGAAACTCTTTAACTTGGTTTTAGAAGTCTCTTTTTGGGTGGAGCTGATATAAAGGACAAAGGGTCTAAATGTTATGCATATTAAGCTGTTTTAAATTGAGTTACGAACAAATAGTTGTACGATGACTGGATACTGTCTGAGGTGAAAGCCTGCTTACTTGTTAAGAAATACCTTACCTCTCATAGTTTAACACAGCATAAGACATTTAAATCAGCTTTCATTTAATTAAGAATTTAAAAGTATTGAGGGATATCTTTACAACGTCTTCTGAGAGTTTGTTATAGAAACGTATACTAGACTTCTGAAATTTTACAGTTTTATTTCTTATGTTATATCAGGTGCAATCACTGATTTTTCTTAAAAGAGTCAGTATACTGTCATTGTTTTTATAGAAACCAACCAAGTTACAGTTTGGGTCTGTTTTAAATCAAAAATCAAATCAAAAATATCTTAATTCAAGTAGGCATATTACAGCACTTTTGAATCGTCAAATTATATATTTTTTTCCACACTCTGATTCTAATATACGTCTGATGATGGTACTCAAAATCGGCTTAAAATCTAAGGCTACGAGGGTTCCTTCGCGCCCTGATCCGAGAAGAACCCAGAACAAGCTCAGTCGGGTATTTTTTTTTTACCATCATCATTACAATAATATATTAGTTTACTATATTTTAATTAAGATTAGAGCAATTCGTTCACTTCCAGGCGTTTCAATCGTTTAGGTAATCTTGCAACTTATAATACGATTTTTCTATCAACTTTCTTTTAACAAAGAATTTGAATTTAATAATTGACATCTGTAGAACGTCTTGTGGGAGTTTATTATAGACGGAAACATATTTAGGTACTGGCTGAAACCATCATGACTTGTCAAAACACACCCAGTAAAACGTTAGCCTACGTCAAGACCTACGAAATATTGACTCATAATTAACTCATATTTTCCGAATTCTGATATATGTGGCAAAATATTATTTTGACGTCGGTTATTTACTGGGTAGTTCCTTTTTTCAATTACCTCTACGACGATAGGTAACTCATATTTACGTATAGCAGGTTTATGTCAAGAAGTACGAAAATATTAACTCATATGTGAAAGAATTGAATGCTTGGGATCTAAATTTACAAAAGATGAAACATGTGAAAGTGATATTGAAAGGAGAGTGAATGCAGGGAATATGGTAAATGGTGCTCTGCACGCCTTTATGAAAAGCCAGAGAGTGTTCCAAAGGGCCAGATTAGCTGTGCATGGAAAACCGTTGCTTTATGGTAGTGAAAATTGGATATGGCAGAAGACGCTTAAAAGTAAAAAATAGTGTGATAAGAAATCGTAATGGTATAAAAGAAGATGTAGTGACTAAAATTGAGAAAGGTATGTTTAGATGGTTTGGGCACGTAGAGAGAATGAATAAAAGTAGACTGACTAAAAGGATTTTTTGAGTCAAGAGCGAATGGGAAAGTTGGAAGGGGAAGACCAAGGCGAACGATCCTGGACGAAATCCAGGACATTTTAAATTAGGGCCAGGTCAAGAGTACTCTAAACTGACGAACTTGTATGAAAGGTTTAATAAGAATGTAAGAAGTGAAGGAGATATGCAGGGACTGTGGCAAGTGGAAGGACGCGGTCTCTGTCTATCCCTCTGGGAATGAGGCGTGATACTATGTATATATGTGTTCGGAGCATCTCTCCGGGATGAAAGCCGAAACGAGGAGATTCGCAGAAGAACTGGAATTATGGACATAGCTGGAAGGAGTTGAAATGATGGTTTGCAGGGTACATAACTAGGTGAATCATTGGGGTCACCGGGTACTAAAGCGGTGACCACGTACCAATAAATGCAGCGTTGGGAGACTCCCAGGTGGAAAGATGACCTAATAAGGGTTGCCGGAAGCCGATAGCTACAAACCGCACAAAATCGTGTATTATGAAGGAGACCTATATCTAACAGTGGACATCCATTGGTTGAGATGTTGATGATGTGTTCACTGGGTAGTTATTTTCTTCTATTTCCAGTACGACGTAATAGTGACTACGTTTTATTAGCGTTTAGTAGTATTACGTGACTCTTGCGTCAATAAATACAATGACTCATATCTACATAAATTCTTATATAGGATAATGTTTTTTTGACGCAAATGTGTACAATAGGTACTTACTTACTCTTTTCTATTCCCAGTATAACGCTTCAGACAACTTACCGTATTCAACTCTGAGTTATGCCAACGGGCCAGGTTATAAGGAACAGTCAGACTTCAAGAGACATAATCTAATGTTAGATGACATGAGTAAGTTTCTCGTCAGTTTAATTTCTTAAATTTTGGCGGTCAGCAGAAATAAATTACAAAACGCAAATTTTAAAAATCGTTTTGACGTGGATACATCTTTAAAATCGCAGTTCTAAAAAAAAGAATCGTAACAAAATCGGGGGATACAGTTTAGTGTTTTAGCTACATATCTATCACCTCCATCTAAAATTCAATTACACCACTAAATAGCTAAGTAAGTAACTAGCATCCCATAAACATCCCACTCCTGGGCATAGGACTCCTCACTCATATGAGAGAGGGTTTTTAGAGCATAGACCTACCACGCTGCTCCACTGCGGCTTAGCAGGCATAGTACACAAGTGCACTCTCTATTTCTTCACTCTCATAGTCCGATGTGGCGGGAATCCGACACGACCGGAGAGAGATCAGGCGCAGGACCGACGGCTTAACGTGCTCTTCGAGGCACGGGGGTAGATCACACCTCCAATTTTTTCCAAACTTCAGGCAGATATTGAGAAAATCTTAATAGAAAACTCAATATCGATTTCGAATTGGCCCAACCCGGGACTCGAACCCAGGACTTCATGTCTGTAGTCGAATATGGTAACCACTAGACCAATGAGGCAGTCTGAATAGCTAAAGGATCAAATAATTTTAGTACACTAAATAAAGATTGTAATACATCACGCGCGGCGGAGAGAGGGTCCCGTAATTTTAAAGCCTTTACCCGTTACGTAACGTAATCACGTACAGGAAACAGGTTAGCGTTTGACTGTTATCTCACCTATTGTTAAGTGATGATACAGTCTAAGATCGAGGCGTGCTAACCTAGTAAGAGATAATTTGCCTTAATGTAATTTTTTTTTGCGTTGCGTCATGTTTTACTGGCATGGTAGGAACTAGCCACAGCTGAAGCTGTCCATATCAAATCAAATCAAATCAAAATATCTTTATTCAAGTAGGCATATTACAGCACTTTTGAATCGTCAAATAATATGTATTTATTTTTCTTTTCCACATTCTAATTCTAATGTATGATGATACTCCAGAACGACTTAAAATCTAAAGTTACGAGGGTTCCTTCGCGCCCTGATCCGAGAAGAGCCCACAACAAACTCAGTCGAGTATTTTGATTTTTTGTTATTATCATCATTGCAGTTCGTTCACTCCCACGCGTTTCTATCGTCTAAGTAATCTTGCAACTTATAATACGATTTTTCTGTCAACTTTCTTTTAATAAAGACTTTGAATTTATTAATTGACATTTCTAAAACGTTTTGTGGGAGTTTATTATAGAAACGTATACAGTTACCCTTAAATGAGTTGTTAATTTTATGCAGAAAAATCATCATGCATCATGAAAGCGATAAAAGGTATGAAATCAGGTAAGGCTGCTGGGTATGACAGAGTGTCAGTCGAGATGCTGAAGGCTGGCCGCGGGATTGTGGTAGCTCAGCTGTACTGCCTTTTCAATATATGCTGGGAGAAAGGTCAAGTCCCAAGAGATTGGAGCAAGGCCGTAATTGTCCCTCTATATAAAGGAAAAGGGTCACAGCAGGAGTGCAAAAATTACCGCGGTATCAGCCTTCTTAGTGTCGTCGGCAAATTGTATGCAAAGATATTAATTGAAAGGGTGATTAATGAAACTGATGAGAAAATATGGGACGTGCAAGCGGGATTTAGAAGAGGAATGGGATGTACGGATCAGGTCTTTTCTTTACGGTGCATAACTGAAAAATGTTTGGCTAAACACCAAAAAGTTTATTGCGCGTTCGTAGATTTAGAAAAGGCCTATGATCGAGTGGTGAGGAATGAGCTGTGGTCAACGTTATCTACGTATGGGGTGAGCGGTTGTCTGATCCAAGCATTGAAGTCTCTCTATGAGGGTTCTAGTGCCTGTGTCAGAATAAACGGAGCGTACACGGAGTGGTTTCCTGTCGAAAGAGGTGTTCGACAGGGATGTGTTGCGTCACCATGGCTGTTCAACCTTTTCANGCTGATATAGATGCAATATTTGTGCTGCAGAAAAGGGCCGTTCGTGCGATCTACAATATGGGTCCAAGAGAGTCGCTAAGAGACGAATTCAGAGCAGTAAAAATAATGACAGTTCACGGCGTATATATATTAGAAAACTTGTTGTACGTCCATAAAAATATTGACTCTTTTAGGAAGAAAAGTGAATGCACCTCATATAACTTAAGAAATGGAAATAAAATTGCTGTAAATTCTAGTAGGCTACATAAAATTGACAAGTCATTCAAGGGTAACTGTATACGGTTCTATAACAAACTCCCAGAAGAAGTTACAAAAATGTCTCTTAATAAATTTAAATCTTTTATTAAAAGAAAACTAATTGAGAAATCATTCTATAATTTGAAAGAATACTTAGAAGACAAAAAAGCGTGGGAGTGAATGAATTGCTCTATATGTATATAGATATAGAATATTTTTAAATTAAATATTGTAATGATGATAACAAAACAAAACGTACACCCGACTGAGTTTGTTGTGGGCTCTTCTCAGATCAGGGCGCGAAGGAACCCTCGTAACTTTAGATTGTAAGTCGTTCTTTTATGTTATCATCAGTCATTCATTTAAATAATAAATAGAAAAAAAAAACGATATTTGACGATTCAAAAGTGCTGTAATAGGCCTACTTGAATAAAGATATTTTGACTTTGACTTTGATGTTATGTATGTATGTATTTTATGCAGCCCACTAGAATTAACAAATTTGTTTCTGTTTCGCAAGTTATATTAAGTTAGTCATACTTAGTCAAGTTAAATATAAATGAAAAATACATGATATGCATTATGTAACGCACGTCATAGTCAAATCACTTTGCTTATGTATTAAAAATTATATGTCCAACGGTTGAGCTTTAATAATCTGTTATTTCTATAAATGATATAAGGTGTTGTTCTTTTTTAGATCACTTAAACTATACCTATCCATCATTGGTACCTATACCCAGAGAAACACACGGTGGAGACGACGTAGCTGTTTTCGCAAAAGGCCCTTGGTCACATCTCTTCACCGGGAATTACGAACAAAATTATATACCACATGCCATAGCATACGCTTCTTGTATAGGCCCGGGACTTACTAAGTGCAAATCGTGATTAACAATTAAGTATTTTAAAAGACCTAAGTTAATGTTATAAGTTTTTTATTATAGTACATTTATTTATTGAACATAAAAACAAATATACATACAAGAACATACGCACTCTCATAAAAAGTCGCTCTTATACGTTTAAGTTGGACTCTACCATACACATATACATATGCTAATGGACAAGCTTAAAGACATGCAATGTAAATGAAGTCTCATATATCCACCATAATGGTCTCACTAACGTAAATATATTCAGGTATACATGCAAATTAAACTCGCATATACACGCAAATAAACTCATCGATACCCACGTAACTGAACAAGTACATATACGACCAAATTGACTAACATTAAAGATACAAATGAAAACAAACTATACTGATGACATCCCTACCCTCCACCAACCAGACCTAGCTGACGGGGGGAAACATGCTGTTGTCATACAAGGGAATGTGCCGTTATCAAACTTCAACGTCTGCTGAGTTGGCTGGATAGGTTAAAGATGTCGATTAACGTCGGCAAAACATCGGCCATGATGTTCGGCTGCCATACACCGCAGAGTCAGCTAAACATCAGGGAGCAGGACGTAGAGTGACAGAATTCACTCGCATCGACCGTGGGCTACGTCTGGCGGACACGGTGACTCACGCATTGGGCCAGCCTGTGGCGGCCCGGTTGGTGCTGCGGCTTCTCTTCACCTCAAGTCTCCCAACAAAAGTGAAACTGAAGATCTACGGACACTACGTCTGCTCTAGATATGCGGCGCCTGTCTAGTACTCCTTCTGCTCAGGGCACCAGAAGAGAAGGCAAGATCCAGTAAAAAAAGAGCCTACGTATGATAATAGGAGCTTCGAGGTATGTCAGAAACGACGTAATCCACCGCAACATTTGGACGCCCTCCGTGGAGGTGTTCAGCGAAACATAGCGGATATTTCCCCGCATACACATCTTCACGAGATTACCCTGCCTCGTGAGCTCGTGCTGTCACCGCCATCCAACGTGGACGATGACGGCTCAGACGACGCAACGGCAGTGGTTACTCCCGGAAAGACATTTACTGGTTTGGACCTAGATGGGCCCTCTGGCGTTGATAAGACGGGCAAAAATTACCGAGCATCCGCGTGATGGTCGAGGCTAAGCCCGGTCATAGGGCTAATGCCCCGAAGCCCGTGATCCTTAACCAGAGCTGACACAAAACCGAGAACAAAGAACCTGGTACATACATGTAAATGGACTCGCAGATACACGTGCAACGTGAACCAAACGTACACATGCTGGTGGATTCATCACCATTGCATTTATCACCAAACCTTTAAGCGGTGTTGCCTGATGACACCCCTACCCTCCACCAACCAGACCTAGGTGAGAAGAGGGGAGACATGCTGTTGTCATACAAAGGAATATGCCGTTATCAAACTTCAACGTCTTCTGGATTTGCTGCCGGATTGGCTGGATGACGAAAGATGTCGGTTAACGTCGAATCGAATATACGTATATATATGCGTAAGTGAGTTCGAACACGCGTATACACACGCAGTCCCACACTTATACACAACTGTCAATAAAATAAGTTATTTGATAATTTTAATTTATTTTTAGACCTAGTATTAAACTAATATATGATAGTACCGTTGTATTTATTTCATGCCATCATCTGAATACAACACATGTTGTTACATATAAACTGCTTTCCCATAATCCCATAGAATTAAGAACTACGCGGTCGACATCTCTATAAAAATATTGTTGTGTACCGACTTACTGATCAAAATATAATATTTTGGATAACTTTTTTCGAAAATTCCGCGGACGGAGGAGTATATTTCCTACACTTATCTAAACTAATATAATAAAGAGGAAACATTTATGTCTTTGTATGTGTGTTTGTAATGTTTTCACACACTGGACCGATTAAAAAAAGATTCTCTATTAGAAAGCTGTATTTTCACAGGGCAAAATGCATTAATACAACCCAAGGTGTGAAAAAATTGGTCATAAAAAATCTGTCATCGCGTGCGCTGGGGAAACTATTAATGATAGAACAAAAAAATCTTCTACAATATTATAAAAGGCATTAATATCTCCAAAAAATTCTAATACATCAAGTATCCAACTACTCTAGTTATGCCACTGTAACTACTTTATTACATTTTAAAAGTTAATAAAAGTGTCAACAATAATGAAACTATATTATTCATACCTCTTCATTAATCCTTATTACTAAATATTTTATTAAAGACTGTTTAAATACCTGTAAAATACTTTTTAAATTATTAAAATCGGACATTCCATTTAAAAGATATAACAAATTTATAATCTCAATCTAAAGAAAAGAATGTATCCCGAGTAGAACTCCAGAATGTTAAATCTTTTCTCTAATATTATAGAAGAAAGTTTTGCATTTTAAATTCTTATTCTTATTTATAATAATTAAGCTAAAACTTACTGGACCGATTAAAGAAATCTTTCAATATCTGTAGGGTATTTTTAAATTTAATAATGTCGGATAATCTACCTAAATGATGATGACCAGCAGCTGTGTGGTGACCATAGTGACCATAGACCATAGTACTGGAATGGTGACCCCGCACCGGACGACGCAATGTAGGAAGACACCCCACAAGGTGGACCGACGATATAAGGAGGGTCGCCGGTAGCCGCTAGAGCCAGGCGGCGTCAAATCGGGCCTTGTGGGCATCATTTCGTGAGACCCATGTCCAGCAGTGGACGTCCATCGGTTGAAGCGACGTCGACGATATATTACACTAGCAGACTTATTACCAGGGTAGATTGCGTCAACCGATCCTCTGATGCTCCACTATCGGGCGGGTATCGCTGGTTTTAATGGTGTATTCTGGCTTACTGCCAGCGAGTCCCACACTCCCGTTCAGATTTTGTCTGAACGGGGTGCGTAAATGCATTTCCCAGCGTAAAAAAAAGACCCGACAGACTTCGTTCTGTCAAAAAGATTTTGAATGTAGCAGATTTCTGATTTAAGAATGATTTTCGAAATGAAATTACAGCAGTACTAAATACCTATAGCTCTTACATTTTGAGACTATTCAATTGGTTTTAAACTTTGTGTAGCGGTAATAAAGTGCAAATTGACTCTCTGATGTTAGGAACACACCTACATTGCTTAGACAACAGTGAGTACTTGTAATTTATTATGAACTTTATCGAATCGCAATAAAGGTCAAATTGACTCTACATTTTAATTAGAAAACGTTTGTATGGGAAACAGAGAAGGGTTTTCCCCTGCATTTATTCGAATTCTTTTCTCGCTATAAAAACCATCCTTGGACTTTAACGAACATTAAAAAAAAAGAATTGTTTAAATTGACCCTGGCGTTCATGAGTTATGCGCTTACCATTACATTTTTGTATCATAGATTATGAATGTAAGTGTTTGTTTAATAATCCGAAAGTCAAATTATTATCAATCAATCAATCAAAATATTCTTTATTCAAGTAGGCTCAAAAAGCACTTTTGAATCGTCAGTAGTCCTGTCCGTTGGTAACAAATCTACCACCGGTTCGGAAAGTTGATTCCGCTGAGAAGAAGCCGGCAAGAAACTCAACGGTTACTCCTTTTAACATAGCTTTTTTGTAGGTTACAATGTGTTTAGCTTTCATATGCAACTGGAATCATGTCCAAACATCTTTGTCGCTTAAATAATCTTCCACATTATAATATGCCTTTTTTATTAGGACATTTTTAACATACTTCTTAAAACTATGTGGAGACAAACCCAGAAGTGATTCAGGTATCTTATATAATATTTTAAAGAAAATAAATCTCTATTCCGACATAGTAGACTTTCCACTGCCTCGAGATCGGTATCTACACGGGTGAAACCACAGGGTATTGCTAGTAATTTATTTAGAGGAGTGCACAATGGTAACATTTTTTACATCATGTGTAAAAAATACAATACACACTCATACCATATATTTGACAGACACAGGCTTATGTACTCTTTTGTGTATTTTTATATTCTGTAGTCGAACTAAAGATAGAGTAATATTGTTATTCATTCATTAAGCAAACGAGGTTTTACAAAAAAGTTTTTGTATTATTTTTTTGTATCGTTAATCAAATTATATGTATATGGAGTTAAGTAGACAGTATTTTTTATCGCATGGTTTCTCAATAAAATACAAAGATATTGTTTATTATAATCATTATTCGGTTATATTTTATATAAATTTCGTATATTTTTTGGAAAATATAGGAATTTTTAATAGCCCTTGTGAAATCTATGATCATAAAAGTTTAGTCTTTGACAGTAGAACCTTAATAATTTAAATTATTTTACGTCACTAATAAACGTAATTTTACATTGATAAAAAAATGGAATTATTGTGTAAGGCAACCCTACCTGTTTGCCTTGAATGACTTCCTAGATGCCAATCTCCACATAGAAAGGCCGTAGGACATAATATTTGACAAAGTTAACGGCCTCGCTGGCGCAGTGGTGCAAGTATTAGCTTTACTAGTAAAGGCCACGGGTTTGATTCTCCTTATGGGGAATTTAGGAAAGTGGACTATCTAATTTGAGTCTGGACTAGCGGGAGACTTGTATCATGGCTATTTACCACCCTAACAACAAATACCAAACGCCAAGCAAGAGATTTGTGTTGTTGTGTAGAAATGATAAGAGGATGAAGCCTCTTAGCAGATCAGCTTCACTTTAATCAATCAATATCAGATGAAATATATCACTGGTCTCTGGTAAAAAAACACATCTGTTCAGAAGAGCGGTTTGAACTTAGTTTCATTAATAAAAACTTTAAAAGCAGATGTTTAAATCGCGTTAAGCGTGAAACCTCACCTTATAGTAAGGTAAGTAGCAGGCCGTTAAGATCCCACTGCTAGGCAAAACCCTCTTCATTCATAGCAGAGAGGGTTTTTAGAGCATAGATCCTTTACGCACGGGGTGTGGGACTACTGACAAGTCAGAATACCCACTAAAACCCAGCGGAAAACCCATGACATCCTTGAATGGAGAACCAGAGGTACGCATGCGAAATACACTCGTGCGCTTCGGATGCAAGCACCGTATTCCAATAGTTCATGGAAGGGGAAGAAGATGCGCATATCTATGCATGCTGTTAAGCCACTGCCTACGTCAAACCGAAGGAGCGTCGACGACATTTTGTCACAACCTGATTATGATATAACAGATTCGCAGAAGGAGGCCACTGTTCTTCAACCCGTCTTGTTTCACCCAATTAGCGATTCCAGGGCGTATCACTGAGGTTCCAGTGAGCACCTTCACCAGTCTGTTGGAAAGCAGTCCATACCTTCTGGATATTTATTTTTCCAGGGGGAACGGATCGCCTCCACAATGGCTACATCCGTTATTGTGGAGTCAAGATCTATTAAGGCCTTATCCAAAACTCTTCTCCTCCAAACCTCGTCACTATCAGGCATCCTGTCTATAATTCTTGTTACCGCCCTGCACTGATAGGTGGCTGCAAGAGCCTCAGCCCGCAGCTTCCATAGGATATCGCCTGCTAGGAGGGTTGCCGCCGTAGATCCACCACGCTACTCCACTGTAGATTGGCAGGCATAGTACACAAAGAAGTACACTCTCTATTTCTTCACTTTCATGATCTGATGTGATGGTTATCCGATACGATCGGAGATAGATCGGTGCAGGAATCTCGGGCAAATATTGAGAATATAGAAACCTCAATATCGATTTTAATTGGCTCGAACCATGAATCAAACCTAGGATTTCATATCTGTAGCTGAACAAGCTGACCACTTCAAACCGTACTCTTCAACAGTTGTAATTTTATAGATGCGAGTTTCTTAATAGTAATTTGTATGAAAATAAAAATAAAACACAATATTTTAGAAGAACAAGTATATAATTTAAAAAAAATTCACATCAAAATATTTATTAAATGTCGCTGAAGTTTAAACAGAACGTACGTAATTATTTCGCAGTTTTACAATTGGATTGCCTTCGCTAAAGTATGAAAATATCATGAATAAATTAGTAATTTTATCATTCACAATTCTAATCTTATTTATATGCGAAAAAAAAGTAATAAGAGGAGAGTAAGAGGAGAGTAGAGGCAAGTATTCTCAGACTCAATACGTAATGTATTGAGTCTGAGAATACTTGCCTCTACTATTATAACTTAAACGACGACAATATATAAGTATATTCATATTTTAGCAGTCTATAAAAAGATATGGCAAGAATTCTTATTATATAATAACTTACAATCAAAAAAAAACAAGATTAATCACATGTTTATTTATTATATTATATTGTTTTAACAGGTTTTCTATTCAATGAATCATAGATGATACATGGATCAACTTATGTGATAGTTATTACAGTTCTAAGGCAATTTTAGTCTATTATTTTATCGATTTATACAACGAATTTAATTATTTAATAAAGTAACATGAAGGTACTTAACTGTCATAAAATACTAGAAAAAAACCTTATAAGCTCTATCTTAATAGGAGTCACTTTACTAAGTTTTAAATTATCGAGCAATTAGATTTGGAAATCCCTTGGCTAGTTATTGAGTTAATGATCATATTCCCCTTTTATAAACATAATAACGGTTGCATTATTTCCTTTTAAAAGAATTCAATTTAGAAAACACTACTCCTGGATTTTCAAAGTCCATGACGAACAAAATCCGAAACAATTTGAGTGTTTATAGTTTAATTATTCGTAAAATAATTAAAGGTCTCAATAAGCTGCTAAATAATAAGGAACCCCTTAAATTTTCGTAAAAATACATGTTAGTTCTCATAAAAATGATGAATACACGAAAATTGTGATGTTCAGTTCACATTTGTATCGTAGTTTATAAACAAAATATTGTACATTTTATTAAAATGACTTTTATTTATCACTTCGTGATGAGTGATGACTATAACACCTAATGGTAAGTGACAAGTAATGACTTCTATACAGTCCTACACAGTTTCTATTATATTTCGAAAATCAATTAATAAAAAAGTTCAGAGCAAGATAATTTGGAAAAATAATCACATTTACTTCACCTGGAATCAAAACAGGAGTATTTACTTTGGCAATTAAATATATTTTATAATTATATAAATAAAATATAAACTAATTTAATATTTAAAGTTCAAAATCAATCGAAAATTTACAATTTATTATAGTATTCTATAATTCAATATTAATTATTAAATTAATAAAAAGACTTTATAAATTATTTTAGTAATCATTTATACGATAAACACTTAATGAATACACTATTAATTTAATAAGGATCTTGTTAGTAAATATGCAATAAAAACGTAACAATAAGTTATCTTAATATACATATATATGTGCGTGTGTTTGTCACTGAATTCCTCCTAAACAATAAAAGTAACCTGTCATACTCTATTTTGTGCTAATTCAACTGAGCTAAAGTAAATATCGAAGGAATTAGACTATTTCTAAGCAAACATGTCGTAACATGTTTAAACTATATAAATTTATTCGGGCTATTGAGTTATGAAGTCCCAATTGTAAAAGTAAACATTGAAAAAAATTAAGTGTCATTTATAAAAATTTGGAAAATCCTGCTACCAGAGGCAGTGACGTAGCTAAGGGGGGTAGGGTTAGGGGGGGAGGCATGATGCCCTTAGCGCCACACAACGGTTGCTCCAAAACTAGATGTCGTGCCTCATATTTAAACCTAGTTTGTTAAATTGTTTGTGTGTCTTCAGGTAGATTTGAGAATGGTTTACATTGACAATTCAATCCGATAAATAACCACTTTGACCATGTCTCCACGGAATCATGAACTACGCGGGTAGCACCACCGAAAGCAGCATATTACTTTATAAATATCAATAAGAATTCTAAAGCCGTCTATATAGGTGTCACATATACGAGTAAATTAACTCTATTTACAATAAAGTGGGGTTGCTAAGTAGCCCGGGATGCTAAATTTGCAGTTACTTGAGCATCATGGAGACTTATAGAAATGTAAAGAATAGAATTCTCCAATTTTACATAGAGTTTTCCACTATAGTGACGGAAAGAGCGTGTAGTATTGAAAAAAAAACAGATAATTGGAAATACTCGTTCGCGCTAGAAGTTCATAGGGTAAAGGCGTTTGGTGTTTCTGATCCCTGACACACAGTAATCTGACGATTAACTAGTGGTTAGGTTAGGGGGTTAGAGGGTCGTGAAAAGGGGTAAGTATGAAAGTAAGTAGCAGCCCATTAACGTCCCACTGCTGGGCACAGGCGTCCTCAATCGTAAGAGAGAGGGTTTTTAGCGCATAGACTCACTACGCTACTCCACTGCGGGTTGGCAGGCATAGTACATAAGTGCACTCTCATAGTCCGATGTGACGGAAATCCTACACAACCGGAGAGAGATCAGGTGCAGGACCGACGGCTTAACGTGCTCTCCGAGGCACGGGGGTGGACCACACCGCCAACTTCCCAACTTTAGGTAAATATTGAGAAAATATTGATAGAATACTCAATATTGATTTTTGAATTGTCCCGACCCGGGACTCGAACCCAAGACCATGTCTGTAGTCGAACATGCTAACCACTAGACCAATGAGGCTGTTAAGGCAGAGAAAAGGGGTAATAAAACATAAATAAAGTTATTCGAGCGTGATTATATCTCTGACGTTTTATCTGCGTCCAACGAACAAACCCCCCTCCCCTCTAAGTTACGGGTTCATATTTGGTAAGGGTCCATTATCAGGTGCAATGTTTCGCCCCTTATGATTTTCTCACGCACTTAAGAAACGCGCAAAATCCCCTTTTGAGCTCTACTATAACGAACTTGATCGATACTTATTCTCAACAAATAGATTATTTAAACTCGTGTTCTTATTTACAATGGCAAGAAAAATAATTAATTATACTATTTACATCTAATTTTTTGACGTTTCTAACATATTTCCTTTAAACAAAGTATTCCTATTTTGATAACCGTCCTAAAATATAAAAATCTTGTCAGGTCTTCATAGCTTCTATATCATTTTTTTATATCACCAGGGCCGGATTTGTAAAACGCAAATGAAAACCCCTCTTGGCGACAATTTTTTTGGAGACTTTAAGTAAGCAAGTTATTGTGCATCCTACTAATAGTTTTTTTTTTTTTCAATATAACACACAGTTATTTAAATAACAAGAATTATCAAAATATACCGAAAAGGAATAGGCCGATTGCCGGCCGACAATCTTTATGGTATTGTATATATCGGCGCTACATACGATGAATATGTTTTAAAAAGAATTATTACGGTGACATTTAAAAAATAATGAGGCAAATTACGATTGTAAACAATATATTGTGCCATTTTTACCATTTCAATACTTAAACTAGAAATTCAAGCACTTGCAACGTCGCTATAAATATACCTGCCCGATTGGCGAGCATTGGTTCAATCTCAAGCCATCGGTTGGAGCGGACCTCTCTTTGGAAACCTATGTTGCAAACCGAATAAATGAAGATCAAAATAACACGTGGAGTTTTCATTCGAAAGTAAAAAGAATGAGATATCATAATGAAGCCAACAATTGTGACGTCAGCAATGCTGACGCCACGCCTTTTAAAAACACTTCTGTGGAACCCTCACCGTCATATACATATTTACACATAGACAGAAAACTTCCATGAACTTCAAGAGTACATAATGCAAACAACAAGTAGTTTTATGCTTAAATTATAATTATATTACTTTTTATCGTTAATTGCAGCTCTGCTTTGTACTTGTTATGTTTATTAGTCGAAACTTTATAGGTTTATATTTATGTACATGTAGTTAATTATATTTAATTATATGTACCTTTATTTGGTTTATTTTATATTTTATGAAAAATAGTATATTAAGTAAGTAATTGACGGGCAAATTATATTGACAATAAATTAACTAAAATAACTTCTATGTATACCAAATTAAATTAATTTAAATTTTTTTCCTTGAGATATTCGAATGTATATCATTGCTTATTTTATTTGAAAATGCAATGGCAAGAAAACTTCAATTTACTTCAGTGAATAAAGATTTTTTTTTTCAATATTTACGAAGTCTCTATTATGGAGGCCTCGGAGCTGATTCCTCCACCCCCGCCTTTAAATCCGGCCCTGGTTTTCACAATAAAAATCATAACAGTATCATATCCATTACTGTTTTAGATACAGCTTAAGGAAATTGTAATATTTCATTTGAAGATATGAACAGAGAGCACGTAGGAAAGACACAGAAATTGTTTTTCAATTGGTTACAAATTGAAAAAAAAAGACTGTGATCTTTCCTCACACATAAAGGTATATCTGTATACTAAATAAGAGGCGATTCATATATAAAAAGCATCTACAAAAAATAAAGTTTATGACTAAACCTTCACTTGTTTCTATAAATAAATGAGATAGAAAGACAGTTTCACTAAGGAATTTCGCGTGTCGATTTTCGGATTAAATGAAGTCCCATTCTGACATCTTACAGAGTCAATTTCTATGCTTTTATTTCGGTATTTAAAAATAGCAAAATTAAGCATTTTAACCTATTTCAACCCAAAGTCAAATATGAAGTAATAACTTGAACATTTTTTTCGTCACGATTTTGGCACAAATTCACATCTGATCACAATCTATCACATAGGATTTTATATGTATTTTCAGTCCATTTGATTCTAACAATATAAGAAGTCATTCATTAACAATGTAAGGATTGGGGATGTTTAAAACCCCCTCCCCTTCTTTTATATAAGGTTTATTGAAACAATCCCTCCTTTGTATTACTTAAGATTCTAATTTATGGTATCTTTTTGATCCTTTTTTTTATTGCTGACAGGTTTGACTGTTATCACATCTGATGGTGTGTTTCTAAAGCATCTTTTGCTTACAAAATATTACGCAAGAATGGATTTAACCTCGTTCTTTCCCTAGATAAGAGAATGGAGTGTTATTAACTCTCCCACCTCCCCTTGGGATCTTTACACAATTAATAAACAGCTCCTAATTACTCTTGAATATTCTACAACATACTATATTTTACAAATGAAATGTAACGATGTCTTATCAATTAGTTTATCAACTAATTCAATATAATAAACTGGAAACGTTATTGCATTTCGTAATAATTTATCAGTCATCTAGTTATTTTAATTTTACCCTTTTTTTATTTATTCCATTAGCTTGATAATAGATAGCTACATTAATTTAGACGTCCGTGGCTTCATTCACACGAGGATTTTGCTGTAAAATAATTTTCTACAAGCGTTTTTCTCTCTCCCTTTCCTGATGCATTTAGTATTCTCCTTTAGAAACAATAAAGGTATTGTTCTTTGGATATATTATTATACAGGTTTTCAAGAAGATTTCAACACTTCCCCGGACATCTGTGGACAAAGATAAACTGAATTAACAATAAATAAAAAGTATAACATGCAATAAAGCAAAGTCAAATAAATTATCCATATCAAATATTATAAAACTGAAAAGTTTTTTCTATATGTTTGTTTGAACTAAGTTATCTCAAAAACAACAGGATCGAATCGAAAAACTCTTTTACTGTTAGATACCATATTTATCGAAGAAGCCTATGGGGTATATAACATTATTTTACAATAAATAGTTACGGTTTATCAATAAAAAATGTTGCATACACAGGGAAATTTATTCCTTTTCTGAGCTTCTGCCTGGTTTACAGCCTAAACGGGCAGAGAACGATTACAATTATGTATGAGAGAATTACAACTCTAAAACAGTTCTAAAAAAAGAGCAAGGTAGCATATGTCTATCTGTTAGCGTTAACTCACTATAATATGTTTGTGTAACGCAGACAAAACTGTCCAGATCAACTAGTTATGTTAAACACGTGGGCTTAAGAAAGTCTTCATATTATCAGTTTATGTAATTTCAGAAGAAGACGCTGACAAAAAGCTTAATTTCTCTTTAAACACAATTGTAAATTTATATAAAACAGACAGTATTGTCCTGGCGCCATCCGTTACCTTGGTCTCTACAAAAGTTGAAGGCAAATTACTCCATTCTCTTATACTCGTGCAAAATAACCATGAATTAGACTTATTCCTCACGTTGACAGACGTATGTCTGTCAACGTGAGGAATAAGTCTAATAATAATGAGGAATAAGTCTAATAAGATAGAGATTCAGATAGAGATGCTTTCTTATTTATGAAAGAAAGTACAGAATTTGAGTAAAGGGACTAGAAACTACTGAAATGGGATTGGAAAGAGCTGCCATAGCATCAGCTATATTGCATTAGAAATATCTATCGTTGAATTTTGTGGTATAAAAGAAGATGCAGTGTCTAAAATTGAGAAAGGTAGAAATTGCTTAGATAGTTTGTGCACGTAGAGAGAATGAAATGATTCAAGAATGAATGGGAAAGAAAGGGAAAGACCAAGGCGAACGTTCTTGGACGTAATCCAGGATATTTTAAATAAAAGCTAGATCAAGAATACTCTAAACCGACGAACTTGTTTTAAAAGTTTAATGAGAATGAAAGAAGCGAAGGAGATATGCAAGGATCGTGGCATGTGGAAGGACGTGGTCTCTGCCTACCCCTATAAAACTATGAAAGGTAGGTAACTATAAAACTTGCTCGATAATCGAATTCACGACTCTTTGAAGAAGAAACCACACGTCTTACCACTAGACTATGATTAGCAATTCTAATAAATCGCATAATTATAGTATAACTAGTGATAGATTTATCAGCAATGCTTAGACCAATAACGATGTAAAATAAATTATTAAATGAAGCTACATGAATTAAGTGTATCTTGTTTTTTTTGTCACAATCTTTTAAAATTAATAATTGTCTGCAATACAATATAAAATACTTTATTGCACTTAATATATTAACACAGAAAAATGGGTGCGTACAAAGTACACACGTAAAAAGTGAAACTTCTTGAGAAAACTTTTTTTTGTCGTCTTGTTTATATTTATACAAATCTAAAAGGAAGATATGTCACAAATTTAACGAATTTATTGTAATCTCAAATGACGAATTTTAAATAAAAATGCCACGTGTTTTTTGTCAACATTAGAAATTATTTATTAAATTTTATGAAATATTTGTATTTTATGTAAATAGTATTATAATAAATGATTAAATGACGAGTGGCAAATCAAAATTCCACATTTTATTTGTCAATATTAAAACTAACTAACCTTCAAACGAGTTAGCATAAAAACGCTGCACATCTTTATGACGCTAATCACGCGTTTCATCCGTAACAATTTTACCCTCATTAAAAGAGTTTCACATCAAAAAATATACATTTTTTATTGCGCAAAGCTACTAGAAGTAGTGTCTTCTAAGCAACTAAATATGTATCAGTAAAAATGATCAATCATAAAAAATTTTGTTGGTGCACAAAATATTAGTAAATAAATGTAAGAAAAGTAAGTAGCAGCCCATTAACGTCCCACTGCTGGGCACAAGCCTCGCTCCTCGGAGTGATCCTCACTCCGAGGAGCGAGGGTTTTTAGAACATAGACCCACCACGCTGCTCCACTGCGGATTGGCAGGCATAGTACACAAGTCCGACACGACCGGATAGAGATCAGGCGCAGGACCGACGGCTTAACGTGCTCTCCGAGGCATGGGGATGGATCACAGCGCCAACTTCCCAACTTCGGGCAAATATTGGGAAAATCTTAATAGAAAACTCAATATTGATTTTTGAATTGGCCCGACCCGGGACTCGAATCCAGGACCTCATGTCTGTAGTCGAACATGCTAACCACTAGACCAATGAGGCAGTCCATACACTTAAATGGAATTATATACTTAGATAAGAATACTACAATACATTATAATACAATTTAATATCTAGTTTATTTCATCGTCTACATTGTGTTAACATACAATAACTTGGAGCCTTAATTTACGGATGGATGTCATTCCTGTGGCTGAAAATACCTTCTTTCCAGTGGTGTAACTATAGGGTGGTTGGGCTGGCAAAATGCCACGGGCCCGTGGCCCAAGAGGTTCTCGAGGCTTATGGGACAAGACAGGTTATGCGACTTGGCTATTCTGGCTATTGAAAATTCTATGACCCGATCTAAACTTTGGTTATGTAATTTTAGTGGAACAGACTTTTACAGGTTACCTCAAGATGTTCTTCATCCAAAGGCTAGTGAATGGAAGATGAATGTGAAGTTTCTAGATGAGTTAGCGTGGGGACTGTAGCTCATTCCCTCTCGCCTAAGAAAGGGGGCCTATGCCCAGCAGTAGGACGTATATACGTAAGTGAATGTCAATTAATGTAAAGGTATAAACCCATGCTCTTAAAAATAAAATTGTTATTAGTGTTGGATAACTACTTGAGTGGTACTAATAAAATTAAAATAAGTACATGGCTATTTTTGAGGTAGGGCCCCTTCAAAAGAATTTCCTTCCACATTCTTTCACTAAAAAAAGTAAAGAAATAAACAAAACTTTCTACAAATGCGTGTGTGCGCGTGTGCGTCTGTGTGCGTCTGTGTGCGTGACTGTGTTTGTGTAATGACCTTGAAACGACCTCAAAGTTTTCATTCAACATGTTCCAATAGAATTTTTACCGCCTCAAATAATTTACGCGAAATGTTAATATAACAGTATTGTTTAACTTTCTTCATAATTATAACGAGAGTTCAAATATTTGATCAACGATTTTGTATTAAGACAGCGTATTGTTATTCAGGAGGCGTTTGTTTGTACATGATAACTACAAGTGACGTACAATTAATTTTCAACATTTACGAATACGATGTGAATGATAATATCGCGTAGATTTTATTTATACCTACCTACTCCATCTATATATGTATTTATCGACTAGATCTATCGTTTTCGCATTTATATTTTGAATATCTATCACAAGAAAATGTGATAACAGACGAGTTGGTTAGCTTAATATTTGAAAAGACCGACCTATTCCGAGAGTACAATTAGAATAGATTTATACCAATATCCAAAAGGAAGCCTTACGTATGTTGAAGCAAATCAAAAATTGCATTTAGCCTATGCCGAAAAAACCCAGAATAATGAAAAAGAATCATCAAAATCGCTTGATGAGTTTTGCAGTCGTTTTAATATTACAACAGTATCTTGAATATTGGTTTAATTATTTACTTGTAGATTACAGAACACGTTATGCGGTCGTATAACATTTAAGCCTGAAAAATATGTTTACATAACGCCACAGAACACTTGAGCATATGTTATTTTTATAAAACAATGGTGATAATTTAAATTCTTGTTTGTTTAGATGACGCTGTATTAATACCGCATACGAGTGTGAATGGACAGTGTATGTTTATCTATACTTACTATATAATACTTTGTGCCCCAAGGGTTGGTGTTACCTTTGATTTCTGATCTGTATTTTTGCTTGTAAGAGATCACTTGAAGTGAAAGGATCACCATTGCACATTAATTAATATACAATGCGGTTTAATTCTCTTGGTCATGGCATTACGCCTGTTCAGGTAAAACAATGTCTCTAATTCTTTTCTTGTTGTGTAAGCTTCCTATTGCTTTTGACAAAATAAACTTCAATATGGAATTCGATCGAGTGTAATTAATAAATAAAACATATATTCAGAAACATAGTGTTTATTTTGATTGAATTACAACATTACTTGTTTAATTTATGGTTATTATATGAATAGTTTTGTTGGCATTCCAACACGGGAACAGGTAAAATGCCACAAAACTATTTGTTAATATATATTGAGTAAAATAATAAAACGTTAATTATCAACGTGCAGCGCGCATTCTGTCAATCGTTGTCATGTATGTCAAACGCCATAAGGTTACATTAAAAAAGTTTTATTGTCAATAGCAGTAAGAATGCTGAAAGTTTAGATTGTTAAAAGCATTAAGAAGGTTGCATGAGAAAAGTTAGATTGTCAAAAGCATTAAGAAGGTTGCACGAGAAAAGTTTAGATTGTCAAAAGCATTAAGAAGGTTGCACGAGAAAAGTTTAGATTGTCAAAAGCATTAAGAAGGTTGCACTAGAAAAGTGTAAATTGTCATGAGCATTGAGAAGGTCGCACTAGAAATTTTATATTATCAAAAGCACTAAGAAAGTTGCACGAGAAAAGTTTAGATTGTCAAAAGCACTAAGAAGGTTGCACGAGAAAAGTTTAGATTGTCAAAAGCATTAAGAAGGTTGCACTAGAAAAGTGTAAATTGTCAAAAGCATTAACAAACTGCACTAGAAAAGTGAAAATTGTCAAAAGCATTAAGAAGGTTGCATTAGAAAAGTGAAAATTGTCAAAAGCATTAAGAAGGTTGCACTAGAAAAGTGAAAATTGTCAAAAGCATTAAGAAGGTTGCACTAGAAAAGTGAAAATTGTCAAAAGCATTAAGAAGGTTGCACTAGAAAAGTGAAAATTGTCCAAAGCATTAAGAAGGTTGCACTAGAAAAGTGTAAATTGTCAAAAGCATTAACAAACTGCACCAGAAAAGTGAAAATTGTCAAAAGCATTAAGAAGGTTGCATTAAAAAAGTGAAAATTATCAAAAGCATTAAGAAAGTTGCATTAAAAAAGTGAAAATTGTCAAAAGCATTAAGAAGCTTGCATTAAAAAAGTGAAAATTGTCAAAAGCATTAAGAAGGTTGCATTAGAAAAGTGAAAATTGTCAAAAGCATTAAGAAGGTTGCACTAGAAAAGTGAAAATTGTCAAAAGCATTAAGAAGGTTGCACTAGAAAAGTGTAAATTGTCAAAAGCATTAAGAAGGTTGCACTAGAAAAGTGTAAATTGTCAAAAGCATTAACAAACTGCACCAGAAAAGTGAAAATTGTCAAAAGCATTAAGAAGCTTGCATTAAAAAAGTGAAAATTATCAAAAGCATTAAGAAAGTTGCATTAAAAAAGTGAAAATTGTCAAAAGCATTAAGAAGCTTGCATTAAAAAAGTGAAAATTGTCAAAAGCATTAAGAAGGTTGCACTAGAAAAGTGAAAATTGTCAAAAGCATTAAGAAGGTTGCACTAGAAAAGTGAAAATTGTCAAAAGCATTAAGAAGGTTGCACTAGAAAAGTGAAAATTGTCAAAAGCATTAAGAAGGTTGCACTAGAAAAGTGAAAATTGTCAAAAGCATTAAGAAGGTTGCACTAGAAAAGTGTAAATTGTCCAAAGCATTAACAAACTGCACTAGAAAAGTGAAAATTGTCAAAAGCATTAAGAAGGTTAGACTAGAAATTTAATATTATCAAAAGCACTAAGAAGGTTGCGTGAGAAAATTTTAGATTGTCAAAAGTATTAAGAAGGTTGCACTAGAAACTTTTATATTGTCAATAATACTAAGAAGGTTACATTAGAAAAGTTGCTAAGGTGGTTAAGTTTTCTTGAAATATCTGATGATCCACTGAACTGATGAACTTTCTTTTTAATTTTCATCGAAACCAATGAATACAACATAAAAGAATTAGCGAAATTATTTCAGCTGATCAGGCGTGATGGCATGACCATAGGAATTAGGGATTCATTTATATGTATGTAGTTTCTATTTCGAAGAAAAATTCGGATCTGCTTGTTACTATGTGTTTGCTTACCTTAATCTATATGTATATATATAATATATATATAATAATAGGGAATTGAAATAAATACGCGTGTAACCACAAAAATGTGTGGTATCACACGTCAATTGCTAGAAGTATTTAAATATATTATGTAGCAACATATCGTGCTCGACTGTTAATTACTATAACTAATATGGAATTTCTAGATATATATGTTACTGGAGGAAAAATCACGATTCGCAAAACCAATATATGTTGATCGTGAGCATTGCTCAGTAAATTGATTAGAACTTCTGTAACAATATGTTATCGGCTACAAAACATTCCTTTACTAATCAATTTTATTGTTTAATACACATTCCAAGCTTTAAAAATACACACCATATCTTGATTGTAAAGAATAACTATTAATAAAGAAGCTAACCTGTGTATTAAAATCTTATATATTTATGTCTGTCTTTTTTTAGTGTCGTTTTTTCGTTTCATTGACTTTCAAATCACAACAATGCTAAAGAGTTTTTCATTTTAAAAACATCGTGCCATTTGTGGCATTGCAGCACATACCGGGCATTGTATGAGGTATTTATAATAACGAAGCGAACATGCATAGTAAAAGAAATGTTCTGAGTTTATGTGTCTGTCTCTGTTCAACTTCGCTTTTTCGTTTCATGGACTATGAAGTTGCGACGATGCTAAAGAAGTTTTCATTTTAAAAACATTGTATCAGTTGTGGCATTGCAGCACTTACTGGCATTTTATGAGGTAATGTATAATAACGAAGCGAACATGCAAAGTAAAAGATATGTTATGAGTCTATGTCTCTGTCCCTTTTTACTATCGCTTTTTCGTTTCATCGACTATCAAATTGCGACAATGCTAAAGAAGTTTTCATTTTAAAAACATCCTATCAATTGTGGCATTGCCACAAATTCTGGGCATTGTATGCGGCATTCTATAAAACGAAGCGAACCTTCACATTAAATACAATGTTATGAGTTTATGTCTCTGTCTGTTGTTCAGGTCGCTTTTTCGTTTCATCGACTATCAAAGTGCGACGATGCTAAAGAAGTTTTCATTATAAAAACATCGTATCAGTTGTGGCATTGCCACAAATTCTGGGCATTGTATGCGGTATTCTATAAAACGAACTTGCACATTGATATAAATTTTATGAATTCATGTGCCTGTCTCTTCTTACTATTGCTTTTTCGTTTCATCTACTTTCAAATCACAACAATGCTAAAGAAGTTTTCACGTGAGACGTATTTATACGTCACGCCCGGATAAAAGATTAATAGGTAATCTAATATTAGGTAAATTTTAAACAACTCCGAGTTCATTATTCCATAGATGAGTCAGTTTGCACCTAACTTGTATTACACACTAATGACCTTGGTGTAACTTATGTGAGGCGCTGATTACCGTCACATCTATTTAAGATAACCGTTTCACCTTGACACTTTGTAAGGAGAAGGAAAATTGAGAAATCTTTTGATACTAACCATGTCCCAGATAACAAATTTGCAATTAAAATAAATTGTAAATTCTAGTAGAATACATAAAATTAACTGCCTCATTGGTCTAGTGGTGGTTAGCGTGTTCGACTACAGACATGAGGTCCTGGGTTCGAGTCCCGGGTAAGATTTTCTCAATATTTGCCCGAAGTTGGGAAGTTAGCGCTGTGCTCCATCCCCGTGCTTCGGAAAGCACGTTAAGCCCTCCGTCCTGCGCCTGATCTCTCCCCAGTCTGTCGGATTCCCGTCACATCTGACTATGAGAGTAAAGGAATAGAGAGTGCACTTGTGTACTATGTCTGCCAATCCACACAGGAGCAGCGTGGTGGATCTATACTCTAAAAACCCTCTCTCATATGAGCGAAGAGGCCATGCCCAGCAGTGGGATGTTAATGGACTGCTACTTACCTTTTACCTTGAGATTACCCCAAACTACGCGCTCAATTACTTTGGAATTTAGCATATACCTTTAACAATGTAGACGTTCATGGAGATAGGGCTTACCCATTTTTCCACTGGATCTAAAGTCCCTCATGGCATCTACCTTTATGACAGCATGGGGGATTCCTGGAGTTATATATTTCACTGATAGCTAACGCAATAAAAAAACTAGCTATATCAAGGACTTTCATCTGTGTTTCGTCGAGTGAGTAACGCACGGTTGAAGCAGTAAGCTGGTAGATGCGTGATTAGAACGTTACGAGAAATGGGATCGAGTAAGGTAAACGTTAGTGAAGATAGAAAAAGAGAGGTACGTTTCGTATATCTAAGACTCAGTGCAGGCATATTATCTGTATCACACTCCAAAAGCTTTTTAATCTACAGGTGATCTTCATTTAATGGATCGCCTGATACAATACCCGATATGTGATGTAATACCACAACAAACACAATGTTTTTGAAGTAAAACTTCTTTACGCAAGCTAGATTAGGGAAGTAATAGTGATTTCATGACGAGAGCGTTACAAAAAGTGTGATCGGACGAGGAACATAATAAAACAATCGCAAAAGCTGTCACTTTAATAATCTTCGTGCCATTTTAATGTACAGCTTCTGTAGCAATTGTAATGAATCAATTCGTGTATTTAATACTTACATTTATACACATAAAAACACAAATGTTTCCTCTTTATAATATTAGTTTAGATATTGAATCTCCGAACTTTTAAGTAGGCATTGAAATATATGTTAAATGAAAGTGTAAACATTTACTAAAGTATGATAGTATAAAATAAACACATGCAAGTCAAACTACATTTGTTAATGTAAAGGCGGGCATGCATTTAGTATTCTAAGCTATAAATATTTTATGGCTTAAGTTAAAGTTAAGAATTTTTTGTACGTGAATACGTTTCTTAACATGGAGCAGCTACTATATAACATATTATTATTTATGTTAATTGAATGGTTTTGAGGAGAGTTGACGATTGAAACTTGAACGTAGTAGCTTTAGAGAGTTGGAAGTTATACAAAATGGAATATGGATACGCAGAAGAACGACCTTTAAAATGGGGGGGCTTCCCCTTCGCCACGCGCGGTGTGTTACAGTCCTTATCGAGCGTACTAAATTCTTTGTTTCTTTAGCTATTCAGTGGTGTAATTGAATTTTGGATGGAGGTGATATATATGTAGCTACAACACCAACTTGTATCCCCCGATTTTGTTATCATTCGTTTTATTTGCCTCCCTATAGATGCGATTTTAAAGACGTATTCACGATAAAAGAGAAATTTTATTACATAACCTATACTTATTCTACAAGATAAGTTAAAGTTAAGAAGGAAAGAAGCTATATTACAACAGTTGCCAGAGTTTGGATGATTTTTAAACTTACCATTAAATGATTTTAATTCAGCTTGATGGCTACCTATAAAAATGAAATGAATGAATGAGTTACAATCACAATATGATGTATAAAATGTATTTTAAGATGGTAAAAATGAGAAGGTTCCACCAAGTTGAGCTATTAAAACATGATGCAGTCCAGTAATAAGTAATTGATTCGTGACAATTATGATTTTATACTTGACTCTTTTTACGTAGAGAACACGGAAAAAATATGGATACTTTAAGGTATCGAGTACCACTATATCGATACCGATACTTTGCAATCGATTCCTTTACTCAGTAATAACCTCATTTTAGGTTGGCAACACTGATACCGTCAATGTTGCCAGTACTCAATAAAACGATGAAATGCTTGAGATATTACTCGTTTTTTATACTTACGATAATAACTTACTATATTAAAAACTCTTTAAATAAAATCAAAATAATTAAAATAATTTGTACTAGTCACAATTTTTGAAGCTCACTTATATTGTTTTGTAACTTTTCGTCCGTAACTGTAATATTTTTATTAATTTGAGTGTGTTTTATAGAAATGTAAATATTTGCCAGAATGATGTTATTTAATCCTACAATTAACATATTTGATTTGATACTTATGACAGATACTACTTACGAGTGCAGTATCGATACTTTTTATTCGATTACTTGTCTCTAGCTATCGATGTGTGACTACAAGTCTATCAACATTTAAAACTCTCTAGGAATGTTCCTGAATGAAAAAGACTCACTATATCCGATGATGAAAGGTCTGACTCATATTATGTATCATGAATGAAGTTATCGCTTCTTATTCAACAACGTGGAAATTTTAACAATTTACTACAGTACATTATCGCTTCTTTATAATATTAATACTGCGATTTTTCTATTCATTTCATTTGTCGAAAACTTCTTCACTATATGTGTAGTTTAGTAAAACAAATCTATACTATTATCATCATCATTCATTCAACAAAAAGCAGGGATTGCAGTCTCCTATATAAATTTCTCTTGAAATTTAAACAATCGCGATAAATTAAAAGGTTTTAGCAATAAAAACTTGTTTAGAAGCATTGTGCACTTAATTTTGTATTGAATGAGTCTGTACTGTCACGCTTGGCTGTGTAACGCTACATCATTTCCTTGCCCTTATCCCGCTAGATGGTTTCCTTTCGCTACTTCACTCTATCCGCTGTCATTTCTACATTCACACCCCTTACATACATATCCTCTTTCACACAGTTCATGCACACTTATTTGGTCGTCCTCTCCCGGACCTGTCGCTTACCATCATATCTAGGGCCCTCTTGCATACATGACTATCCTTCTTTCTCATGACATGTCCAGCTTTCCACGCCTTAACTTCTCGGTCAGTGATGCTACTTTCACACTTCCACGAATATACTCATTCCTAATCTTATCTAATTTTGTCACACCACACATCTATCCCAACATTCGCATCTCCGCTGCATGCTATTTCCTTTCATGCTCCCCTTTGGTGGCCCAGCACTGTGATCCATAAAGGATGACAGATCGTCTTCTAAATTTTGCCGTTTAGTTTGAGGGGCATTCTGGCATGGCTGTGTAACGCTAGTTGGAGTAAAAACAGCTCTCATTGACTAAGCATAAAGCTAAGTTTTGCTAGCAGAGGTCGGGCCGTAGTAGGGCAAAATTAGGAAATTGCATTTTCTTATTTGTCTGCTCTGGACTTGTGAGAGGCTTCGGCCACCTTACCAGCAAAGACGTACCGCCGAGCAAAGAGATTTGTACTCTAGCACTATGCTGTGTAGAAACCATAAGAGGTAATTTACCTCTTACCATATTAGCGTGCTTACATCTTAGACTATATCATCACTTAGCATCAGGTCTGATCTTAGTCAAGGGCTAAACTGTTAGCCTTTCGTATTATCAACTTCGCATGAATTCACAAATATATAACTATTTTTTTTACACCTATTCAATCAATCAATCTAAATTTTCTTCTTTCGAGTAGGATCAAAAAGGTCTTTTAAATCGTCAGTAGCCTGGTAACAAATCTACCATCGTTTCGGAAGGTTAATTTCGATGAGAAGACACCGACATGAATCTCAGCGGTTACTCTTTTAAATAATGTTTTGTACAATGTGTAAGATATTGGTTCTGTTTGCAACTAACATTTCTATCGCTTAAATAATCTTTAACATTACAATATGCCTTTTGTAAAAAAGATGTTTTTGTCATGTATTGAATGTAAAGGAAATCCATATTGTTAAACCGGTTCCAAGCAATGATATTAAACATAGCCTTGCATTGTCAGTAGTGAAGATACTTTATAACTTTGCACTGAAGTGGAACAACCCGTTAATTGAACCTGTTTGTTCGACATCTCTTCTAAGAATACCTTGTCACTTAAATGTCATATTAAGTTAATAACCCATTTTTAAAAGCATTTTTATGGTTTTTTAGTCCATTCTTGTTTAATTGTGTACATTAAACTAGCTGTCATCAGCAGTGGCACTTGAGTTTCTCATAACTCTAAGGAAATTGAGAAAATCGTACTTACAGACAGACCACAGTACGAAAGATGTCACTCAAGTAAATCACAAATAGGTTTAAGTGGGTGAATTTAGTAATCTCAAACTACCTTCACGTTATTGGCTTTCGGCCCAAATTGGATAGTAATAAGTTTTGTGTTTTATATATTGTGTTATAAAATAACAAGACTCTGGCAAAAATGAAGAATCTCTATGCACACCAAAAAGAGCCTTGTTACACCTTTAGTCTTCCCCATCTGCTTTTATGATGCAGGGGCCTGGAAGATCCGGGCAACAGAGAGAAAAAAGATAGATACATTCAAGTGTGGTACTGGAGAAGAATGCTGCGTGTGCCATGGACGGCGAAAAGGATGATTAAGTCTATCTGGGAGCAGCTCTGTGTTGACACCAGACTCTTGACCAAGTGTTTTCAAACTATTCTTAGCTACTTTGGTCACATTGCTCGATACCAGCCTAACAACTTAGACAAGTTAATAGTCACTGGCAAGGTAGAGGGCAAGAGACCACGCAGCCGATCATCTGCTCCAACCAAGTAAAAGCAATTACATGTCTTCCACTGCCAAGAAACAGATACATTCACTAATGTGCACACGACCTTCCAACATGAAGTATACGACAAAAAAGAAGATATTGTATTAACTGACTTGGCAAACTTCGTACCGCCTCAGTATCAATGAATAAAAGAGCTGAATGTTGATTGCAGAATATTTCAGTAGAACTTAACCGGAACTAAAACAATTCGTAATAAAAAAACGCGAACATTACGCCCAAATTCCCGCCATTAACCCTTAGATATTTAATTCGCGTTAAGAATATAATGAGTCAGATCTGTGAACTTATTATGCTTTCAACTGGTCACTGTGAACTTGACCTTGTAGTTTTAAAAGATTTGATTGGTTAGGGGGCGGGGTTAGGCCGGCGAACACAGATGACTCACTGCATTCTTAACGCGAACGAACTATAGTTGCGATCAGAAATTCTTGGTTGTCAATGTCAAATAAAAAACACAGATATTCTTTGAATTTCATTGTATTTCAAAACGACGGGCGAATATAAAATAAAGGAGAAGCGTAATTGTTGTTTTTGCTATATTCCCAGCATTTTTTTCATGTTTAAACCTCTTTTAAACCTTCCCTGGACTTCCGCAAATAATTGAAAACCAAAATAAAACAAATCAGTCCAGTGGTTCTCGAGTTTTAGCGATACTAACAGCAATTGATTTTTATAAGTATACAATATCTGTTCATAAAAAATTATAGAAATGATATCTATAATAAATAATGAACAATATGAAAACTTTATAAGACTAGATTTAATTAACCATAAATATACATCAGAGATAACTATATTGCTTACAAATACGGTTAAATAAAACAAATATAATGTAGATGCTTCTCTTAAAGAATATAACATATTATTATGATATGATGTTTTAATCCTATTATTTTATAATATTTATAAATTTGCATGTCGTAAAGGACATCTTTCTTAATATTTATGATATCTTATAGATAGATGAACAAAAATTCTTTAACCAAGTTTAAAAAATTCATTTTATCGTGATATTTCCAATGTACGACAGTTTTTAATAAAAAAACGAATTAAAATCTAAACTTACGAAGATCCTTTTATGACCTTTTTATATTTTATGTGGTCTGATTTTGGCAAAGTTTATGACTACCATTTTTAAACACGAAACCAAAATATAATTTAAATCAAATTACGAAATTTTATAAGGTCTACATTACAAGGTTATGAATCATTGTTCGATATCGAAATCGAAATCATTAATACAACATCGATACCCACACTCATACGACGATAAGATATAAATATTATTCAAATATTCCTTAAGAAATAGTCATTTCCTTTTGAAATATTCTCTTTGATAAAATATTTAAATATTTTTACATTTATACTGGTTAATTTAAACCTATGTAACTCAATTAATAGGATACCTCATATTTTGCTGTCTTTCTTTCGGTTTTAAAGGTAAAATACAAAAGGTAAACTTTCGAAATAAACAATTTTAATTCAAGAAATAAAAATAAACTTGTAATAACATATCTTACAATGAAGAAAGTTCGGAAATCATTTGTCGGTTTGCCTCCGTATAATTTTAAAAGCATCCTTTTTCAAAATTGAAGATTATTTAAGCAATAAAGATGTTTGGACTTGATTCCAGTTCCACGCGGAAGCAAAATAATACACATTGTAAACTAAAAAACTATATTTCAAGAAGTAAATGTCGAGTTTCTTGCCATTTTCTTGTCAGCGGAATCAACATTGCGAATAGATGGTAGATTTATTACCAACGCACAGACTACCGATGATTCAAAAGTGCTTTTTAAGCCTATTGCTTTTCCTATATCCTAAGGATCAAATCCAGCAAAAAAAAAACAAATAATCATCAAAATTTGTGGAGCAGTTTCGAAAGTCATCGCATCTAACTGACTGGAATACATTTATACATTACATAATGGACTATATTTTGTATCGAAACAAAACTTTAAAGTATTAAATAAAATGTCATATAATAAAGACCATAATTTATTGAGATCAATGAAACTTATCGAAAAATGAAAAATGGAAGCTTAAGCTAATATAGCTCATTACTTCTTAGGACCGAGAATAGGGTGTAAAGTATTTATCCTCTTACTCTCCCCTCCATCCATCTTTAATCGCGATACGAGACGTAGATTCTTCTTCAGATAATCGTGGGTTTAAAGCCTGTGCTGTCACCACTAAGTATCTCTTTACTAATAAGTAATATGCCTATAATTTGTTATTTTACAAATCTGATTACGGTTTAATGATATAGATTATGTTTCTAGAATCTAATAACATACATACATAGCATCACGCCTCATCGCATAGGGGTAGCAGAGACCAGGTCCTCCCACTTGCCACGATCCTTGCATATCTCCTTCGCTTCTTTCATTCTCATTAAACCTTTCATACAAGTTCGTCGGTTTAGAGTACTCTTGACCTGGCCCTTATTTAAAATACCTTAGATTTGGTCTTCCCCTTTCTTTCCCATTCACTCTTGAGTCATAAATCCTTTTTGTCAGTCTCCTTTCATTCATTCTCTCCACGTGCCCAAACTATCTAAGTATACCTTTCTCAATTTCAGTCACTACATTATTTTATATACCACAACCAGCTCTAAAAACTGTCTATATCATTGTAAATCAAAGTAAACCTTAAACCTGTGCAATAACTCACCTATTACATGGAAAACACAAGACATTTGAGCCTAGATATTTGGGACAAAATCCAATACCACATACGTTTCCGGATTTAATAACACTTCTTTTCGTCCTTCGTAAATCCTTTGAAAGATTACTTTTAAATTCACCAGGTTTTGAACCGAAACTTTTAATTATATTTTCACTGGAAACGTCACTTAATTTATTTATTTTTATAGTACTTATATCGGATATCGATCTAGCATTGATGGTGCAAAACAAGTACGTAAATATAAAACAGGCTATGAGGTAAAACGACTTCATTTTGACTACACACTGTCCTCGCTACTGCAATACTGAGCCCAGTACAGCAACGCGAAGCAATTATACGTGTTGTGTGAATCAGCGGCGCTTACATATTATCCGTATTACTAAAGCCTTTCACACAGATTGTCCTTAAAATATATCATCATAAAATAATGACTATTGATAGTAAACATGAAAATATAAAAGAAAAATAGTATGGGTTAATTGTAAGTAAAAATAGTGTGATAAGAGAATGTTGTGGTATAAAAGAAGATGTAGTGACTAAACTTGAGAAATGTATGGTTAGATGGTTTGGGCACGTGGAGAGAATAAATGAAAGGAGACTGAAAAAAAAGATTTATGAGTCAAGAGTGAATGGTAAAGTTGAAAGAAGAATACCAAGGTGAACGTTGCTGGACCAAATCCAGGACATTTTAAATAAGCGCCATGTAAAGAGTACTCTAAACCGACGAAAGGTTTAATGAGAATAAAAGAAGTGAAGAAGATATGCAAGGATCGTGGCAAGTGGAAGGACGTGGTCTCTGTCTACCCCTATGGGGATGAGGCGTAATTCAAGATAGCGATAAAAGTTTAAATTTATGTCAAAAATCAAATAAGACTAAAATTGTGTCTATCTTCATTGTAGACTTTGAAACTGATGTACCTTAAATCGAATTCATTAGAAAGATGCGAAGGAAAAACTATGTGCTGTAAAAAATAATGCCTAAAAGTTGATGTTAGATCACTAAAACACGCTTACTTAGAACAAATTTTCCGATATTTCCACGGAATAATAAACGACATAGATTAGATCACGGGAAACAGATAAATAATTTTTGATTTTTAACGTCGTTACTAATTTTGGCAAGTCTAACAAATCTTAATAATTAAAAGGATAGAAAAAAATTAAAAGTGCGTATCATCTTAAATCTAAAATGGAAATCAGGTCTTCTGCGTAATTCACCAGGGAGCACGGATCTCGTTCCTACCGTCTGGTGCAGGTGCTTGCCGGGCATGGTTGCTTCGGTAAGTACTTGCACCAGGTCGTTGGCCGTGAGGAAACGTCCGCCTGTCATGATTGTGGTGCTCCTGTAGATACGGCGCACCATATCCTGGCGAAGTGTCCAGCGTGGGCACCCCAGCAGCATATCTTGTTGTCGCTGGTTAGAGGAGATCTTTCACTTAAGAGCATAATTGGGGTAATGCTCGCCAGCGAAGTTGGGTGGAGGGTGGTTGCCTTCTTTTGTGAGACCGTCATCTCGCTGAAGGAGGCAAATAAGAGGCTTAGGGAGCAAGAGGCTGGAGCTCTCCCTAGCCGTCAGGCGAGACTTGGTGGCAGAAGTCGCACTTCATATCTCACTGTATTTAGTGGTAGATCCTCATAGTCGGTACCATCCGGGTCACTAGAGTGGAATGCAATTAGGGAACGTCTAGTGATCTCACTCACGGATGGGGAGGGATCCGCTGGGTCTTAGCGGGTATTCTGTTATTAGTGAGTCCCACACTCCCGATGGAATTAGTCAGTTGCATGGAAATTTACAAAAACGTAATATTGGCTGTGATATTTTTGGGAATATTAGAAATCAGTATGAAGAGCCTTATTTGTAAAACCGATAACAAACATGGCTAATCGTGAATCACCTGTGTGAGATTTTTTTATTTTACTCTGCACAATATAACGCAGAAATATATATTGACTGGTAATTCCTCACATTTTTATATAGACTGTTTAATAAAAAAAATGCAATGTCCCCAAATATTAAGCCACTTAAATTTAAACATTCCGCGTAGATATCCGAGAAATCGCATAAATTATTTGTCATATCAATGCTAATTCTCCGGTGCCTAGACTTTTGAATTTATATAATAAGCGAAAAGATTTAGATCTGTAATAATACTCAGCCTACTTATTAACCGACTTCAAAAAAAGGAGGAGGTTATCAATTTGTCTGTATTTTTTTATGTTTGTTACCTCAAGTTTTCCGACTGGAAGATTTTTTTTTTATATCAAAGGTGATCCTTGTCGTAGAGTCCCATTTTTTGGGTATGTGGGATCCATGGAAACACTGGAGAAAATGGACGAATAACTCAATGACACGCCAACCGATTTCGATGATTCTTTTTTATTGGAAATGATATACTTTAAGAGTTGTTTGATGATAGAAAGGTTCCGATTCTGTTGAGTATCGTTAATTTGCTCCTTAGAATGGAAGAGTTCCGTTAGTTTGACAGGGATCCCATGATCAAAACTTGCTGCCAATGTTCACGCCTAGACCCTATCAATTGACCTCGATCCCTGAACTCAGGACGGTGGGAGGAGAAATTATATGGGGGAGAAATTCCACCTAGGGGGTTGAACAGATGTGAATCCGGGAATCTACCTCGAATGACGTTTACATCGGACGGAGACGGCCCTGTGGCGGGTAACTGTTTACGAAGGGGTGTGTTTTTGAGTGTATAATTTGTGGGTGTGTAGTGCGTGAAATATGTCTTATGTGACCTACCAAGGCGTCGCGGTGAGCTGGTGTCGGCGACGCCGGTCTCCAAGGTGGTCTTGTGCACCACCAGGCACAGAAATGTTCCAGACTAAGGCTGTCTTCACCAATTACAATCACACCAATAAACCGCGAGGTAAGCTGCACGTTTAACACAAAAAAAACACGAGGCGGAGCTTATCGCCCCGTTGCAACGCCTCTTTTACAGCTGATATAGACACTCTATTTTTGCTACGTTCTTATGGAACAACACAAGATGCGCCCTCTAGTATGCAGACGCGCCGCTTCCCGATACTAAGCGCATTAGTACCTCGGAAAGCTTCCAGATGGCGCGAACAGCAAAACTATGATCAAACAATCGTTAAAGTATATCCTTTCTAATAAAAAACGAATCATTGCAATCGGTTGACATGATCTTGAGTTAATCGTCCATTTGTCGTACACATGTTTAATGCAAATTAAAGACTTATCCGGTTTTCTCATAGATGTCGTCATCAGAACTGGATTTAAAAAATGGAACCCTGCGACAAGCACCACCTTTTATATAAAAAAAGAATTATCAAGATCGGTTCTTCCAGTCGGAAAATATGAGGCAACAAACATATAAAAATTCAGACGAATTGATAACCTCCTCCTTTTTTTAAGTCGGTTGATAAAGGGCTTGCATTCTTCTTACGCACGGAACAATGTAGCAAGTGAGGCTGGCAAAAGTTAATGTTTTAACAAGTAAGCGCGCTGGGGGTGTCTTTAGTGTTACGTACAACCTTACTTTTATTAATCACAATATGTTTTCGCCTCTATCTATCTACATTCCTTTTTTTCCATTGTATAAATAAAATTAAATGCATATGCAATATATAATGTTTTATAAAATTTAAAACGAATCAAATAAAGTACACATTGCAATTTTAAATGAAGAATGAATAAACTGATTAAGATGGTTTGGACACGTGGAGAGAATGAATAAAAGGAGACCGACGAAAAGGATTTATGAGTCAAGAATGAATGGGAAAGTTGGAAGGGGAAGACCAAGGCGAACCATCCTGAACCAAATCCAGGACATTTTACGGGCCAGGTCAAGAGTTCTTTAAACCGACGACATTGTATGAAAGGTTTAATAAGAATGAAAGAAGCGAAGGAGATATGCAAGGATCGTGGCAAATGGAAGGATCCGGTCTCTGCCTGAATGGGAATGAGGCGTGATGCTATGTGTGTATGTATACCGAAAACTTCAATTTTGGGAAAGTTGCGAACACTTTCTCTTAAAGTGGTTTGTCTTACTCGACTTGAGATGTAAAATATATTCTATAAAAAGACATTACAATAAAACACAATGTTATAAGATTTTTTTTTGTAATTAAAAACAATTTATATAAGAAGATTTCAAAATAATGTCGCTTAAGCTTTGTAGTATATAGTCTATAGTACGTGAGTTTTATTTAAGGTCTCTACATTTGGATTATCGTCATTATATTTCAAATATAGTCAATAAAATAGTAATTTTATCATACAAAATTAGGGGGCTTTTTTGCTCTTCTTGGAAGTCTTGACTCACCTAGTATTAAAACTTAAACGACAGTACCTAAATACATGTAACATTCTTATAATATCATTAAAATAATAGCTGAAAAACCACATGTTCCTTTGTTGTTTTTATATGTAAAATACAACAAGCAGCAACATTAAAAATGGTTCCTTTTGGGAAAACCTAAATATAACTTTCAACAATAACTTGCACTATAAAAAAATAACAATTCACAATATACTTATTATAAATAAGCCTTGTCTATTATAAAAATCAATTGCTTTTTATTAGTCTCGCTTCTTGAAAAATGCTGGACTGATTTCGCTCATTTTGGTTTTGGATTATTTGTGGAATTCCAGGGAAGGTTTAAATATAGAAAAAACAATTTAAATATACTAAAATCAACCATTTTCCTTTCCCTTAAAAACTATTCCTAGCTGTCAAACATTTGATGTCAGTCCCGTCGTTTAGAAATTAACTAAATTTAAAAGAATACTTTTTTCATTTGTTTTTGACGTTTGACATTGACAACTAACTATTTCTGATCGCAGCTATTATATTTTACAGATTTTGGCGGGAATCTGGGCGTGAAGGTCGGGTTTTTTAAATTAAGAAGTCTTTTCGGTTAAGTTTTGACCACACTTTTTACTAAAGTTAAAACATTTACTCGACATTTTATTTCTAAATGCTGTGGGATCAAGCGTTTAAAATGAAATGAAAGTAATGGAAAATTCAGAATCTAGAACTTTACCGTGAATTGAGAATGATGATGGTTCTTTAGAACTCCTGCTGATTAACAGAAAACTTAATATTAAGCGAGGCCAAATACACTGGTAATAACGAAGTGGAATCTTTACTGAAACGTATAGTGTAAAATATAAACTGACATAGCTACTTTACTTTAGTTTAAATAATTTAATTCTGTTTATTTATTATACATAACTTACACACTAACACAACATCGTACATACAATCTCTCGTATATTTACACTGAACTGTTGATTTTCCTTTTATTCTTTGTTTATTGAGACTCAGGTTTTCAGGAAAAACTCAGCACTTCTATGTTTTCTGTAGACAAAAACAAACAGAATTGAAGATTGAAAATGTATAACATGCAATGTAACATATCTAGAATTATTGTCTATATTAAACTAAAATAAATGCGGTAGAGATGACATCGTGGAGAAGTATGAGTGAATTGAAAGGGAGTGATAAGAGAATGTTGTGGTATAAAAGAAGATGTAGTGACTGAAATTGAGAAAGGTATGCTTAGATGGTTTGGGCACGTAGAGAGAATGAATGAAAGGAGACAAAGAATGAAAGGAGACAAAAAGCGTCTATGAGTCAAAAGTAAATGGGACATTTGGAAAGGGAAGACCAAGTCGAACGTTCCTGAACCAAATCTAGGACATTTTAAATAAGGGCCAGGTCAATAGTACTCTAAACCGACGAACTCGTATGAAAGGTTTAATGTGAATGAAAGAAGCGAAAGAGATATGCAAGGATCGTGGCAAGTGAAAGGACGTGGTCTTTGCCTACCCCTATGGGAATGATGCGTGAGGAATTAATAAACTTGACAAGAACTGGTGGTAAAAATGGTAATCACGTGATAAGCCAATGATGGCCTAGCAGTAAGACGAGTGGGTTGTCCTTCAGACAATCGATTTCAGCGAAGGGTAACTTCCATATCATGGTCCCAATTCAGGTTTATTATTAAATTGGAAACCTCTTTTCTTATAAAAACTAAACCAAAGGTCAATGTTTGTTTGTAACTCACCTGGGACATTTAAGACACACTATATTTTGGCCTGCTTTAAAAGGGCATTCCCCTCTACCACATAGGTTTCCTCCTCCAACATTAAAAGCAGATCTTCTAGCCCTTCGTAAATTCTTTGAAAGATTCCTATTTAATTCACTAGCTTTTGGATTGAAGTTTTTAGTTATATTTTCACTGGAAACGTCACTTAATTTATTTAGTTTTATAGTACTTATATCGGATATTGATCTAGCATTGATGGTGCAAAACAAGTACGTAAATATAAAACAAGCTATGAGGTAAAACGACTTCATTTTGACAACACACTGTCCTCGCTACTGCAATACTGAGCCTAGTACAGCAACGCGAAGCAATTATACGTGTTGTGTGAATCAGCGGTGCTTACATATCATCCGTATTACTAAAGCCTTTTATATTATCCTTAAAATATCCTCAAAAAATAATGTCCATTTATGGTTGACATGCCATTTTAAATGGTTAAATCCATGTTAATACTAGCTGGTCCGAAAGATTTTGTTCTATTTTTAACCGACTTCAAAAAAAGGAGGAGGTTATCAATTCGTCTGTAATTTTTTTTATGTTTGTTACCTCATATCTCCCGACTGGGTAGACCCATCTTGATGATTTTTTTTTAAATGAAAGGTGGTGCTCGTCAAAGAGTCCCATTTTGTTTTAAATCCAGTTCTGATGATAGAAAACCGGATAAGTGTTAAATTTGCATTAAGCATGTGCGTGACAAATAGACAAATAACTCAAGATCACTTCAACCGATTTCGATAATTCTTTTTTTATTGGAAAGGATATACTTCATGGGTTGTTTTATGATAGTTTGGTAAGGTTCTGATGATGGATTGACGGAACTCTTCAATTCTTAGGAGCAAATGAACGATACCCGACAGAATCTTCTATAGGCTAGCCAGATATTTGAGTTGCCTACCGTAACTTCGGCATGGTCAAGTGCAAGTCGTAGTCAAATATGAAGATCAATGGATTTCCTCAACGGCTTACAGTAGAAAATATAAGTGTCTGTAATCAAATAGCAATGAGCTTACGTTTGTTGCTGCATTGCAACACGTTTACTTCAGATTTACTAAAAATAAAAAAAAATTAACAAAAAAAGAACCGCCGCGAAAGTTTGTTTTGAAGGTGGTTCTTTTTTTGTTAAAATTTTTATTAATAACGAATAATCACACCAACTCTAAGTCAAAATATCTTTATTCAAGTAGGCCTATTATAGCACTTTGGAATCGTGAAATATATATTTTTCCACACACTTATATGTTTTATGTGTATATATATGTATCATAGGTATAATAGCTGTGTAGTATTTTATTATACTTTATTTAATTTATGCACTACCCTTATATTTCATTGCTAGTTTTAATTTCGACAAGCGTTGCTTGACAGGGATTGCTTAAAGCAATAAGGCCGCCCATGCACATAGATTATTTTATGTGCAATAAAGCATTTCTATCTATCTGTCTATCTAATTCTAATGTACGACTGATGATGGTATAAAAAAACGACTTAAAATCTAAAGTTATGAGGGTTCTTTCTTCTCACTAACCCTGACTGATGACCAGTCAGGAGTGTGGTACTCGGTGATGGTAGGTTTCGAAATACCTATAAAACACTACTGAGTACAGGCCACCTTAAACATAGGAGAGATGGTTTTAGAGCATTAACCTGTCACGCCGCTAGACTGCTGAGTACAGGCTACCTCAATCATAGAAGAGAGGGTCTTAGAGCATTGGCTCGTCACGCTGCTCCCCTGCTGAGTACAGGCCACCTTAATCATATGAGATATGGTTTTAGAGCATTAACCTGTCATGCTGCTTCTCTGCTGAGTACAAGCTACCTTAAACATAGGAGCGATAGTTTTAGAGCATTATCCCGTCACGCTGCTCCAATGCTGAGTACAGGCCACCTAAATCATAAGAGATATGGTTTTAGAGCATTTATCCACCACGCTGTTCCACTGCTGAGTACAGGCTACCTCAATCATAGAAGAGAGTGTTTTAAAGCTTTAACCCACCACGCTACTACACTGAAGAGTACAGGCTACGTCACTCATTGAAGATAGGCTTTTAGAGCAATAACCCACCACGCTGTTGCACTGCTGAGTACACGCTACATTAATCATAGAAGAGAGAGTATCTAGCATTGGCTCGTCACGCTGTTTCACTGCTGAGTACAAGCCTCCTTAAATATAAGAGATATGGTTTTAGAGCATTAACCCGTCACGCTGCTCCACTACTGAGTACAGGCCAGCTCAATTATAAAAGAAAGGGTTTTAGAGCATTCATCCACCATGCTACTCCACTAATGAGTACAGATTACCTCACTCATTGAAGATAGGGTTTTAGAGCATTAACTCGTCATGCTTCTCCACTGCAGAGTACAGACCAACTTAATCATAAAAGAGATGGTTTTAGAGCATTAACCCGTCACGCTGTTCCACTACTGAGTAGAGGCCACCTTAATCATAAAAGAGATATTTTGGAGCATTAACCCGTCACGCTGCTCCACTGCTGAGTACAGGCCACCTTAAACATAAGAGATATGGTTTTAGAGCATTAACCCGTCACGCTGCTCCACTGTTGAGTACAGGCCAGCTCAATCATAGAAGAGAGTGTTTTAGAGCATTAACCCGTCATGCTGCTCCACTGATGAGTACAGATTACCTCACTCATTGAAGATAGGGTTTTAGAGCATTAACCCGTCATGCTTCTCCACTGCTGAGTACATGCCACCTTAATCATAAAAGAGATGGTTTTAGAGCATTAACCCGTCACGCTGTTCCACTACTAAGTAGAGGTCACCTTAAACATAGGAGAGATGGTTTTAGAGCATTAACCCGTCACGCTGCTCCACTGCTGTGTACAGGCCACCTTAATCATAAGAGATATGGATTTAGAGCACTAACCCAACACGCTGCTCCACTACTGAGTACAGACCAGCTTAATTATAGAAGAGAGGGTTTTTAGAGCATTCATCCACCATGCTGCTCCACTGACGAGTACAGATTACCTCACTCATTGAAGATAGGGTTTTAGAGCATTAACCCGTCATGCTTCTCCACTGCTGAGTACAGGCCAGCTTAATCATAAAAGAGATGGTTTTAGAGCATTAACCCGTCACGCTGTTCCACTACTAAGTAGAGGTCACCTTAAACATAGGAGAGATGGTTTTAGAGCATTAACCCGTCACGCTGCTCCACTGCTGTGTACAGGCCACCTTAATCATAAGAGATATGGATTTAGAGCACTAACCCAACACGCTGCTCCACTACTGAGTACAGACCAGCTTAATTATAGAAGAGAGGGTTTTTAGAGCATTCATCCACCATGCTGCTCCACTGACGAGTACAGATTACCTCACTCATTGAAGATAGGGTTTTAGAGCATTAACCCGTCATGCTTCTCCACTGCTGAGTACAGGCCAGCTTAATCATAGAAGAGAGGTTTTTAGAGCATTAACCTATCACGCTGCTCCACTGCTGAGTACAGGCCACCTTAAACATAAGAGATATGGATTTAGAGCACTAACCCGACACGCTGCTCCACTACTGAGTACAGACCAGCTTAATTATAGAAGAGAGGGTTTTTAGAGCATTCATCCACCATGCTGCTCCACTGACGAGTACAGATTACCTCACTCATTGAAGATAGGGTTTTAGAGCATTAACCCGTCATGCTTCTCCACTGCTGAGTACAGGCCAGCTCAATCATAGAAGAGAGGGTTTTAGAGCATTAACCCATCACGCTGCTCCACTGCTGAGTACAGGCCACCTTAAACATAAGAGATATGGATTTAGAGCACTAACCCGACACGCTGCTCCACTACTGAGTACAGACCAGCTTAATTATAGAAGAGAGGGTTTTTAGAGCATTCATCCACCATGCTGCTCCACTGACGAGTACAGATTACCTCACTCATTGAAGATAGGGTTTTAGAGCATTAACCCGTCATGCTTCTCCACTGCTGAGTACAGGCCAGCTCAATCATAGAAGAGAGTGTTTTAGAGCATTCACCCGTCATGCTGCTCCACTACTAAGTACATGCCATCTCAATTGTAGAAGACAGGGTTTAAAAGCTTTAACCCACCACGTTGTTCCACTGTTAAGTACAAGTGAACTCACTCAAAGAAGATATGGTTTTAGAGCATTAACCCATGTAAACCTGTGTAAGGCTAACACAGGTTTACATGCAGGTTTCTTCACGATGTTTTCTTTCACCGAAAAGCACAATGGATTCGAATATCAACAATTGGATAATCAAGTACATAACATGCTTTTTGATTAGAGACACTTGGTTGTCCTTCAGAGGATTCAAACCCACTACTTCTCTTAACGAGAAATCTCGCGCGTCTCCTCTAAACCTTTGGTTTTGTGTTTATAAAATAAATTCTAATTTAATTCCGTCAGTCGTAATTTGCTTGGAGGCTTATTTGTTCAAAGGAATTGATGAACAAGTTAATTAAAGCAGAATTGATCTCGAACCTTCGTTGACCCCATTGACCCGGATTTCAAATTGTTTGGTGGATTTTGTTAAAATTTTCTTTGAAGCAATAAAAAAAGTTGTTTCCTACGGCATCTAGAACGAACTTCTTAAACTCATTACATAAGATAGAGCTTTTAAACTTACATCGTGAACTTTTAATAGATGGTGCTGTTTTCTTCACAAAATTAATGAATTAACACTTGAAAAACTATTATCAACATCAAGCGTTTTACACTAAAAGTTTTCAGCTTAAGTAGATAAAAACGTTTTTCATTATACCTGTATCGAAAGTTCGTACTTTGGGCGCTATTTTCTGTAACGAAAATGTCACATTGCGAATCTCTCAAATTTTCGACGCATGCGCGCTTTTTTTAACTCAAAATATTTGTTTTGTTGCTTCATCAAAATTTGTTATTCACCTAATTGTTCTCACGATTCATAAGAACTTATTTTGTTTAATTTATATTGCATACCTTGACTTTTTTTTAAAGTATCATATAGTTTGTTTTATTTAATGACAAGTTTGTCAAAGGCTGGTTCGGAACCTAACTGACTATAGAGAAGAGAATCCGGCATGAAACTCAACACTCTTATACTAATTTTTTTTTATCCATGTTATATTTAATGTAAATTACAATAAAATATATCATCAACATCCATTATCATTTAAATATAAAAAAAATAGCATACAATAATTATTATGACATATTAAGAAGACAACAGTTTTAATTTAAATAAATACACTTAGCTTTGTATTGTAGAGCAGCCCTTTTTACCGACACAACTAACTTAAAACACGATAACTGGTAGCTAACGTTGATTAAAAACTGAGAACTCAACTAACTTCTACGAAGTTTTATACATTTTTCATAAGGCTATTACGGCAAAACAACAATGAGAGTGTTTGGCATCAAATACATTTCTTATTTATTAAGAAACTACCACTCCCTGTTAGTTTTTAATAGTTACAATTAATAAAGTTTAAGTAATTCTAATCGTTTATGAAACATTACAACATAATATCCCAAATTGGCATCATTTACAATGTTTACAAATTCACCATTGGAAACGATTTTGTGAAGGCCATTCTTTTCGTGAAGATCATTTTTTCTAATATATACGTTTTAGTCAAATGACAAACCGTATCCTTTATTTTAAATATTATTTCATTTGAAATATATCTGTTGCGAACGACCGCCCCCCCATCTACTACCTCAGCACCCGCGATCGCCCTCTCTCCTGCTCGTAACACCTTATGTACATGCCGAGCAGGAGAATTGCACAAAAGGCCTCTCCCAGAGTTATATGTCACATTTCGCCTTAGACTCCCGAGTGGAGTAGATCTCAGTACTAAGCGCGACTTGTGACCATCGAACCAGAACTCTGCGAACCGAACCACGAACATCTGAACATACGAACCCGCAAAAACTGAACGACCCAAGCACGAACACGGACGACCGAACCACTGAACCCTGAAGACCTCGCATCAAGCAACGAAGAACTGAAGATCCGAAACTGCAAGACCGAAGCGCTCAAGAACTGAACACCGAACCCGCAAGATCAAAGCAACTGCACCAATACAGTCCACTGAACCCGGAGAGATTCGTCTGACCTTGAATCCCTCCCCCAACAATATCATAAATTATTTTATATATACTATCACACGCGTGCAATTGATTCAATTTCTAACTTTATTTCCTATTATCTTAAACATTATTATACATTTTTAGCGAAAACTTGATTCTGCTCTGATAAAAAATTGTATACGCACTAGGGGACGAAAATATGGCATTGCCACCCGCATTGATTAAAAAATTTGCGATATAATAAAGAATGTAAGCTCATAGTAGGAATACACAACGACATACTGCTTCTTACTTATATATCAGAGACGTCTCTGAAGTATCTGCCTATCTACAGACAGACGTTATGCAAAGCTTAAGTGATCTCGAACCTTCTGCGACTTCAATAAGCTGGATTTTAAATTGTTTAATGAATTTCGACGTAATTACTTCCTTACATGTAATGAAACAAATTCCTTCCTCAACAAATTACTGATTAAATTTTCATGCGGTTTTCCTTAATAGATACTGTTATTCATGAGTGAAGTTTAATATATAAAGTGTCTAGATATTGCTCCAATTAATTGAAATATGGCGGTAAATGTTGAAAATATCGTAAAATGTTAAACCTATTGAGAGCTTTTCTGGAAAAGGCTGCCTAAAGCCTTATAGATACAACAAAATACATACATAACATCACGCCTTATTCCCTTCGAGGTAATCAGAGTAATCCTTGCTCATCTCCTTCGCTTCTTTCATTCTCAGTAAACCTTTTATACAAGTTCTCCGGTTTAGAGTACTCTTTACCTGGCTCTCATTTAAAATGTCCTGGATTTGGTCCAGGAACTTTCGCCTAGGTCATCCCCTTCCAATTTTCCCATTGACTCTTGACGCATAAATCCTTTTTGTCAATCTCCTTTCATTCATTCTCTACGTGCCATCTAAGCGTACCTTTCCCAATTTTAGTCATCAGTAACGCTCTCATCTCTACCGCATTTATTTTACTTTTGTGATTTTTCTGCCACACCCAACTTTCACTACCATACATAAGTGTTGGCATCGACAATCCTCCGTGCACAGCCAGTCTGACCCTTTGAAACACCATCTGGCTATTCATAAAAGCTTGTAATAATAGCTATTCGCACTATGCTACCAGTGTATTTTGCCAGTGATGACCTACGGTTCTGAGACGTGGTCTGACTATGGGCCTTATGCGGAAGCTCTGAGTCACTCAGCGTGCGACGGAGAGGGCTATGCTCGGAGTTTCTCTACGTGATCGAATCAGAAATGAAGAGATCTGTAGTAGAACCAGAGTCACCGACATAGTCCTACGAATCGCGAACCTGAAGTGGCAATGGACGAGGCACATAGTCCGAAGGACCGATAAACGTTGGGGGCCGAAGATGCTGGAGTAGCGACCCCGCACTGGACGGCGCAGTGTTGGGAAACCCCCCACAAGGTGGCCCGATGATATAAAGAGGGTCGCCAGTAGCCACTGGAGTCAGGCAGCGCAAGATCGGGCCTTGTGGACGTTATTACATGAGACCTATGTCCAACAGTGGACGTCCATCGGTTGAAGCGACGTCGACGAATGGCTATTACATTTATAGATATCATACTTAGCTACAGTGAAATATAACTGGGATTAAACTTTATAAAATGCGCCATCTCATCCTGAGGATTATTAACTTACGAGTCAGTTCGTTCAAAGGGGAAAAACAAACACAGAAAGCGGCAAACAACCCTTAATAAATGTATATACTGAATGGAACATTCAGTACATCCCCTATCCCTGTGGAGGGTGCACGTCTAGTAGTACAAAGTTGCCAAGTTTCGTGGGTTTAACTGTTTATTTTAAATGGGTGAGTAATTTTATTATATCTTAATATATATACCTTTGTTTTGGAACAACAGTGATACAAATTAATAAAGCTAATTTAACTAAAGACGGTTAATGAAACAAACTGTTTAATCAATGAATTTTGATACAAAAAATGACTTTAGTTATATTATTATTACTGATGCAATCAGGAAAGAAATATAATATATTCAGATCAATCAAAATAACGATAGTTTGTTGAGTATACATATTAGAAAACTTGTTGTATTTACCTAAAATTGTTGAGGTTTTTACGAAGAGAAGTGAATGCACCTTATATAACTTAGTAGGCTACATAAAATTGGAAATTCATTTAAAGGTTTATATAATAAAGTTCCTGAAGAAATAATAAATATATCACATAATGAATTTAAATCTTTTATCAAAAGACAGCTAATTGAGAAATCAATTCATAATTTGAAGGATTACTTGGAAGATAAAAGAGCGAAGCAAATAAATTGCTCCAATAGAAATAGAATAAATAAAAAAATTATATTGTAAAATCCTACTTTGAATAATGGTTTTTTCAATTGGAATTTGAATTAAAATCGTCCTAAATTCTAGTAGGCTACAAAAATTAACAATTCTTTTAGAGATATACGTGTCTATAATAGACGTAAACTCACAGTAGACGTTCCAAAGATTACTAATAAATTTAATACCTGCTTTATAAGATAGGTAATTGAAAAATCGTATAAAAATTTGAGTACTTAATTGCATGGGAGTGAATTGCCAAAATAAAATAAATTGAAACTATTTTGTATGTTAAAAACACCAACTCACATTTACTAACAACTTTCATTCTCTCCTTCATTTAAATACACACAACTTGCACTAAACTTATAATTAATCCACTATTAGAATTTATATAATTTAGCTATATTTATCTTTAAAAACAACTACATCAAAAAAAAAGACTATCTTCATACAATTGTTCCGCTCGTTAAAGTTACCTCGTATTGCATGATATTTCGTAATATTGCACAATGATTTTTAGTATTTTTAAGTGTTGCTTTATTGGTCTAGTGGTTAGCATGTTCGACTACAGCTCTACAGTTCGTCCTGGGTTCGAGTCCCGGGTCTGGCCAATTCGAAAACGATATTGAGTTTTCTATTAAGATATTCTCAATATTTGCCCGAAGTTGGGAAAATTTTGGCGGTGTGATCCACTCCGGTGCCTCGGAGAGCACGTTAAGCCTTCGGTCCTGCGCCTGATCTCTCTCCAGTCGTGTCGGATTGCCGTCACATCGGAACATGAGAGTGAAAGAATAGAGAGTACATTTGTTTAATGCCTGCCAATCCACAGTGGAGCAGCGTGGTGGGTCAATGCTCTAAAAACCCTCTCTCATATAAGTGAGGAGGCCTGTGCCCAGTAGTGGGACGTTAACAGGCTGCTATTTACCTTTACCTTTTGTAAGTGTTGTCATTATATTACTCAATAACACCGTACTTCCAACTATCTATATGTAAGGGATATATTTGTTAAAGAAAAGTTCAGCTGTAAATAGTTAACTAACAACAAATATTTCTAAAATAGCTAATAGCCTATTTTATTTTATTGGCCAGCCTGGTTGGCTTATACTATAAAAACCTCTATCCTATAAGTGAGGAGGCCTGTGCCTAGCAGTAGGACGTAAATGGACTGCTTCTTATGTTAGACTATAGATAGTTGGGTGACAACACTGATAGCTCTGAAATGTTGAGTGTTATTGAATAATATAGCGGCTTCACTTAAAAAAACCAAAAACATTGTGCAATATTACGAAATGTTATGCAATACGAGGTAATTTAAACGAACGGAACAATTTTGTGAGAATTAAGTTTATTATTTCTCGTTAAAACAAATTATTATAAAAAAATCACTAAACGTAACAAGAGGGTAGGTAATAATTTTGAAATAATTATCGAGTGACTATGACAACCAATACGTAGAACCCAGCTTGAGTATTATAGTGTATATTAAGCTAGCAACCTCTTGCAGGTAGAGCATATTATTACTTTTTGTGTCTACTTGACTTTGATGGGTCTAATATGTAGATTAAAAGAGAAAAAATATATTTTTTAACTCTAAGGAATTACGCAGCTTCCTCCATAAAAGCTCCCAGGAGTTATTGTTCCAACAGTTATCGTTGTATTTTATTTAATTTAGACGAAAACTGGACAATTACATAAATAAAATAGGGATAGCTTTCGAATTCGAATCCACGAATAATTGAAAAAAAGTGGAATAATTCGAAAAAATCGAATAATTCGCAAATCTAGATTTTAAACAGTTTTTATTTAAATCGTGTATCAAAATATTAGATTTATGAATAACATACTTTTGGTTTAAAAATATTAAGAAATATCTTGTATTATATCTCTATAATTCATTATCACTCGATTCAGTATTGTTTTTAATATTTTTAAACAATAATTTTGTAGCAAATTTTTAATTATTGTATTTTTTAGAATACTGTTTTGCTACGATATAATTTCTGTTATTCTTTTTAATCATTCTTTTTAATTTAATAAAAAAACTATAGCACAAGTTCTATTAGCATAAATTTATTTTATGGTTAGAATAAAACGTATATAGACTGTTTTGTTGAATTTATATAACATTTAATGGTTTACGAATATATATGAAAAAATCGAGTTATTCGAAATTTTTCGAATTATTTGAGAACTTTCAAACTATGCGGGAGCTTTCGAATTATTCGATTCGCATTTTGAATCGAATATTTACATTCGATTCGGAATGTTAGGGGTGTATGAATAATTCTATACGATAAAGTACACGATAGAACACATAAAAAGTTATTAAAGTTTTTCATTAGGGGTATTTAAACATTGATAAATACACACACATGGTTACGGATACATGCACGCACTCTCTCTTCATTCATTCACGCACACACACACACACACACACACAAACGCGCGCGCACACATACACAAAGTTTGTTTGCCGTATTATTTAAGTTAGCTTTACTGTGTTAATTTTTATTTATGTAAATAGAAGTAACCTATCATGGCTTTATTTTTAGCGTTAAATATAATGTAAAAAAATGACAAAATTAAACGCTGCTCGATTACCATTAAAGACTAAAATAAAAAACAAAATGTTAATCGCAGAGACACTGTTTTATAATATGTAAAAATTATACAATATTAATCTTGTTTTCACGGTGAAGAACTGTTCAGATTTTTTATTGACTACTTGTTATTCGCGTCATCAGCTTTCCTCTCCAATACACACAGAGTTATGAATATTTATCAAGATCCAATAATTTATTCACTAGTCTATCGGTAGTGTATACAAAAACATAATATTCTTTATTCGTGGCTTAAAAAGCTCTTGACAAATGGACAAAATGGACAAGTTTCTCCAATGGTAATCTAGCAACCACTAGATATCTTATAAAAAGATGATTATAAAGAGGAAACATTTGGGTACATAAAAAATGTAAGTATGTTTGTTACATTTACAGAAAAACTTCTGGACCGATTTCAAATATTTTTTCACCATTAGAAAGCTGAATTATCACTGAGCGATATAAGTTATTTTAATTTCTCGTTAAAAATAGGGATTCTCAATAAAAATGCATTAATGTAACCCAAGGTGTGAAAAAAATTGTCACATAACGTCATCGCGTACGCTGGGGAATCTATTGATTATTGAACAAAAAAATATTCTACAGTATTAGAGAATGTATTAAAATCTACAAAAAAGTCCAGGCTGTCGTTTGTGCAACTAGTTATAGCACTATAACTATTTGTTTTTAATTTTAAAAGTTAAAAATAAAACCGACAATAATCAAACCACATTATTCATACCTCTTTATTAATTCTTAGTCTGTTAAGTGATATTCTATTAAAGACCGTTTCAATACATGTAAAATACTTTTTCAGTTCTGGAAATCGGACATTCCATTTAAACGATATAACAAATTTTAAAATATCAATTTAAAGAAAATAATGCCGAACTCTAAAAATTTACGTCAAATTTCCGTTCTGACAAATCTAAGTTCTAAGACAATAAAGTATCACATGACTGCCTCATTGGTCTAGTGGTTAGCATGTTCGACTACAGACATGAGGTCCTGGGTTCGAGTCCCGGGTCGGGCCAATTCAAAAATCGATATTGAGTTTTCTATTAAGATTTTCTCAATATTTGCCCGAAGTTGGGAAGTTGGCGGTGTGATCCACCCCCGTGCCTCGGAGAGCACGTTAAGCCGTCGGTCCTGCGCCTGATCTCTCTCCGGTCGTGTCGGATTCCCGTCACATCGGACTATGAGAGTGAAGGAATAGAGAGTGCACTTGTGTACTATGCCTGCCAATCCGCAGTGGAGCAGCGTGGTGGGTCTATGCTCTAAAAACTCTCGTTCCTCGGAGTGAGGAGGCCTGAGAACAGCAGTGGGACGTTAAAAGGGCTGCTTTTTACTTACTTACTTACATTTTTAAATTCGTAACATCATTTACGTAGAATGTCCGACATTAGTCAATTTAAAAATACTCTACTGGTATTGAAAAATTCTTAGGATATGTTTAAATCGCACCAGTATAGGTATATCGGTGGGTATCCTTGAAATATGAGCTAACTCACCAGTAGCAGGCCCAGTTATAAGGGTCGCTGCAATTTTATATAGATTAACATTTTTATACTCTTTATATCTCTTAAATGGAATGTCGGATTTTAATGACTTAAAAAGTATTTTACAAGTATTGAAACGGTCATTAATAGAATATAACTTAATAGGCTAAGTATTGATACTGAGGTATAAATAATTTTGTTTGATTATTCGACAATAAAATACTTTTAAAATGTAGAAAAATAATACTAGTGGCATAACTACAGTAGTTGGACATATGTGGAACAATATCTATCATCAATAGTTTGGGCCAATTTTTGGGTTACATTTATGCATTTTTCTTAGTGATCCCTATTTTTATTAATAATATAGAGAAAGTAATATAGTCTATGTCGCTTAGTGAAAATCCAATTTTCTAATGATGTAAAAATTATTGAAATCGATCCAGGAGTTTTTGTGTGAAAACCTTACAAAAGACAATATTTATTTTTAACCCAAAGTTCGTTAAGTATGAGTTCTGCCGGCAAATAAACTACAAAAGCATCTAATTGAGGGTCCCGTACTTTAAAACTCAAGTGTTTAAGCAGACGACGTTGCACAGTTTAGCTAGTATTAGTATACAATTGATACACAAATGTTTTTTTCCTTCCCAGCTTCTCCCAAGCAAATCAAGTCAGATGATGACACTAGGTGCACGTCTAAGTTCCGAAGGTGGTGTCGAAGTGGAAGATGTCAGCTGTGGAGGCTTCTTTTGTTGCCTTTCATCCCTATCCTGGCTTTGATAGTCCAGACCACGTTTTCACTTAGAAATAGTCTATCAAACGGCGTTGAAGTAGCTGATGTCGAAGAACAGGTAAAGTTGTTATTAGCATTTAAATAATCATTTAATTTAGGGTCAGGGGATAAACTGATTTATTTATTAAGCTTTATAATTATAACTAGCTGAACCCGCGACTTCGTCTGCGTGGAATGTTTTTTGGGTAGCATCTTCATTAATTTAGGCAAATTGTTTTACAAATAACCACACCCCCCTTGCGGGTGGAATTTCGTGAAATCCGTTCTTGGCTGATCTCTACTCAGCAAAATGAATATTCCTACTAAATTTCAAGTCTCTACGCCTTATAGTTCCAGAGATATCGTGATGAGTCAATAGTTAACACCACTGCAACCCACCTTGCGGGTGGAATTTCGTAAAATCCGTTCTTAGCCGACCTTTACACGACAAAGGGAATATTCCTATCAAATTTCATGTCTCTAGGCCTTATGGGTCCAGAGATATCGTTATGAGTCAATAGATACCTGTATATCTCTTTTATATATAGATTATTATAAATAAAAGTAAATGTAGATATGCTATAAAGTAATTCACTTTCTAAAATTCAAACTGCACTTAGTTTTACGAAATTAATTATAAGTTATACTTAGTTTGTATTATAAGAAAGAGAGATAATGTAATGGTTACAACTTCTTCTTATGAATGTATTTTCAATAAATCTTGTTTTAGACTGAGAAATATGAAACATATTCGTCAAACGATGGTAATGCTTGTAAAAAATTATTAGAATACTAGCTGTGCGCGATAATTTCACCCGCGTAGTTCCAGGAATCGTGAAAATATCCATTCTTGATGTTGAAGGTATTTAAAGAAAATGTGCTATAGATGCAGAAAAATAAATTTAAAACTTTATAAAATAACTAGAGATATCACCCTATAATATAGAAAAAAAACCTTGAAAATGATAAAGAAGTGTGGTAGTAACTGAACTGCTGATATTATAATAATATTTTCATTTGTTTAGCAACGACGGCTCAATTACATACATGAAAATATTTCACGAAACTTTGGTTAAATAAACTTATACTATTAAATTACATATCATTAAGTAAAGTAAGTAACAGCCCATTAACGTCCCACTGCTGGGCACAGGCTTCCTCACTCCGAGGAGCCTGGGTTTTAGAGCATAGACCCACCACGCTGCTCCACTGCAGATTGGCAGGCATAGTACAGAAGTGCACTCTCTATTCTTTCACTCTCAAAGTCCGATGTGACGAGAATTACACACGATCGGAGAGAGATCAGGCGCAGGACCGACGGCTTAACGTGCTCTCCGAGGCATGGGGGTGGATCACACCGCCAACTTCCTAACTACGGGCAAATATTCAGAAAACCATAGGGGTAGGCAGAGACAACGTCCTTCCACTTGCATATCTCCTTCGCTTCTTTCATTCTCATTAAACCTTTCATACAAGTTCGTCGGTTTAGAGTACTCTTGACCTGGCCGTTATTTAAAATGTCCTGGATTTGGTCCAGGAACGTTCGCCTTGGTCTTCCCCTTCCAACTTTCGCATTCACTCTTGACTCATAAATCCTTTTTGTCAGTCTCCTTTCATTCATTCTCTCTACATGCCCAAACCATCTAAGCATACCTTTCTCAATTTTAGTCACTACGTCTTCTTTTATACCACAACGTTCTCTTATCACACTATTTCTTACTCTGTCACTCAGTTTTAATCCACTCATGCTTCTCAACGCTCTCATCTCTACCGCATTTATTTTACTTTAGTGATTCTTCTGCCATACCCAACCTTATGAGAAAACCAAATATCGATTTTGAATTGGCTTGACCCGGGACTCGAACTCAGGACCTCATGTCTGTAGTCGAACGTGCTAACCACTAGACTAATGAGGCAGTCATCATTAAGAAAAACAAATTAATTACAATTATTAGATACTATTAAATTTAAAATAATGTAATTAAGAATAATATGCCAATACTTAAATATCTAAATGTCTCTAAAAAACTAACTACTAGAATACTTATTTTAATATATAATTTATATGAGGATGAGTTTGTGTGGGTTCTTTTCACAACAAGGTGCGAACTTCGTAACTAGTTCGTGCTTTAAAAGTCAATCAAATCAAGTCAAAAATTAAGAGTCGTGAGTTTTTTTTTTAATTTTTCTTTGTGAGATAACCTGAAAGGAATTTTGATCTATATGAAGCCTGTACAGACTTCAATTGCAGTGAAGTAGCGCGCTGGATCGATACTAAAAATCCCCCTTTTCTTATGACGTTAATGAGCTGCTATTTACCTTACTGGGCGAAAGTCTTTTCCTTATAGTGAAGATAACTAATAAGCATAGAGGCATACGCGGTCTAAACAGACGCATAGCATCACGCCTCATTCCCATTGGGGTAGGCAGAGACCACGTCCTTCTACTTGCCACGATCCTTGCATATCTCCTTCGCTTCTCTCATTCTCATTAAACCTTTCATACAAGTTCGTCATTTTGGAGTACTCTTGACCTGGCCCATATTTAAAATGTCTTGGATTTGGTCCAGGAACGTCTCCTGGATCTTTCCATTACTCTTGACCCATAAATCCTTTTTGTCAGTCTCCTTTCATTCATTCTCTCTACATGCCCAAACCAACTAAGTATACCTTTCTCAATTTTAGTCACTAGGTCTTCTTTCATACCTCAACGTTCTTCTATCACACTATTTCTTACTGTGTCACTCAGTTTCAATCCATTTATACTTCTCAACGCTCTCATCTCTACCGCATTAATTTACTTTTGTGATTCTTTTGCCATACCCAACTTAGACTACCATAGATAAGTGTTGGCACTATGCACAGCCAGTCTGGCCTTTTCAGCCGTTATCTGGCTATTCATAAGGGTGTGCATAGCATCATTTACCATATTTCCTGCATTCACTCTCCTTTCAATATCATTTTCACATGTTCCGTCTTTTGTAAATTTAGATCCCACTTATACAAATTTTTTCACCTCTTCCACTTGTTCTCCATCTATAAAAATATTGCCAGTCATCATAAAGTCATCTCTATCAAAAAGCATACCTTTATAACAATTCATTATAGGATAAAAAATAAGGTAAGGAACAGCTTGTTATTGTCCCAGTTCTAAACATAGACCCCCTCATTCATAGGAATGAGCATAAACCCCGCATGCTACTTCACTGGGAATGAACAGGCTACACATACCTTTAATTTGGTGCCAAGATATGCAGGTTTCCTCACCATGTTTGCCTTCACCGAAAAAAAACAATGATCAGAATCTTCATGATATAATAGAAAAGGTAAATAGCAAAATATCAGCAATTCGTCGAACTTTTCACCGCATTAACGTATCATACAGTGCCTTATCATTTTTTTACGCTCCATAAACCAAGGCAGAAATAGAAATCCGTGGGTTGAAAGGAAACGAAATGGAATTTACGTGCTGAATATTTATTAACATATCACTACAATAATTATTTATAACATCTGTTATTTTATTTATTCTAATAAAATAGACTTTATTGCTTTCTTTTTAAATTAAACCATATTCTCAGCATTCGGTTCCTCCTTCTTTATAGCTAGTATTTCGACAAAGGCCTTATCTAATAATATGTACCATTCCTTTACGGCATGTAGCCAGTTTGGTCCCACTACATTCTTCAGTTCAACTTTCCATCGTTTTATTGGTCCTCCTTTACTTCCTTTCTTTTCTCGTATTAGTTAAGTGTCTGCAGCCTGTCTGTACTTTCCCAAACTTGGTCTCTCCTTTTAGGTACTTTACTGGTGCTACCACACTGCTGTTTCAAATATTTATAAACATTATCTAATAAACACTTGATCACAATGTTAAAAATTGTTTTCATGTTAGTAAACATTTTTAAACAAAATTATTACTAAGCGACAAGGCGATGCCATGTTTTCAAGCGTTATAAAGGTTTGTAAAAATTTATCAGTGAAGGAGAACTCAAAACATCTAACAATTTTTAACATTTGTAAAAGTACATAAGTACATACTCAGTAAAAAATAGTAATTTAGGCGACAGTGCCTTATAAGGTGCCATCCATAAATTACGATACAGTTTCAAGGACTTTATAACACTTTTAAACCCCATCCCCCTTTGTTTGATCTGAGATATTTTTTCATTTTTATATAAAAAAACACAATTAAAGCAGCAATTTACATAAACTAAGATAAGATAATGACAGTTCACTGCGTATACATATTAGAAAACTTGTTGTACGTACATAAAAACATTGACTCTTTTAATAAAAAGAGTGAAAGTACATCATATAACTTACGAAACCAAAACAAACTTGTTATAAATTCTAGTAGGCTGCATAAGATTGACAACTCATTTAAGGGTAACTGTATACGGTTCTATAATAAACTCCCACAGGACGTTCTAAAGATGTCAATTAATAAATTCAAAGTCTTTGTTAAAAGAAAGTTGATAGAAAAGTCGTATTATAATTTGCAAGAGTACTTAGACGATAGAAACGCCTGGGAGTGAACGAATTGCTGTAGTTTAAATTGAAATATATTAAACTAATATGATATTGTAATGATGATGGTAACAAAAGACAAAATACTGAGTTTGTTGTGGGATCTTCTCGGATCTGGGCGCGAAGGAAACCTCGTAACTTTAGATTTTAAGTCGTTCTGGAGTACCATCATCAGACGTACATTAGAATTAGAGCGTGGAAAAGAAAAAAAAATATTATTTGACGATTCAAAAGTGCTGTAATATGCCTACTTTAATAAAGATATTTTGATTTTGATTTTTGAAAGCATGTACGTTCTAAATCATATATGGCTCGAAATTACAATTGATTCACTATTACAAAAATATCAAAAACAAGTATGAATTCCATAACTTTTTACTTATTATCAGGTGACATTACAGTCAAACGCTAACCTGTCATCAAAAATATATATTAGTTCAAACTCTCCCCTTACACATATGCCTGGAATTAATTTTAATTTGTTTTATATTACTGTAAAACCAGGACACGTAGAAACATTTTCATTTAACCGAATCCTCAAATAGGTTTCTTCATAATAGATCTTATTTATAGAGTCTCCCACTATGAAAGATTAACATGTTTATCGAACCTTTAAATAGCACCAACGAACAAAGCAAGTTTGGAATGAGTTAGACTGTTTGTAAACAAACGTGTCATAATTTGATAAATTATATTATTTATTCCGGCTATTAAGCTAAAGAGTGCTAATTCTACAACTGAACATAAAATTAGATTTTACTGTGGGAAAATTAATGTTAACAGAATTATTTTAATGGAAGTGTCGGGATCTTATTATGATTATTAATAACACAGATTTCTGTCATATAAATTTTTACGGATCTATTTACCAATGACTTTATAACTGTATCCTCTAATTATAGAGATATTTCAACGCAATAGTTGTATAATTATCAATGAAAGAGGTGGATACATATCTAAGGCCTATTTATCGAGATTCAACTGTATATAGTTGGAATTCCATATTTGCTATCCTATAAGTTAAAAGTTTTAGCTATTTACGAGTGACTTTGTAAGTGTATCCTCGGATTATAGAGGTATTTTAACGCTATGCCTGTATACATACATACATAGCATCACCCCTTTTTCCCATAGGGGTAGGCAGAGACTACGTCCTTTCACTTGCCATGATCCTTGCATATCTCCTTCGCTTCTTTCATTCTCATTAAACCTTTCATACAAGTTCGTCGGTTTAGAGTACTCTTCACCTGGCCCTTATTTAAAATGTCCTGGATTTGGTCCATGAACGTTCGCCTTGGTCTTTCCCTTCCAACTTTCGCATTCACTCTTGACTCATAAATTCTTTTTGTCAGTCTCCTTTCAGTCATTCTCTCTAAATGCCAAAACCATCTAAGCATACCTTTCTCGATTTTAGTCACTACGTATTCTTTTATACCACAACGCTCTCGTATCACGCTATTTCTTACTCTGTCACTTCTGTCTGTCTGTAATGCCTGTGTAATTATCAATAACAGATGTTTTCACATATCCAGGGGCTATTTATCGAAATTCAACTGTATATAGATTGAATTCCATATTTGCTATCCTATAAGTTATAAGTTTTTACCGAGCTATTTACGAGTGACTTTGAATTTCGGATTATAGAGGTATTCTAACTTTATGACTGTGTAATTATCAATAACAGAGGTTTTCAATACACAAAACCCATTTATCCAGGTTCAACTGTATATAGTTTGTATTCCAAATAGTATAATCATTTGCTATCCTATAGATGTTAGAAGTTTTTACCGAGCTATTGACGAGTGACTTTGTACCTATATCCTTGGATTACAGAGGCATTTCAACGCAATACCTGCGTAATTATCAATAACAGAGGTTTTCACATATCTCAGGCCCATTTATCCAGGTTTAACTGTATATACTCGTAGTTTGTATTCCACATTTGCTATCTTACGAGTTAAAAGTTTTTACCGGGCTATTTGCGAGCGAATTTGTGACTATATTCTCGGTTTACAGAGATATTTTAACGCAATACGTCCGTAATTATCAATGATGTTTACGTATCCAAGGCCTGTAACGTTCAACTGTATATAATTTGTATTCCAAATAGTATTAACATTTGCTATCCTATAAGTTATAATTTTTTACTGAGCTATTGACAACTCTGTAAGTTTATCCTCGGATTACAGAGGCATTTTAAAGCAACACCTGTGTAATAACAGAGGGTTTCACGTATCCAAGGCCTATTTGGTCTAGTAGTTAGCATGTTCGAGTACAGACAGGTCCTGGGTTCGAGTCCCAGATCGGGCCAATTCAAAAATCAATATTGAGTTTTCTATTAGGATTTTCTCTATAGTTGCCTGAAGTTGCGAAGTTGGCGGTGTGATCCACCCTCTTGCCTCGGAGAACTCGTTAAGCCATCGATCCTGCGCCTGATCTATCTCCGGTTATGTCAGATTGACATGGGACTATGAGAGCGAAGGAATAGAGAGTGCACTTGTGTACTATGCCTGCCAATCCGCATTGGATCAGCGTGGTGGCTCTATGGTGGTGGGACATTAATGTGCTGCTACTTACTTAAGGCCTATTTATCCAGGATCAACTGTATATAGTTAGTATTCCACATAAAATAAACATTTGCTATAAGTCAGAAGTTTGTACCGAGCTATTAACGAGTGGCTTTGTAGCTGTATCCTCGAACCACAGGGGTGTTTCAACAAAATATCTATGCAATTCATAAAAAAAGTTTTTACATATCTAAGGTTCATTCATCACGGTTTAACTGTACTTATTTTGAGTATATCTCAAAAGTATTGATTCCATATCTAAACTTGAACTCATTTCCCACTGTCATGGCCGCCGCCTCAATAAAATTGTAATTATTTTCTGTCAACTCTCGTGCCATCGACGCGACGTGGCACAGATTAATGTTGTAACACAGAGTAATGAAGTCTCCAATTTCAGACACCTAAATTTACATATTTATTACTTACATATTCTATGCATGAAAGCTTTACTGTATAACAGACTATTAAGAGAAATATTAACGTACTTGTACGTAACTGAGTAAGGTAAAGGTAAGTAGCAGCCCATTAACGGCCCACTGCTGGGCACAGACCTCCTCACTCATAAGAGAGAGGGTTTTTAGAGCATAGACCCACCACGCTGCTCCACTGCGGATTGGCAGGCATAGTACACAAGTGCACTCTCTATTCCTTCACTCTCATAGTCCGATGTGACGGGAATCCGACACAACCAAAGAGAGATCAGGCGCAGGACCGACGGCTTAACATGCTCTCCGAGGCACGGGGGTGGATCACACCGCCAAATTCCCAACTTTGGGCAAATATTGAGAAAACCTTATGAGGAAACTCAATATCCATTTTCGAATTGGCCCAACCCGGGACTCGAACCCAGGACCTCATGTCGAACATGCTAACCACTAGACAATGAGGCAGTCCGTATGTAACTGAGTGATAATACCGAATTCAGTTTTTTGGCGCAAAATTTATAAAATTAGTCCAATAGTACTTTTAACTGTTTTTGTATCTCTTATCTCTTTTCTTTATTAAAATAATAATTCTCATATTTTTCCTTACCGGTATTTAATCGGGGAAAAGCCTCTGTTTAATTGAATTATTCTCTACCTGTTTGTCTACCAACAAGACTTGTTATAAAAATTAAGGCCACGAGCTCTGATAACTAAAAGCTTTTCGTAAACATTGTGACTCACAATGTATACGAAACCTCATTTCTCTATGATTTTTTCAATAACTCACTCAATTTTCTGTGATCTTTTCCAATTTGTTTCGACCTAGCATTTTATTTGTTAAGCTGACGTAGATAAGTCTTAAAAAAATCTATAGATATACCGTTTTGTACATGACTCAATTCCTCGTAAATATTCGTGAATCCTTTTTGATATTTTCTTTATTGCTGACAGTTTAGCGCTTGACTGTAATCACCCCTGATGGTAAATGATGATACAGTCTAATATAAAACCGCATTAATCTGGTAAAAGGTAATTTACCATTACATTTTCTAACGATACTACTGTAAAATTATTTTTTTTAATTACGTCACTATCATTGTAAATCAAGTATATTAATTAATTTATCACGTAAAGCAAAGCAAAAAGGTTAACAAAATTAACCTTTTCAAATGAAACTACGATAACATTGTATTGATTACAACCTTTAGAATGAACTTACCAATTGTCTTTTGCTTAAGATCAAACGAAGAGCAGACTTACGTAAGCTAAATGGCTTAAACACACAGTCATGTGTATTGAGATATTAAAATCAAAGGGTTTCTATCGATTTCTTTCTGGAAACCGTGGAAACTGAGGTGATGTTGATGGTAATTTTCATTCAAAGGTAGCTCAATGATCTTTGTTCATTAATGCAATAAGAAGGTATATAGCAGCCTATTACGCACTGATTGAGCACAGACCCACCACGCTACTCCATTATCGGTTTGCAGGTATATTATTGCTATATTCATATATAACTCTTTGTATATTTGACCACGATGAACACTGAAACTACTCAAATGATGTAAACGGTTCCATTTTTTATTTTTCTGGGTTTGGGTAAAAAGTCTTCATAAATAATGCCTGCAGAGGCCATCAAACTACATACCGATACACCTAAATAAATAGATACACCCCAAAGATAGATAGATGAAACTTTCCTTCGACTTCTTTGAAATTTGTTCTATCAACAACTTTTATAGGCTTAAAAGATGACAAATATGGTTCTTTCAGCTCTAAGCCGCAGTAAACTGCGATGCTGGTTTTCAGAAGGAGGATCATACTACCAGGAACCTTATTTGTGGACTGCTTAAATCAATACTAAAGTATTACTTCTTTTCAGGTCAGTCGAGCAACTGAGCTTGGAAAACTTGTCACCAGACTGCAACAAGAACGATCTGAAGTTGCATTCTTTATATTCACCAACGGTAGCACTCTCAGGTACACATTTAAATTTATACTTAATTTTATTAATTTTTCTATACCTTAATCTACGATATTTTAAGACTATTTGTATATTTATGTACTTTAAAGGCATTTCAGGACTTTTAAATATTATTGAATTGAAGATTACGTTGTCTTATTATCGAATTTCAACACTTCCACAGATTTAAGACATAAGAAACAGACTTGTATTATCTAAACGAGATAGGTGCAATTCCCAATAAAAGAAACTTCGCTGATTGTTTTATCCATAGAACAGTAGTCAATGAGACTTTTACCGAAAATGTTAAAGCACAATTTGTGGCACTTGAATACTAAAACTATTGATTATAGAAAAATATTGCCATAACAAAAGTTGTCGGAAATTTTATCTAGTTTATTTCATGTACACATATTGTTATCGTAAAATGAGTTGAAAAGAAGATATTGCCAAGAAACTGTTGATAGACGTCATATTTCAAATATGTCTGCGCGAACAGCGATGTAACGTGGTGGCAAAGTTGAAATTCGGACAGAAATTGCCAAAAATTGTTGAAATTCATATAACACGTTCATTTCGGATCAAATAACTGTACTATCCAGAATATTACAATTTAAAATTTATCATCGAAATCGGTAAAAGTTTGACCTTTATATGTATAACTATAAGTCAAAGAGTTCTTGGATTCATATTCGTAGTGGGGTAAATTTAGTAAACTGCTAAATTTACCGCACTTTCTAATTTATCTAAGTCTAGATACTTTCTAATTTATCTAAGACTATTGGAAGGCTTCGGTAGTGGCTTACCACCATGCCAGCAATGACTATGTGAAGTAATATCACAGTCAAACGCAATCTTGTCTGCAATAAGAAAGGTGGTAGTGTTATATAATACTCATATCTACGAGTATACATATAAAATACCTAGCTTAGTAACATTCAGTATTGTCATTCCATATTCTCACTAGTATTCACTCATTATCATTGTAAACATCAATTAATAGATAAGGTTCGTTACAATAAACAAGCTAGTTAAGTTTACAACCCTCTCACACCCTCCACGTCTCATCCCTACCACATCGTCCTATATAAATACTCCCTCATTTCCAATTACACACACATTCTATATCCAACACTCTTAGTTCTAACATTGTTACTCTGTTTATCATTACTCTGTTTCTTTTAAATCGTAATTAAGTTATTGTTTAGTTTTATTTTAAACTATAAAGTTAAGTGAATAAATAGTTTTTAACAAAAAGGACAAGTTTGTTTAACTGCCACATAACAGTAGTAGTTTTTTCTCTTAAAAAGAGTAAAAGATAGCTTTAAGGTTGACTTACCATAACTTTTTTTATAAGAATTAAATTTAATTTCTATCTAATGTTACTATTATGAATTCATAACAATACATAATCTATGAACGCCAAAGCATTGTCTGTGCAAATGACAGAAAAGTTCAAATCATCTTGCAAGCGTCTCGAACTTATACATCGAAAAATACACATATTGAAGAACAATTGCATAAGTCATTACTGAACCCTATTTTTTGAATACTGAGAAGACAAATAGCTGCCTCTCCCTCTTCCTGGGGGCTCTGGCTCGAAGGACCAGTAATTTTTTCTTCAATAAATGTATTTTGTGAAGCCAAAGATGATTTTTTTTTAAATTGCTGACTGATTGGCGCTTGACCATAAGGTGTCATTATTGTAAGTGATGATACAGCCTAAGATCTAAGTGTGTTAATCTGGTAAATGATAATTTACATCTTATGGTTTCTACACAGCATCGTACTGGAACACAAATCTCTTTACTTGGCGGTATGTCTATCCTGGTAGGGTGGTAACTAGCAACAGCCAAAGCCTTCCAGTTTAGACAAACTAGCAGTGTCAACTACTAGTTGACATTTTACCACAGTACTGACTCAACTCGAGCACTCGGAATTATAAGCATCTTTCTTTATATGTCATAATGCGTATTATCTATTTTGCTTCTCGGTAACTGTCTTAACAAAATATGCGTAGAGGTAAGACTAGACAATAGAAAAACAAAAAGTAAATCAGTTACAAAGTGACCGTTAATAACGGTGCGTGTGTCCCGGCGAAGTTCGTTAAGTTTTTTTGTGGTATTTTATAAACTGTGAGTGTTCATTAGTGAGCAATTGTATTTTTGATTATATAAGTGATGTGAATAACAATGAAAGCCTTTGAGGTAAGTTTTAATTTTCAAGATATGACCCTATAAATACTAGACGAACTTATTTGACTCTATAAAAGTTTAGCGTAACATGACGCTACACCAGAGTCTTAATTTAAAAAACAAAAGATAAGATTGTACAGTTTAACTATTGGAAAACATAAAAATCGTAACATTCGGCAGTCTTTCATGAACATTTAAGTTCCAAGAGCCACTTTAGCGTCATTTGACCCGCGGGCCATCCGACGCAAAGACATGCGGGGGCGGGGCAGGTGACGGTTATTACCGCTAAAAATAGCGGACGAAATCGAATGCGAGACTTCTGCTAGTAAAGAGAGTATCAACTTTTGTGAATTCACTAAACTCCTCCCCCCCCCCCCCCCCCCCCCNTCTTATTATACATACGTAAGATTAACGGGGCACTTACGTTGATTGTTTTTCTCTGTAGTGTTGTTGACGCTTCAGTTGTTTTGTACAGACTAATTAAGTTTAGTCCATGCTAGTTGCTTGCCTTAACTTCGTAGGGACAGTAGATTACAATATGTCTACACGTTTTGACAAAATCTGTATCTATAAAAGTGATATCCAGGTATCTATTGACTCATCACGACATCTCTGGAACCATGAGGCATAGAGACTTGAAATTTGGTAGGAATATTCCTTTTGGCGAGTCGTCGTCGTCGCTTCAACCGATGGACGTCCACTGCTGGACATAGGTCTCACGTAATGACGTCCACAAGGCCCAATCTTTCGCCGCCTGGCTCCAGCGGCTGCCGACAACCCTCTTTATATCATCGGTGCACCTTGTGGGGGATCTGCCTACACTGCGCCGTCCGGTGCAGGGTCGCCACTCCAGCACATTCGGACCACAACGTCCATCGGTCTTTTGGACTATATGCCCCGCCCATTGCCACTTCAGGTTCGCGATTCGTAGGACTATGTCGGTGAATTTGGTTCTACTAGGGATATCTTCATTTCTAATTCGATTGCGTAAAGAAACTCCGAGCATAGCCCTCTCCATCGCACGCTGAGTGACTCTGAGCTTCCGCATGAGGCCCATAGTCAGCGACCACGTCTCAGAACACAACACGGAGTACATTTTATGAAATTCCACCCGCAAGGGTGGTTGCGGGGGTGTTATACGTATTTTTATTATTTGTAAAACAATTTACTTAAATTAATGAAAATGATAAACAACAGCACGCAGACGAAGTCGCGGGTTCAGCTAGTATGTATATAATCAAGTTACTCAAAAAGTGATGAAAGTAAATTTTTACGATGCGCGCGCACATCGTCACAAAAAACCGACACCCTAAAGATAGCTATAGTCGACATTTTTTTATATATATTTTATAATTATATAATACCTTCATTATTATATTATATTACTTGTTAGATATATTGTGACATTAGAAATACCAACAAGACATTCATATCAAAATTATAACTTTCAGACTTAACTACAGAAAACAGATTATAAACTATTTATATCCAATGAAAGTTAGTTTATTATTTTCGAATCTTTGGCCTTATCCTTGCATTGAGTGAAGGAATGATGGATGTATTCGATTTGACAAGCAACAAAAACTAGGGCGTGGATTTATGGTTAAAATTTCGTCGATACTAACTGTTGTTGTGTATTTCAATAAGACATTAAATAATCGCGCTAAAAGTTGTGCTATCCAATGATAATGACTGATAATTTAAAAGTTCCGAGATAAAGTTAATGCATATCATTGTTTTATAACAAATTACGACTTCTGTACGTAATATACACGAGTTAAACACTAACAAGTTACTCGGCATTCAACGTAAATAATAACAACCTTTGTTTTTATTTATTTATAACATCATTTGTTTGAAGAAATCGTTGTTTACTATTCTTACCGCTGCTTTTATATGTCATCACATTGATGGTATGCGTATTTTAGTAGGTATTTGTAAAGCCTCGTTAAAATATTACGTAAGGAGATTTAGTTACCTCATCTCCCCTGTCAGCAAAAGTAAGCAAAGCTCTCACCCCTTAACCCCTTGCTTACCTAAACATTTCTCAATTATAAATGTATTTTATTTTATATTATAAATTAAAAATCAGAAAATAGATTCAAACTAGAGATACTGTATTCAACATAGAGAAAGGGACGAAAATATTATTATCTTACGAACATAACTAACTGACGTTATCATCATCTGGACTCTTCAATTGTCTACTCCCCCTTATGTCACCCAAAATAAGCAAAACAATGAAACACAGACACACCCCCTCCCCTCCTAGACGAATCTATTATACAACATATATTTAGAAGACGTACAGAGTGCTGGGCCACCAAAGGGGAGAATGAAAGGAAATTGCATGCAGCGGAGATGCGAATGTTGAGATGGACGTGTGGAGTAACAAAATTAGATAAGATTAGGAATGAGTATATTCGAGGAAGTGTGAATGTAGCATCAGTGACCGAGAAGTTAAGGCGTGGAAAGCTATCCTGGTATGGACATGTCATGAGAAGGAAGGATAGTCATGTATGCAAGAGGGCCCTAGCAATGGTAGTCCGGGAGAGGACGACCAAATAAGTGTGCATGAACTGTGTGAACGAGGATATGTATGTAAGGGGTGTGAATGTAGAAATGACAGCGGATAGAGTGAAGTGGCGAAAGGAAACATGCTGTGCCGACCCCACCTAGTGGGATAAGGGCAAGAAAAACAACAACAAGAACTACGTATGTTCCTTGTACAGTTTTTCGTTAATTAGTTAATTCGTTAAATCATAATTTTTCTTTTCAAATTTTCATATTGAAATAGTGTATTGGGCAGCCCTGAAAATAAATGTTGTCACCGGATCCGAGTGGCGATCGATTCACATTTAACTGCTTTTGGTGGACATTCACTTTCAGAAACCGTNCCCCCCCCCCCCTCCCCATTAGCGCTACGTGAGCGTTCAGCAACATCGTAGAAAAAGTAGCGTGGGTTAGTTAGTTAGTAATAGACAATTGTCGACTAGTAAGTAATACTTTTCAATAACAAGTATACGTGTAATGTTATTGTTCCTGTTTTCGCGTAAGTTTTTCTTATTATACATACGTAAGATTAACAGGGCACTTACGTTGATTGTTTTTCTCTGTAGTGTTGTTGACGCTTCAGTTGTTTTGTACAGACTAATTAAGTTTAGTCCATGCTAGTTGCTTGCCTTAACTTCGTAGGGACAGTAGATTACAATATGTCTACAAGTTTTGACAAAATCTGTATATATAAAAGAGATATCCAGGTATCTATTGACTCATCACGACATCTCTGGAACCATGAGGCATGAACTTGAAAGAGACTTGATATTTAATAGGAATATTCCTATTGCCGAGTAGAGGTCAGCTAAGAAAGGTTTTTACGAAATTCCACCCGCAAGGGGGGTTGCAGGGGTGTTATACGTATGTTTATTATTTGTAAAACAATTTGCTCAAATTAATGAAAATTATAAACAGAAGCACTCCACGCAGACGAAGTCGCGGGTTTTGCTAGTATGTATATTATTATATTTTTAAATAAAGGGTACGATTCGTCATGCTGCTGCTGGAGACATTAGTTTTAATTTAAAGAAATACTAGCATTGTATCGCAGAGCATCCCTTTTTATGACACAACTAACTTAAAATACAATAGTTCGTAGGTAACGTTGATTAAAAACTGCCCTTTCGACTATCTTTTATGACCTTATCACCAATGGCAGCGTTTGGCAGCAAAACTATTTCTTAATTATCTTATTTATTAAGAAACTACCATTCCCCGTTAGTATTTAATAGTTACAATTAATATAATTTAAGTAATTCTAATTTATGAAATATTACAACTATTATATAGCAAATTGGCATCATTTACAACGTTTAAAAATTCACCAATCGGAATCAACATTTGTGATGTTTCAAGGTCATCGTTTTCTAAGAATAGATTTAGTTAAATGACGAACCGTACCCTTTATTTTAAATATTATTTTTATTAAATTATTTTATATATACTAACCGGACACCCTGAAGTTAGCTATAGTCGAAATTTTCTTTTATATATTTTATAATTATATAATACCTTCATTATTATATTATATTACTTGTTAGATATATTGTGACATTGAAAGTATCAACGTGACATTCTTATAAAAATTATAACTTTCAGACTCAACTATAGAAAACAGATTATAAACTATTTATATCCAATGAAAGTTAGTTTATTATTTTCGAATCTTTGGCCTTAGCCTTGCATTGAGTGAAGAAATGATGTATTTGATTTGACAAGCAACAAAAACTAGTGTGTGGATTTGTGGTTAAAATTTCAAAGATACTAACTTTTGCTAATATATTATTTTGCATTTTTTATGCAATCAAGCGTGTATCTCAATAAGACATTAAATAATCGCGCTAAAAGTTGTGCTATCCAATGATAATGACTGATAATTTAAAAGTTCCGAGATAAAGTTTATGCATATCATTGTTTTATAACAAATTACGACTTCTGTACGTAATATACACGAGGTAAACACTAACAAGTTACTCGGCATTCAACGTAAATAATAACAACCTTTGTTTTTATTTATTTACCTCATCCCCCCTGTAAGCAAAAGTAAGCAAAGCTCTCACCCCCTTAACCCCTTGCTTACCTAAACATTTCTCAATTATACATGTATTTTTTTTTATATTATAAATTAAAAATCAGAAAATAGATTCAAACTAGAGACACTGTATTCAACATAGAGAAAGGGACAAAAATATTATTATCTTACGAACATAGCTAACTGACGTAATCATCATCTAGACTCTTCAATTGTCTACTCCCCCTTATGTCATCCAAAATAAGCAAAACAATGAAACAACCCCCCCCCCTCCCCCCTCCCTCCTCCTAGACGAATCTGATATACAACATATAGTTAGAAGACGTACAGCATCTTCTTCTGGAGTGCATCAGAACTAGGAACGGAAGGCAATCGCTGATAAACCGTTATGGTCTAAATTGTTTTTATTTTGGCCTACTGCAGTAGTCCGCAGTATTCTGAGTAGTCCAACGTCAGATATAGCTGTAGAATTTTATAATATGATATTGGGGGGTCTTCAGTGATTTATATTAAAGTTAAGCTACAATAGGACTGACGTGTCTTGTGGACAACAGTCCCTAATATCCTCTAGATTTAAAAAAACATATAGTTATTTTTTTATATATAGATTTGGACATACTGTTCCAATGTGATGCGGTCAAATTAATAGTCTTGGTCTTTTTAGTGTTAAGCAGCGTTTTCGACGAAAAGTCGTTCAATGGTTTATAAAATGATTGCGAACAGATTGATGTGGCTGAGGAATTTGATTTATTACTTAGGTATTAGGATATATGTATGTGCATACTTATAATAATCTAATATTGTACATGTCCAGGTCCAATTTGACCCAACGGTTCGCCGGTACAGACAGTGCTGTACAGCAGATGGGTGAGCTGCCTAAACTGACCTTCAAGAGTCGAGCTGAAACAGTAGACGGTCACACGTTCCTAGAAGAACTCTATGACCTCAGGTACGTTGTTTTATCTCCTTTTTAATATGATTGTTGAAGTGAAAACTTCTTTAGTATCTAAAATTCATTTATTACTTAATACAGGTAGGTTATAATGGTGTGAGCAAATTAGAGTACTCCCACTGTATCTGCCATTCAATCGCATGCAAATGTTAATAAATAGCATCATGCTTCATTCCCATAAGGGTAGGCAGAGACCACGTCCTTTCACTTGCCCCGATCTTTACATATTATCTCCTTCGCTTCTTTTATTCTCATTAGCTTTCAGTAGAAAGTCAGACCAAGTCCGTATAAAAGTCTCAATCGCGTACTGCAAGATAACCCAAAACCCACATAACTTAATGACGCGGGCGTGGACTGGCGCGAGTTGTTCCAGGTGGTGCTGGGGACTCGTGATCACGGCGTGATCACTTTCCACTTGGCGCAGATCCTCTTGGGGCACGGGTGCTTCGGGAGGTGGCCCGTAGGGAGCCCATTGAGGAATGCCACGAGTGTGGATCCGCGCTTGACACGGCAGAACATACGCTTGCGGTGTGCTCCCGCAAGCGTGTGTTCTGTGGCCGTAATAGGGTCGACCGACCTGTCTCTGCCCACCGTCGTGAGAGCGATGGTGGAGCGGAGGGAGTGTTGGAATGCGACGGCTTCCTTTAGCGACGAGGTGATGACGCTGAAGGAGGCCGCGGAGCCGCGTCGGGAGGCGGACCCCGCCGGTCACGCCCTTCGTCGTCCCCCTCTAGACGAAACTAGCCTCTGGGACGGCGGACCGCGGGGGCCGTCGTCCCACTGAGTTAGGCCCATAGGTCGAGCGGCGTGCTTTCGCGCTGTCCCATAGGTAGGGGCCCCCTCCCGGGGGAGTCACGGCGGCGTGCTCAGTTTTCCTCTAGAGCTAACCTGTCACGTCTCGGCGTGTGACAGCGGGTCGTTTTTAGCCGATAGGAGTCCAGCATAACTGGTAAAAAGACGTCCCCGCGGCATCCCGGTATCCTTTGAAGGGTTTTTTTCCCGTCTTGACAAAAACAAAGGTGGTGCTGGGGAGCCAGCGTGGAGATGGGGATGTCATTTAGACATCGTTCGCTAATGTTGTTTCGTGGATATGAGGGTGATTTCCATTGCCCACTGACTCTGGTAACCCCATTTTCCCCTATACATAAAGGCTAAATTTCATATAACAACAATCCACCTGTATAATCATTTGACTTTTACTTTTTATTATATTAGAGTTCATAACCTATGAACAACATATAGGTATATTGTGAAGTGATAAGAGTACTACTTTGTTAGCAGAGACCCCTGGTTCGTTCCCCGGTAGAGCGAATTTAGTAAATTGCATTTTCAAATTTGTCCAAATCTGGCTTGAGATTTGTGTTTGTGTTCCGGTACGATGCTGTGTAGAAACCATATGAGGTAAATTGCCTTTTATCAGATTAGTGCCTAGTTCCTTTTAAGACTGTATCATCATTTACCAGGTGTAATCACAGTGAAAGTAAGAAATAAATAAAATGAAAAGTGCATGCGTACATATTACACATGTCAGAAGTGAAATTTCTTTGGCAAACTAATTTTAAAGTCTTGTTTATATTTATATAAATCTAAAACTTTAGATTTCCTACACTTAGAGAGAGGGAAAAGGGAAGATATGTTAGTGATTTGAAATGAAATTGAAAGGAAATGAAATGAATTTAATTGTCATTAAAATATTAAATGTCAAGAATGAATACAAATAAAAATGCCATGTATTTTTTAACAATAATACAAATTATTAATTAAGTTGCTTTTTTAATTTAAAATTAAAAAAAAATAGTATATTAAATGACGAGTGGCATATTAAAATGTCTCTTGTTATTTGTAAATATTAGAAGTACCTAATCTTCAAACGAATTAGCATGAAAACGCTGCACATCTTCGTGACTCTAATCACGCGTTTCATCCGAAACAAAATTACCCTCATACGCCTAAGAAGTTTCACTTCAAAAACTTTTTTATTCATCCACTCAAGTACAAATACATTTCTAAAAAGTTCACGTAAAAGGTTTCTTTTAATATATTAAGAAGTTAAGATGGCGTAGGAATTGACTTTAATTTCTTTTTCACTTCTATTTCTTTTATTTAAATGACAACGATACTAAATTCTTGAATAAATATTATGCAATCAAACCTTGGTTAGTCTTCTGTCGATGTGTAATCATCGTAAAAATTCTTAATCCTTCATTAAATTGGAATTTATTTTGCAATTAAACAATTACTAATAAAAAAAAGTACCGCTTACCAATAACACTTTAAAAGGTAATGTTTTTGCTCACTTTTAATTATTATGACGTAATTAACTACATAAACATTCAAGTATTCATCATCGTCACCTTAAACATGACGTACACAGGTTTAGATATCACCAAGGACATTAAATGGATGACTTTTTAGAATCAAAACTATTTTTCAACAAAAATTTATGAAATTCTATAAAAAAAATCAAGAGTTAAAGCCATCGTAGATTTAGAAAAGGCCTATGATCGAGTGGTGAGGAATGAGCTGTGGTCAACGTTATCTACGTATGGGGTGAGTGGTTGTCTGATCCAAGCATTGAATTCTCTCTATGAGGGTTTTAGTGCTTGTGTCAGAATAAACGGAGCGTACACGGAGTGGTTTCCTGTCGAAGAGGTGTTCGACAGGGATGTGTTGCGTCACCATGGCTGTTCAACCTATTCATGGATAAATGTTTGACAGATTTAAAAGAAAGTATGTATGGGTTAAGAATGAATGAAATACTCATCAAATGTTTACTCTGATGACGCAAGTAAGTAATACTTGCGTCATCCGCTAACGAGCTTCAGGAGATGCTAAATATTATGAATGAAGCTTTGAAAGGGAAAGGAATGAAAGTGAATGTAAACAAAACGAAAGTTATGCTTTTTGAACGAGATGAATCTATGATGAATGGCAATATTTTGATAGATGGGGAACAAGTGGAAGAGGTGAAAGAATTTGTATACTTGGGATCTAAATTTACAAAAGATGGAACATGTGAAAGTGATATCGAAAGGAGAGTGAATGCAGGGAATATGGTAAATGGTGCTCTGCATGCTTTTATGAATAGCCAGATGGTGTCTCAAAGGGCTAGACTGGCAGTGCATGCTGGAGTGTTGGTGCCAACACTTATGTATGGTAGTGAAAGTTGGGTATGGCAGAAGAATCACAAAAGTAAAATAAATGCGGTAGAGATGAGAGCGTTGAGAAGCATGAGTGGATTAAAACTGAGTGACAGAGTAAGAAATAGTGTGATAAGAGAACGTTGTGGTATAAAAGAAGACGTAGTGACTAAAATTGAGAAAGGTATGCTTAGATGGTTTGGGCATGTAGAGAGAATGAATGAAAGGAGACTGACAAAAAGGATTTATGAGTCAAGAGTGAATGCGAAAGTTGGAAGGGGAAGACCGAGGCGAACGTTCCTGGACCAAATCCAGGACATTTTAAATAACGGCCAGGTCAAGAGTACTCTAAACCGACGAACTTGTATGAAAGGTTTAATGAGATTGAAAGAAGCGAAGGAGATATGCAAGGATCGTGGCAAGTGGAAGGATGTTGTCTCTGCCTACCCCTATGGGAATGAGGCGTGATGCTATGTATGTATGTATGTATGTAAGACGATTTAAGTGATAAAAATGTTTGGAGTTGAATCCAGTTGCACTAAAAAGCAATATATTACTCAATGTAACCTCGGACGGGGCCATAGTAGGAGCTATCTGCCCACATCTGGACAAATGGCTGGGCAGAGAGCACGGATCGGTCTCCTACAGGTTGGTGCAGTTTCTCACTAGTCATGGTTGCTTCTGCAAATACCTGTACCAAACTCTTGGCTGTGAGGCGTCGGCCAGATGTCACGAGTGTGGTGCCTCCTTAGGCACAGCCCACCACACGGTGGCAGATGTCCCACCTGGGAACCTGAGCGACTCATTATGACGTCACTGATCGGCACAGACCTCTCACTGGCAAGTATTATAGGTGCAATACTCATGGTAAGGCAAAGAGGGTGAATGCCGCCGAGACGCTCCAGCTTCGAAGAAGGGGAGTAGGAAACATGAGGTGGAGGTTCATGCAACTCCTCCCCCTGTAGAATATCTGTGAGTCAGCTGCAATCGAGGGGCCAGAGAGGAATACTTCAACAAGCCTCTGGCTTCCCAGCCACGGTCGATGACGGTCCCGCTGGGTTTTAGTGGGTATTAGGGGTTATTCCCCCTCGTGGAGTTCTACACTCCCGACCTCACAGTCGGGGTGTGTAAATGCATTTCCCGGTGAGAAAAAAACACAATGTAACCTACAAAACTCTATTTAAAAGAGTAACCGCTGCGTCTCCTGCCGGTTTCTTCTTCCGAACCGGTGATTTACCAACGGTCAGAAAACTGAAGATGCAAAAAAGCTTTTGGGACTAATTGAATAAAGAATTATCTGATTTTGGAATAGGTCGAGACAAGACCGTTACGATAAGTGTCGGATAAGGCGAACATAACTTGTCAGAGAGATATAAGTTAGTGAAAATAGAGAGCGAGTGAGAGAGAATTATGTGTTACGTCAGTCGTGTGGTCTAAAGCACGCTTGTTTATTGTTTTACAATTTATAAATGAGAATCTTGTTTGTTGTAGATGTTTTACCAACGGACAGACTTTAATATAGAATATCATAAAAAAGTAATTCCCCTTCCCCTTAAGAACTATTCCTGTCTGTCAAATATTTGATGTTCGTCCCGTCGTTTAGAAATTAATTATATTTAAATGTTGTTCCGAAATCAAATTAAATTTAAAAGTGAAGTTTTTGGTTTGAACTTCAAACGTTTGATGGCCGTTACGTAAAATCGTATAGAAATGAAATTAAATTGAAAAGAATACCTTTGCCCTTTTTCCATTTGCTTTTGACGTTTGACATTGACAGCTAATAATTTCTGATCGCAACTGTGATATTTTACGGAATTTGGGCGTAAATTCTTCATATTCTAGTTAAATTTTGATTAGTTTATTTACTAAAGCTGGAACAAGCTACAATTATCATATTGCTTTTTTATTAATTGATTCTGAGGCGGTTATAGATAAAACGTACTATCTTTAATTTGCAAATCAAGCGTTAAACTGTACTCAATAAAAAGTAATTCTACTATTCAATGTCCTTTTAAATAATTAGACATTGTATCAATCGCTTTAATCAATCTAGTAAATTGAATTAGTTACTCAGACTTTAGAGATTAGACGAGGTGTGAAAAGCACAGGTGAATTTCCTTGATTACATCGATAAATCACGACAAAGCTTGAGTAATTTTGGAATATACGTTGCGGTATTTTGTCCGTAGTAGCTGTCGTAAACTATTTACTGCCAGGAAAGGTAGTTTGATATGGTAATTACGTAAAACGTGTAAACGGTAATAGATAATGAATACTTTAAATTCTTTATTCGAATAGACATAAGCTCTTTTGAATCGTCAAGTCTCTACGATGTTAATTATTGAATTAATATTTGAAAATAATAAAAAAAGTAAGTTTCTACTTCCTTTTAATTTGATGTTAATACAGTTTTTTCAAATATTAATTCATTATTTAACATCGTACAGACTTGTCTATTCATAATAGTTGTTTACACATATACATACATAGCATCACACCTCGTTCCCATGGGGGTAGGCAGAGACCAAGTCCTTCCACTTGCCACGGTCCTTGCATATCTCCTTCGTTACTTTCATTCTCATTAAACGTTTCATACAAGTTCGTCGGTTTAGAGTACTCTTGACCTGACCCTTATTTAAAATGTCCTGGATTTGGTCCAGGAACGTTCGCCTCGGTCTTCCCCTTCCAACTTTCGCATTCACTCTTGACTCATAAATCCTTTTTGTCAGTCTCCTTTCATTCATTCTCTCTACATGCCCAAACCATCTAAGCATACCTTTTTCAATTTTAGTCACTACGTCTTCTTTTATACCACAACGTTCTCTCATCACGGTATTTCTTACTCTGTCACTCAGTTTTACTCCACTCATACTTCTCAACGCTCTCAGCTCTCTAGCTGTTTACGCTTACTTCAATAAACTCTATTTCTATTGTACTTAGAAAACTGTGAAAGTTGAATCAGTAAAACGTTTAAAATAAGCCCAACAACACGCCAGTCTTGGGCACACGGCTGCTCAGTCATAGGTGAGAGGGTTTTTAAAGCATAGACCCACCACCCTGCTCCACGGCGAGTTGGCAGGCGTAGTACACAAATGCACTCCCTGTTTGTGTATTAACATCAAATATCATCCATTATATGAAAAACATGTCAGAGAATTCTACGTATAAACAGTCAACTCGCAATTTACACATTGTAACGTTTTTGTGTTAAAGTTTTCTTAGTACAATCAAAATAGACTTTATTCAAGTAGGCGTAAACAGCTCTTTTGAAGAGACAAGTCTGTAAGATGTTAATTAATGAATTAATATTTGAAAAACAACTGTATTGACATTAAATATCATCCATTACTAGTCAAAAAATCCATAGCTGCTGCAGTCCATTTGTGTTTTTACCTTTTTTTTTTAAATTTTGATGTTTATATCACCCAATTCATAATGATAGATCATCGTTTTTTAATTTTTTTTGCACCTCCCGTTCCTGTTTACTTCTCCTCTCATCATTGGCTGCTCCTGAAAGATCGCCATAGCGATAAGACCGCCTTTGCGCACTTCGCAATCTTAAGAATGTTTTATTTTTAAGTGTTTATAATATATATATGTGTGCAATAAAGTATGAAATACATATATAATTTATATTTAGGATGCTGTCTAACAAATTTAGGATTCTATACTTGACTCTTTATACGTATGGGCCGTCGATGTATTTGAACTTGAGTGGATAAATAAAAAGAATTTCGTGTCGCTAGTTTTTTTATTAAAAGGTAGATCTAATATATAAAAATGTGCTGTCACATTGTGTTCTGAAGTGAAACTTCTTGAGGGGCATAAGGGTATAAATTTTACGGATGAAATGCGTGATTAGCGTCACGAAGATGTGCAGCGTTTATATTCTAATTCGCTTGAAGATTACGTAGTTATGCTACGCATCATTTAATATACTATTTTTCACGAAATATTAAACAAAAATATTTCATAAATTGTCTTTTCTAAGCTTATCTACTAATTTTTTATATTGGCCAAAAAAAAACCTGGAATTTTTTTTACAATTCGCCATTTGAGATTTTAATAAATTATTTGTATTAATTTTCGACACTTAATATTTTAATGACAATTAAATTCATTAAATTCCTTTTTCCCTCCATCTAAGTCTAGGAAATCTAAAGTTTTACATTTGTGTAATTATAAACAAGACTTAAAAATGAGTTTGCCAAAGATGTTTGTATTTATATAGGTATGAGCGTTTTTTGTTGCAATATCAACCCGTGTCCACTCACGGATTCCTGTAAAGATTAGCCAAGGAAAAACACTCGAGCTTAAACAAGATTAATTACTTCACGTTGTATCCAACTACTTTGTTTACATCTACAAGAAATTGAAACTTATTGCGGTGAGGCTTTATGTTAATCACAGATTATGTTAATCATAGAGAAGAAAAACATTATGTAGTTTTATGAAAAGCTTTTATCCCCACTTTGCGCTCGGCTGTAATGCGACATACAATAGATTGACAAAACAATAAGACGCGATGATAAAAAAAGTTTCGAAAGACACGAGTTATAATATCAAACTAGAGTTATTGTATCACATAAAGGTTAATATGACGAAATACAGCAATTTGTGAAGTGAAACTTCTTTAGGCGCTTGAGGGTAAATTTACGTATGAAACTCGTGATTACCGTCACGAGATGTGCAGCGTTTTTTATGCTAATTCGTTTGAAGGTTAGATAGTTTTAATATTTACAAATAACACGTCGCATTTTAATTTGGTTTAATACACTCTTTTTTTTTATAAATTCCTCTTTCCCAATATTGGCAAAAAACACGTGGCATTTTTATTTAAAATCGCCATTTGAGATTTTAAAAAAATATTCGTATTAATTTTCGACACTTTTAATATTTCAATGACAATTAATTTCATTAAATTCTTAACATACCTTCCTTTTTCCCTCTTTTTAGGTCTCGGGAATCTAATTTAATTATTACTTTATAATGAAATTTTTAAGCGTAGATACATCTTTAAAATTGCATCCATAGAGAGACAATTTTAAAGTTACACCAGTATAGATACATACATAGCATCACGCCTCATTCCCTTAGGGGTAGGCTGAGACAACGCCCTTCCACTTGCCACGATCCTTGCATATCTCCTTCGCTTCTTTCAGTCATATTAAACCTTTCCTACAAGTTCGTCGGTTTAGAGTACTCTTGACCTAACCGTTATTTAAAATGTCCTGGATTTGGTCCAGGAACGTTCACCTTCCAACTTTCGCATTCACTCTTGACTCATAAAATCTTTTTGTCAGTCTCCTTTCATTCATTCTCTCTACATGCCCAAACCATCTAAGCAGTATCATCTAAGCATACCGAACGAACCGGCGAACGTTCCTGCACCAAATCCAGGACATTTCAAATAAGGGCCAGGTCAAGAGTACTTTAAATCGACGAACTTGTATGAAAGGTTTAATGAGAATAAAAGAAGCGACGGAGATATGCAAGGATCGTGGCAAGTGGAAGGACGTGGTCTCTGCCTACCCCTATGGGAATGAGGCGTGATGCTATGTATGTATGTACTATTACATGTATGCCTGCCTCACTGGTCTAGTGGTTAGCATGTTCAACTACAGACGTGAGGTCCTGGGTTTGAGTCCCGGATCGGGCTATTTCAAAAATCAATATTGAGTTTTCTATTAAGATTTTCTCAATATTTGCCCGAAGTTGGGAAGTCGGCGGTGTGAGCCACCCCCGTGCCTCCTGCGCCTGATCTCTCACCGGTCGTGTCGGATTCCCGTCATATTGGACTATGAGAATGAAAGAATAGAGAGTGCACTTGTGTACTATGCCTGACAATCCGCAGTGGAGCAGCGTGGTAGGTCTATGCTCTAACAACCCTCTCTCCTATGAGAGAGGAGGCCTGTGCCCAGCTGTGGGACGTTTATGGGCTTCTACTTACTTACTTAATTTACTATTACATGTTACCAGACTTATTCACGTACAACAAACGACATTGTCCATAGCACAACCACAGCCCATTGTTTTATTGAAATTTTGTTAATTATCAGTTCTGCTGTCAACTAAGTTACGTCGTTGAAGTCCTACTTTTAAGAGTACGTAGGCAAAGCTGCGTGGATAAATTAGTATTTAAATATAACGTCACTCGAGTAAGTAACGCTAATACATTAAATTTGGTATTTCAAATTTGCTTAATAGTTTCAAAAGTTTGTGAGCTCGACACTGATGGATGAGTTGCGATTGCAATCACTTAGTAATTTAATCCACGAAACGACAATATATTGTCCACTTTTCTAGTATAATTTGGTAATATCGATCACGCAAATAGAGGTTCCGCAGTATCATCTGCACAAATTCCGATCCCGTGGGAATATGGGGAAATCAGTTCTTAGTAATATTTAGAATCGCGAAAGAAGTTTTGCGAATAGTTTTGAAGATCTCGTGATGTATGAGTGACCTTTTTTGAATTAATAATACATATATTTATTTATTTATTTTACAAAATCCACATCCCTCTTAAAACTAACATATAATCTAATTAAATTAACTTAAGGCCAATTAAGGATTTTACATTTGTTTATTGGACTTATAAGCGCCAGAGAGATTGCGCGCGTGTGTGTGTGTGTGTGCGCGTGCGTGTGCGTGTGTGAGTGTGAATGTGTGTGTGTCTGGAGTCAAATACAAGCTACCTTCTCACTAATTAAATTCATTAATTTTATTAATTCTTTTTTAAATTTTAGTTTGTTGCCATGGAAGATATCGACGTCAGAGTAAGTTTCGTTATAATTTCTTTGATTGCGGCAAATTATGGGATTATTTGCATAATTTGTTTGACAATGTCAAGTAAAAAAGAGGGGTGTTTTAATTATTAAAATATTAATTAGTTTTTTCGCTGTACTTGCATCCGGGCGTGTGTGACTCGCTAGTTGTATCAGGATACCCACTAAAACCCAGCGGAACTCTCTACATCCTGGTGTTGGGGTCTAGATGTCCGCTGACGCATTCAGCTCTGGCGCCAACACGCTGATAATTGTCACCGTTGATACCCTTATTAACGAATTAATGGGGACATCAGTTCTTAGTCCTCAAGCCAAACGGAAGAAGAGTTTTGGAGATCTAGTGATGAGCGCGTGAGTAATTTTCGGTTATACCGAGAGGTCCAAAAAAAATGTATGCACTGTTTAAAGTCCATAACTTGCACATAAATTGTCGGAGTTATCTCATTTTTGGTAGTGTAATAGTTTGCAGTTCCGGTAAATGTAAGGTGTCGTACTGGGAATTGATTGGGTCATTCTTATTTGACGGCACAGTTCCGGTGAAAATATGGTATCCCAGCCCACTCCCATAATCGTGTTAAGGCTTATCCCGACAAAAAATCTGTCAGGAAGATGTATAGACCGTAAAGGTATAGTGTATCCACCACGTTCCCCAGACTTAACTTCTCTGGGCTTTTATTTTATCTGTGGGACATTGTTTATCGACAAAAGCCACGGTCGTTGGATGAACTTCAGGAATCAATCGTATATTCATGTGCAAATATGCAATTGAACAGGTTGCAGTCAGTTCTTTGTGTGTGGATGCCAATGGTTACCATTATTAACATCTAAAGTAATATCTTCAAGTTGGACCTTATGCTTTCACCAAAAATGAGACAACTCCGACAATTTATTTGCAAGTTTTGGACATTTAAATAATGGATATATTTCTTGGACTCCTGTGTATATCCTGATCCCATAGGAATATGTAGAACTACTTTTTAATGAGCGTCTACATCGAAAAGGATGCATGGTAAATTTGAAATGAATTGGGCGAATTGTTTTAGAAATATCGTAGTGAATCCATGAGTGTTCGTTTTATATAACACATTGCCATGAGAATTTAAGAAAAAATCCGCTTTAGCGTCCGAAAAGTGTCACATATAAAATATATTTACGATAAAGGTTTAGATATATTGTTGTATTGTTGGTCTGAGGTGTGTTACAGATATTTTTTGTCGGTTATGCATTGTACGTTGTGAATAAGTGTGAAGGAACAAATAAATATCTTATTTATATATCTAAATAGGGGTCAATCGGTTACGAAATTATCAAAACTATTGGCCCGATAGACTTGAAATATATTTTAAAATCCTGAGTCCCCTATATGGGGCAGAGGGCTTCCATAGTGCTCCACCATCGTCTGTTTTGGGCCATGTTCTTTATCTCGGGCCAAGCATTTCCGATTTTTGTCATATCCGCCGCCACAGAGCGCCGCCAGGTTTATCTGGGTCGCCCACGCTTCCGCTTTCCCTGAGGATTCCATTCCAGCGCCTGTCTGGAGATGAGTACAAGTCCTCTTCGGAGAGTATGGCCTATCCAGGTCCACTTGCGGCGCAGGATTTCATTTTCGTGAGGTATTTCATGGCATCTGCTCAGGAGATCTTCGTTTAAAATCTTGTGGGGCCAGAAAATTCCTTGAATCTGTCAGAGGCAGCGGCTTATAAAAACTTGGATCTTTTGGGTGATGGCTTTGGTAACTCTCCACGTCTCGCATCCATATAACAAAATAGGTTTTTCATTTGAGCGAATGATTTTGAGTGTCACTTTCTGGGTCAATCTAGGCAGATTGCCTTTTAGGTCTGAGTTGAGACTTGAAATACGGAATATATATTGCATTCAAAAATAGACGCTTACAAAATATTGCACACAAAAGTAGTAATTAGCAGCCCATTAACGTCCCACTGCTGAGCACAGGCCTCCTCACTCGCATGAGAGAGGGTTTTTAGAACATAGACCCACCACGCTGCTCCACTGCGGATTGGCAGGCATAGCACAAAATGCACTCTCTATTCCTTCTCTCTCTCTAGTCCGATGTGACGGGAATCCGACACGACCGGAGAGAAATCAAGCGCAGGACCGACGGCTTAACGTGCTCTCCGAGGCACGGGGGTGGATCACACCGCCAACTTCCCATCTTCGGGCAAATATTGAGAAAATCTTAATAGAAAACTGAATATCGAAATTGAATTGGCCCGACCCGCAACCAGGACCGCATGTCTGTAGTCGAACATGTTAACCACTAGACCAATGAGGCAGCTAATTGCACATATTTCCATATAATAAAGGACTATACGAGTGACACCACGTGAAAAACGTAGTTATATTAAAAATTGAATCAGCATTAATATGATATCATGTGAACGGTTAACCTATATTGTGATAGCTGTCGATTTTCCACGAACATCGTTATGTAGTTCCGTAATAACCCTAAGCGGTTAATGACGGGGTGTGGTCATGCAAATGTTTGAATGCTCGTTAGGTTACACTCCACTCCACGGGATATAATGAGTCTTAAACTACTCTTCACCTACTTTTTCTAGTATCATTTAACGTACCTTTTAACTGTACTAAAAGATATTTCAATCTAAACTAATATTATAAAAAGGAAACATTTGTGTTGTTGTATTTTGTAACGTTTTGACACAAAAACTACTGCACCAATTTCAAAATTTTTTCACCATTAGAAAGCTGCATTTTCACTGTATGACATAGGCTATCTTACTGTCTCTAAAAGTATGAGGATCTCTAAAAAAAATGCATTAATGTAAGGCCAAGGTGTAAAAAATTGTTTACAATAAATCTGTCATCGCATGCGCTGCGAAAACTATTGATGATAGAACAAAAAAATGTTCCACAATATTATAGAACGTATAAATATCTACAAAAAAGTCTGTTAAACCGTATGTCCAACTGCTGTAGTTATGACACTACAACTACTTGTACACATTTTAAAAGTTAATAATAGTACCGACAATAATTATAACGAATGCCGATTATAATACAATTATTATTTGTACTGATTATTTTAATTGTACTATTATTCAAGACTGTTTCAATACCTGTAAAATACTTTTAAAATGATTAAAATTAGACCTTTCATTCAAAAGATATAACGAACTTAAAAATGTCAACCTAAAGAAAACTGCAGCGACCCTTATAACTGGGCCTGCTACTGGTGAGTTTATTTTATTTTAACTTTATTTTGGAAACAAACATTGCATTTTATATACAAAATAACAAAATATATGATAATATCTTACAACAAAAACAGTTTCCGAAAATACACATTTCTTATAATTACATAAAAAAGAGAAAAGTCAGTGCAGACAAAACATAGTATCTAATCTACTTCAAAATGTTGAAAATATTAATCTTTATGAGAGAGAGAGAGATGAAATGGATCAAATTCAGAGAACAACATGTACTGTTTACAACTCTTTCTTATGAATGTATTCTCTGAATATCTTGTTTTAAAATGTGAAATATGAAACATATTACTCCTACGGTGAGATATAATTCCCGGAAAGAAGATAAGGGGAGTCGATTTTAAAGCTCAAGAGTTTAAAGAAAAATGTTTGATCTCGCAAAACACATCTATCAGCAGCAGAGAGGGGAAGATTAAACTTATCCTTTGTCTGTGGTGAAATAGGTTTAAATTGAAGGTGTTTCAAGAAATGGTTATGAATCCGTTCCAGTTTATTAATATGGATTACTGTTCGTACAAAAGCTTTTTATAGAAGTGTAAATGTTGAAGGTTTGCTTAAACTCACTGGATGTCCTCAGAATAAAACCAGGCATTCGGTAAGCTTTAGCTCATATTCCAAGGATAGCAATGATTGCCACCGATATGCCTATTCTGTTTTCATTTTTATCAAGCTCCTTGAAATCAAGAATTATTCAATACCTGTAGAGTATTTTTAAATTTGCTAATATCGGACATTTTACCTATAATAATATCGGAATTTAAAAATGTATTAGTTAGTTATGTATATTGATTAATTTATGAATGTAACTGTGTATCTAATAATTTGAAAGGAAATAATTCAAATCTAATTGAAATAAAACTTTTATGTTAACGAAAATACATCTATAACCCGATTTAATAGCTTGCTAGTGTTTATATATAATTCAAGGAGTTTATTTACATACACATGTACAGAATAACTAAATATACGATTGAAGTATAACTATATTGATGGGCCGCTTTTTATGAAGTTTTCTATGTATACTTACGTGCATTTCGTCGTTGTGGTCGTCGTTTCAACCGATGGACGTCCACTGCTGGACATAGGTCTCACGTAATGACCACAAGGCCCGATCTTGCGCCACCTGGCTCCAGCGGCTACCGACGCCCTCTTTATATCATCGGTCTACCTTGTGGGGAGTCTGCCTACACTGCGCCGTCCGGTTCGATCGCCACTCCGGCACCTTCGGCCCCCAAGGTCCATCGGTCCTTCGGACTATGTGCCCCGCCCATTACCACTTCAGCTTCGCGATTCGTAGGGCTATATCGGTGACTTTAATTCTACTACGAATCTCTTCATTTCTGATTCAATCACGCAAAGGAACTCCGAGCATAGCCCTCTCCATCGCACGCTGAGTGACTCTGAGCCATTTCGTATAAGGCCCATAGTCAGCGACCACGCTTCGGAGTCTTAAGTCATCACTAGCAATACGCACTGTTCGAAGACTTTGGTCTTCAGGCACTGAGGGATATCGGACGAAAATATCTGGCGTAGCTTCCCGAACGCTGCCCAACCGAGTTAAATTCGGCAGTTGACCTCCTTCTCGAAATCGGACCTACCTAGCTGGACTATATGTCCCAGGTAAGTGTACTCGTCAACAATTTCGATTAAGATACGTGCATTTATACAACTAGTCAGTTGAATTCGGATTTGACATGTTAAAGCCAATTTTTTCATCGGGAATCGTTGGAGAGTCTCCACATCATGTTGCGTCATCCACCATCTTGAGTTTAAGAATGATTTTTTGTTTATTCACTAACTCACTTATTATCACATTTACGCGAAAAATGATAATAACCAAAGTTGGTTTGAATAAAATTTTCTATAATTTTTGTTTTTATCAATTTTTCTCTAGCATATACATAAGCTTAGAAGTTTAATGGGAAGTAGAAGAGAATTGGCAAGCTTCAAAAATTATAAACTTCAAGTTTTATGTTGATTGTTATCTCAACGTTTTCTTATCTAATCTAAATTATACGTAGTAATATACCTCAAATAGTATGATAGCAGAACGTTGTGGTATAAAAGAAGATGTAGTGACTAAAATTGAGAAAGATATGCTTAGATGGTTTGGGCATGTAGTGAGAATGAATGAAAGGAGACTGACAAAAAGAGTTATGAGTCAAGAGAGAATGCGAAAGTTGGAAGGGGAAGACCAACGTGAACGTTCCTGGACCAAATCTAGGACATTTTAAATAAGGGCCAGGTTGACTACTCTGAACCGACGAACTTGTATGTTTAGGTTTAATGAGAATGAAAGAAGCCAAGGAGATATGCAAGGATCGTGGCAAGTGGAAGGACGTCGTCTCTGCCTACCCCTATGGGAATGAGGCGTGATGCTATGTATGTACGAGTATATGTTTATCTAATCAATAAAAATATACAGAATAGCACGAAAAACTTTTCAATTGAATAATATACATAGTTCTTAATGTCATCCAAGTGTTTCATTTTGTAAGAGATTCTATTATTCATGTCGATGAGATTTCTATATAAAATCTCTCCTAACCAACCCTTGGAGAATTTATTTCTTTGTTTGTACAGTACCTGTGGGAAATAACTGTTTTAAAAATGAATGTTGCATGCGATATGCAAATTTTGCCAATTTAACAAATGGTCCATCCAATGCTAGCACTTGTATTGACTATAACTAGGAATTATTATTCCATCGTTTGTAGAATTTTCATTGGTACTATAATACAGTTAATAAATTAAAATTACTTTGTAAATTGGTGACAAGAGCGTTACGAAAAGTATGATCGGGCGAGGCGAACGGAAGTTGAGAGGGAGATATAATTTAGGGATAGAAAGAGAGCTGCGTTTTACTTTAGTTTTGTTTTCCAAAGCTAACTTTTTGAAGTGAAACTTTTTTAGGCAGATAAGGGTATTTTTTTACGGATGAAACATGTGATTAACGTCACGAAGATGTGTTGCGTTTTTTATTATAACTCATTTGAAGGTGAGGTAATTTTAATAAGTATAAATAACACGTGGCGTTTTTATTTACAATTTAACATTACAGTAATTATATTCCTAACACATCTTGTTCACGCCGACCGTGACCCTGTCATGAGAGGCTACCAAGGATCACCAGGGCCTATAGTGGCGAAGGTAGCCTCGACCACTGTAGGCGGCGGGAAGAGAAATTATACGAGAGATTCCAGAGGGTTCGAACAGATTTGAATGATATTGCAACTACCTGGTCTCCAGGTGCCGATCTCCTCGACGGCGACGAGCCCTGGCAGATGAATGAAACGCGGGATGTGCATTTGTAAGTGTGTGGGTGGAATTTGTCTGTAACCCGCCAAAGTGTCACGGAAAGCTGCAGTCGGCGACACTGGTTCTCTCTTGCACTCCAAAGGAACAGAAACAACAGGAAAATCCAACTGCGGCCTCCTCGTAAATAACCTAGCCTCTCTCTGACCGCCGTACTTCATCGTGAGGCTACGATAGGGCTTTGAAACGCGACGTCTAACCATGGGCACCAAACCAAAACGCGTGAATTACCACACTTTCCCGACAAATCAAGGCAAAAACCCATGAGACCGGTTTATTTCTCGCCCGTTTGAAACGCCTCGCGGTTGACAACTCGGCTCGGCTTCTTACCACTACAGACTATCTATAAACTTAATTGCACTATGCTCATTGAGCAGCGCAGAGGCGCCCTCTCACGCCCAGTTAGCGCGAACACATCTTCTTTTTCCCTCCCTCTAAGTCTCGGGAATCTAAAGTTTTATATTTATATAAATATAAGTTGCACTTGTGATACACGTACTTTGTACGCATAACAAAGTAAATGTAAGTAGCAGCGGAGCAGCGGGGTGGGTCTATGCTCTAAAAACCCTCTCTCATATGAGGGAGGAGGCCTGTGCCCAGCAGTAGCAGTTTACCTTTTTTTAACTCAAATCTCGATAACAAACAGTCACATACGACATACAGTCATCAAATTTATTAAAATATCACGTAAAAAATTTATTTCTATTTAATGAGTTTATGAAGATGGTAAATATTATGAATAAAGCTTTGAAAGGGAAAGGAATGAAAGTGAATGTAAACAAAACGAAAGTGTTTTTTGAAAGAGATAAATCTATGATAAATGGCAATATTTTGATAGATGGGGAATAAATGGAGGAGGTGAAAGAATATGTATACTTGGGATCTAAATTTACAAAAGATGGAACATGTGAAAGTGATATTGAAAGGAGAGTGAATGCAGGGAATATGGTAAATGGTGCTCTGTACGCCTTTATGAATAGCCAGATGGTGTCTCAAAGGGCTAGACTGGCAGTGCATGCTGGAGTGTTGGTGCCAACACTTATGTATGGTAGTGAAAGTTGGGTATGGCAGAAGAATCACAAAAGTAAAATAAATGCGGTAGAGATGAGAGCGTTGAGAAGCATGAGTGGATTAAAACTGAGTGACAGAGTAAGAAATAGTGTGATAAGAGAACGTTGTGGTATAAAAGAAGACGTAGTGACTAAAATTGAGAAAGGTATGCTTAGATGGTTTGGGCATGTAGAGAGAATGAATGAAAGGAGACTGACAAAAAGGATTTATGAGTCAAGAGTGAATGCGAAAGTTGGAAGGGGAAGACCAAGGCGAACGTTCCTGGACCAAATCCAGGACATTTTAAATAAGGGCCAGGTCAAGAGTACTCTAAACCGACGAACTTGTATGAAAGGTTTAATGAGAATGAAAGAAGCGAAGGAGATATGCAAGGATCGTGGCAAGTGGAAGGATGTTGTCTCTGCCTACCCCTATGGGAATGAGGCGTGATGCAATTTATGTATGTAGAAAGCGTAGACATTTACTTTATTTATATGATTTGCATATGACTTTCACTGTAGCATAAAATTAAGGTCCTGTGTAAGGTGTGTTTGATCTGAGTCACACATTAAGTCGACTTACGAGAAATTTCCAATGAGTCAACAGTGAACTTGCGGTTAATAACTAACATGTTTTAGGTGGAGGCAAATCATAAATTCTTTTAATATTTAATGATATTCATTTATAAATTTTACCATAAACTAAATAGTCCGAGTAAGGAAATGCTTTTATGCACAAGGAGCAGGTGGGTTATGCCGATTGGGCCAGAAAACCCAGCGACACCCTCCACGGGGGTGTTCGAAGCTCTCTTGGGCGTTCTTCCTGATAACCACGGATTTGGATGTACAATGTTGGTTCAAGTTTCAACCTGACCCCCTCCTTTAAAAGACACCCTCTGCAACACCTTCCCTTTCTTTCTCTACTGCCTCCATCAAAGAAATGATAGTCTCGTAGAAGTAAGCCACTTAATTCCATCCTGCCTCAATGCCAACCATTGCATCCTCTATATTTGATATAGAGACATTACCTCCGATCAGCAATACCAGAGGATAACCAGTCTCTCTGGCGCAAAGGTATGAGTACTTTGTTAGCAGAGGTTCCTGTTTCGATCTCTGATAGGACAAATTTCACACCTTCACAGTCCAGAGACTCCAAAAGGATTCGTAATGACCCTATACTCACACGTCTACAGCTCTGAAAAGAGTTCTACGCCTATGTAGCACATTGTACAGGTTATTTCAATGGACTTGTATTAAAATGTTAGCGTGGACTTGTTGATAAGGAAATTTACGGTACGTATTTATGTTTTTATGAATGACATACTACAATGTTTTCGAAAAATAGTTTTTTTTTTTTTATTGCTGACAGATTAGTGCTTGGCTGTGATCTCATCCGATGGTAAGTGATGATACAGTCTAAGATGGAAGCGCGCTGATCTGTTAAGAGGCAATATACCCCTTACGGTTTCTACACAGCATCGTACCGGAACACAAATCTCTTTGTTTGGCGGTACGTTTTTGCTAGTAGGGTGGTAACTAGCCACGGCCGAAGCCTCCCACCAGTCCAGACTCAGAGAAATTAGAAAATACAATTTCCTAAATTCGTCCTACCGGGTATCGAACCCGGGACCTCCGCTAGCAAAGCGAATACTCGCACCACTGCGCCAGCGAGGCCGTTAATTGGAGAAAACAAAATTTATATAACACATAAAGATATATGATATAACACTCAAGCAGTAGTCTTTGTTACATTTTTTACACCATGTAGTTACTTTGGAAACAGAACTGCATGCCACCTTTGAAGTGTTACCCTGTAAAATAAACTTATGGTAACAACCTGTACATCGTTTTTCCTTTTTATTCAACGACAAACTACAACAATTATACAAAATTTCTAATTTCTCCGGACTAGACTAGTGGCCCTTCCACTTGACCGTGGTTAGTTACCACCCTACCAATAAAAATGTAACACCAAGTAAAGAAATTTGTGTTCCAATATGATGCTATATAGATTGTTTTTCCAAATCCATTACTGAAGGATAACAGGAGGAAATGATAACATAACGGAAAGGATAACATGTGAGGAAACTCGCATATTCTGGCAGAATTTCTTCGGTATGTGCAGCGAAGCGGCTATAACCCCCCCCCCCCCCTCTTAAAAGTGAGGAAGCCTATACCTAACAGTGGGGTGGTAATAGGTTGCTACATACCTTTTTTATCTTACAGAGCTAAAATTAACCCCGGTACGTCCATGACGGAAGCTGTGGAGTGGTACACCAATGCAAACGCTGCCTTACTAACGCACCTCACTAAGGAGATCAAAGACACCGACAGCAGTACAATATGGAGGTACGTCAAAATTTTATCAAATCAAATATATTTTTTACAAGATCAAGTGTACAACACAATCTACCATACAATGGCAGGCAACATCTATAATATTTATTTTGACTTTCATTTCTATTTAGAGAACGTTGTGGTATAAAAGAAGACGTAGTGACTAAAATTGAGAAAGGTATGCTTAGATGGTTTGGGCATGTAGAGAGAATGAATGAAAGGAGACTGACAAAAAGGATTTATGAGTCAAGAGTGAATGCGAAAGTTGGAAGGGGTGGACCAAAGCGAACGTTCCTGGACCAAATCCAGGACATATTAATTAAGGGCCAAGTCAAGAGTACTCTAAACCAACGAACTTGTATGCAGAAAAAAGTAAGTAAGTAGCAGCTCTTTAACGTCCCACTCCTGGGCACAGGCCTCCTCACTCCGAGGAGCGAGGGTTTTTAGAGCATAGACCCACCACGCTGCTCCACTGCGGATTGGTAGGCATAGTACACAAGTGCACTCTCCATTCCTTCACTCTCATAGTCCGATTTGACGGGAATCCGACACGACCGGAGATAGATCAGGCGCAGGACCGACGGCATAACGTGCTCTCCGAGGCACGGGGGTGGATCACACCGCCAATTTCCCAACTTCGGGCAAATATTGAGAAAATCTTAATAGAAAACTCAATATCGATTTTTTTGAACTGGCCCGACCCGGGACTCGAACCCAGGACCTCATGTCTGTAGTCGAACATGCTAACCACTAGACCAATGAGCAGTCTGCCTACCCCTATGGGAATGAGGCGTGATGCTATGTATGTATGTATGTATGTATGTATGTCATTTAAATAGTCCTTAATATAATAGTAATAGAATCTAAATATTAGCCATTTTTTCAATGCATGTTTATACATATTAATGTTATTTGTTTCTCTTGGAGCGTTGAGTAAAAAAAGGTAGGTAGCAGCCCATTAACGTCCCACTGCTGGGCAAATGCCTCCTCGTTCATATGAGAGAGAATTAATAGAAAACTCAATATTGATATTTGAATTGGCCCGACTTGGAACTCGAATCCAGGGCCACATGTCTGTTGTCGAACATGCCAACCACTATACTAATGAGACAGGTCTAAGTAAATTATTTTGAAATCTAGATCGTTTAAATTGCGTCTCATCATACCGTTTTTCAAACTGATCTAAATGTGTTTTTACATATAAAAATACTTCATATATGTATAGGGAAGGTACACTTAAGACGTTTAGTTCTTTAAAAAAAGATTTACAGGAAGTTATTGGGTTAACTTTGCAGTTAAGTCTATTTATTTCAATAAATACACTTTTTTGAACATTTAAAAACAAATATAATATAAAAAAACTAAGTCAATCCCTTCTTAAAACTGTGTTCACATCAAAGGAATTCACAGACAATAGGGAAGTATCTCATAATTTTAGCCGGGGTCCGAAAATTAGCGTTGCTAGCCAAGTACTGGAGAGAGTGCAGAGGTATAAATACCTTGGCACTTGGCTGACTGAAGAATGGGATAGTAAAACTGAAATAAAGACCCGAATAGAAGTCGCCCGTAGTGTTTTTCAAAGCATGAAAAAAGTACTTTCTAACCGTAACCTTAAAATAACACGTAAACGTCTCCTCTGTTGTTATGTATGGCCTATACTTCTATACGGATGCGAGTCTTGGACGATAAAAGAGGATCTCAGAAAACGTATAGAAGCATTTGAGATGTGGGCCTACCGACGCATGCTCAAAATCAGCTGGACCCATAGAATTGCCAACGAAGAGGTCTTGCGACGAATGGATTTTCAGCGGGAACTTTGGAAGACCGCCAAAAAGAAGAAAGTTGCGTATCTGGGCCATGTTCGAAGACATGATAGGTACGGACTCTTACAACTAATAATGATGGGTCAAGTGGCTGGCAAGAGGCGTATTGGCTGCAAGAGGAAGTCCTGGTTGCGCAACATCATAGAATGGACCGGGATCGCGAGTGCCGCTCAACTATTTAGCCTCGCGAGGGACAATGTTAAATATGGAGAACTGACTGCCAACCTACGTTAGTCGGAGAGGCACATAAAGAAGAAGAAGAAGGGAAAGTATGACCTAATAGTAGAAATTGAAAATAACAATAACAATGAAGGGATAAAAGTATGCTAAGTAATATAATTATAAAGTGATGATTTCATTCACACAATCTTTTGAAAATTAGTTGGAATTAATGAAAAAGGTAATAGCATAAAGACCATAAATGGTAGATTGCCTCTTATCACATTATTGCGTTTACATCTTAGACTGTGTCACCATTTACCATCAGATGTGAGCATACTCAAGCGCTAAGCTGTCAGCAATAAAAAAAGATTCACATAAATATCTAAATATTATTTCATTTAAAGATTGGAGAGTATTCAATGTTGATGTTAATTTTTTCCGTTTGGATTTCCCAATCTGGAATCACTGATGGAAAACCCTATTATAATAGGGTTTTTTTCGTATAATCGATTTGAAAACCGCAGCCAGTAATCCATGGATAAATTTTAATTAATTGGCAGCCCGTGTCAAAATATCTTGATCAATTGTCGGATTTTTCTCACTTTTCTGAGGAGTAGGAATCTAAAGGTGATGCATAATTCCATAAGCATCTTTCCCATGTCTGTATTTTTGACTGTCCATCAGTTTTAGGCCTAGCATGCTCCTTTCCATTGCTGTCTGGGTGACCTTTATTTTATTAATTATTTCTGTAACAATCGGCCAGGTCTGACAACCATACAGCAGTGTTGGTGTGACTACAGAGTCCATTGCTTTCTTTTTTAGTATAATATTTATTCGGGACTTAAATATGTTTCAAGGACCAATAAGAAGCCCATGCTTTTTTGATTCTTCTCTCCACTTCATAATGCCCTTTAAAGCAGATACTCTGGTCCAAGTATACACATTCAGTATTCGTCACGGCGTAAGTTTTTTTGATCGTGGTTTTCCGTTTGTAAGACTGTCGTCCCCGAAGCGAAGATGGCTCAGATATTCTCCGTTTATATTTACGCTTATCATTTTCTCCGTCCAACTTAAGTTTTTAAGTGGAGGATCATACTCCTGGCTATTTACCGGACGAACACCTCTAAAGTGGGCGTCATTGTGTCACGACAAATGTCATAATTTCTATTGTATTTCTGCTGGATATACAGCCTCCTCTGGTACCTTGAGCAAAAGAAATATCAAGCATACATCAACCTGGAATGAAAGTCGGCTTTGTAGACTTTCAATTTGGCTTTAACCAGGAGATTTGCGATGAAAAGAGGCCGCTGTATGGAGGGGGTAAATCTTTGGTCAGGTTATGTAGGATTATACCCACTAAAACTCCCTCGATATCACTCCTCTGCATATGTAAGGTGGCACAGGTATGGTTATAAAAATAGGGAATATTATGACTGTGATACAAATATTATTATCCTCTTAGGAAACAGAGGCAATTTGACCAAACAAGATTTAATTAATTGTTTTGATACTCTAAATAATTTAAATGTTAAAAATATTGTCATTTACACCCTACCATATTGTCAGACATTGCCTAATAATGAAAATTTACTTAGGTTTAAGTTAAATATGACTATGTACAATTTATGTACATATAATAATAAATTTCACATCATTGACTTTAGCAAGTGTGCTAATTCTTATTATAATATATACAAAGATAGGTTCCACCTATCCAATTATTTTAAACGACAGATAGCTATTTCGCTATCATATTTGTTTACAACCTTAGCCAAAAACTTGGCTAGTAGACATGCTCCTATTGAGCATAATAACAATAATATTGACATACCCTTGGATATAAATCCAAGTAATTTTATTTTAAACATTTAATAAAGACAACAGAGAATTCCTCTTGCTTAAAAAAGCAAATTTGTCATAAGGATTGCCACACTTTAGATTCAGTGAATGCAAATTTAGATAATAGCTTTATCAGCCTGGTACACCAGAATATTCAATGCATTAAAGGTAAGATGCTTGAAATTGAACTATTTTTAAATAATTTTAACATTAACATTTTATGTATTACAGAACACTGGCTAAAAAGTAATGAATATGTATTTAGTTTTGGTAACTACCAGGTTGGTAGTTCGTTCAACAGAGTATCATCCATACATGGGGGCTCGTTAATCTTAGTAAATAAAAATTTTAAATATAAGGAACGTACAGACATAGTGAGCCTGTCTGTTGAACGGACAATAGAGCTGGCATCTATTGAATTGGAGCAGTTTCTTGTAGTAACCGTGTATAGGCCCCCTTTGTCCAATTTTGAAGTTTTTGAAAAATTAATGGACCAGGTACTATTCATAATGTCGAAAACGAACAAGAAGTTAGTAGTATGTGGAGACTTTAATATTAATATTTTAGAATGTAGCTCCTCAAGCATGAAACTGTTAAACCTTTTTAACACTTACAATTTATCAAATATGTTTATGGAGCCTACAAGAATAACCTCTTCTAGTGCCACTTGTATAGATAATATATTCACAAACATAAATCCAACTGTGAAAAAGATAATTACTAGTTTAGATTCTGATCACTGTGGCCAACTCATTCGCTTTTCAATTCCAAGAAAAAATGTAAATAAACGTAAAATAACTTTTGTGCCAGTAACCACTGACCGTATCGAGAAAATGAGATCAACCCTTATCTCAAACTCCTGCTTTATACCCAATTCTAATAACCCAAATGAAATATATAGCAATTTCTTTTTCAAAATTACTAAAATATTTAACTCAATATTTAAAAGTAAATCGATCATTCTTACTGACACAATGGCATTCAGTGAATGGGCCACGGCTGATTTGCATAAAAGTAGGCACAAGTTGTATGAATTGTATGCTGAGCGTCAGTACAACACTAGTGTGGAGTTCAGAGATTATGTGAGATCATTTTCCAAGGATTTTAAAAAGAAATGTGTTATTGCTAAATCCCAACACATAAAATATAAGATACAAAACAGTAGTAATGTAATTAAAACAACTTGGAAAATAATTAATAATGAAACAGGAAAAGCAACTCCGCGTTTTAATTACATTACTACTGTTTTGTATCTTATATTTTATGTGTTGCGATTTAGCAATAACACATTTCTTTTTAAAATCCTTGGAAAATGATCTCACATAATCTCTGAACTCCACACTAGTGTTGTACTGACGCTCAGCATACAATTCATACAACTTGTGCCTACTTTTATGCAAATCAGCCGTGGCCCATTCACTGAATGCCATTGTGTCAGTAAGAATGATCGATTTACTTTTAAATATTGAGTTAAATATTTTAGTAATTTTGAAAAAGAAATTGCTATATATTTCATTTGGGTTATTAGAATTGGGTATAAAGCAGGAGTTTGAGATAAGGGTTGATCTCATTTTCTCGATACGGTCAGTGGTTACTGGCACAAAAGTTATTTTACGTTTATTTACATTTTTTCTTGGAATTGAAAAGCGAATGAGTTGGCCACAGTGATCAGAATCTAAACTAGTAATTATCTTTTTCACAGTTGGATTTATGTTTGTGAATATATTATCTATACAAGTGGCACTAGAAGAGGTTATTCTTGTAGGCTCCATAAACATATTTGATAAATTGTAAGTGTTAAAAAGGTTTAACAGTTTCATGCTTGAGGAGCTACATTCTAAAATATTAATATTGAAGTCTCCACATACTACTAACTTCTTGTTCGTTTTCGACATTATGAATAGTACCTGGTCCATTAATTTTTCAAAAACTTCAAAATTGGACAAAGGGGGCCTATACACGGTTACTACAAGAAACTGCTCCAATTCAATAGATGCCAGCTCTATTGTCCGTTCAACAGACAGGCTCACTATGTCTGTACGTTCCTTATATTTAAAATTTTTATTTACTAAGATTAACGAGCCCCCATGTATGGATGATACTCTGTTGAACGAACTACCAACCTGGTAGTTACCAAAACTAAATACATATTCATTACTTTTTAGCCAGTGTTCTGTAATACATAAAATGTTAATGTTAAAATTATTTAAAAAAAGTTCAATTTCAAGCATCTTACCTTTAATGCATTGAATATTCTGGTGTACCAGGCTGA